>JAVIAB010000050.1:57236215-57441215 GCA_032433765.1 Megaustenia siamemsis | reverse complement strand
ATCTCTCTTTCGTTTTATTTTGCCAGTTGTAACCAAGTATTCCAACTTTCCTCTCCTCATGATGTGCCCGAAAAATGTTAATTGTTGCTGATGTTTTAGGAGCTCCCTTTTTGTGTTGGCCTCTTTGATAATTTTCTCAATGGTCTTTTTAGCTGTCCAGAAAACTTTCAACATTCTTCTGAGAAATCCCATCTCTGTGGCCTTTAATCGTCTTTTCATTTGTTTGTCTACTGTCCATGATTTGCTTCAATAGGTGAGATTTGGTTCTATATAGCACCGATGAACTTTCTTTCTCACTTCTATTGACATATATTTGTTGCATAAGATATTTTTCATTTTCTGAAATGCTATTTTGAAATGCCAGGTTGCATTACCGGTTTTATATTAACTTTTTGAAATTCTTTTTTTTGCTTTTAACATCGTTTGACCTCATAGCCATGCAGTCTTTGCATTACAACTCAAAAGAGCCTAAAAACTCGTTCAACTTTATATTTTTGGAAACATTCGTGAAGTCATTATTTATTTCTGTCAGTTCAAGAGACATAGCTCTCCAGAACTCACATTACCCAAATTATTTATCTGAGACATTTTGTCTGTTATATTGGACGTTTTTATTACATAGTACACGTTAGTTATTGCTGTCAGGTCGGGTCATTTCCCTGCTGACCAGAATCGTCTCTATCCTGATTCCATTCTCCTTCCTGCTGTCCAATAGGTTCTATGCACCCCACGCCAGGTTGCTCTTACCCCATATACCCGTTCCCCCATTGGACAAGCTGTGCTTGCTCTCATCCATCGTCCTCACCACTACCGCTGTAATAAAAATTATTCACCGCTACCGCCAAATTCTTGGCTCCGACTCCACTACCTGTATTCTCCTACCCAACTCCCCATTAGTTGCCTTTAAGCGTGATTGTAAACCTCCATGACGTGCTTGTCAGGATCCACCTTCCTGTCTCCCCCTGGGCCAGCGGGGAACGATCCACTTTTACCGTAGTCTATGTAAAACTTGCAGCCACGCCCTCCGATGGGATAAAATTTTCTTCCCTGATGGTCCTTTTAAGATCAGAGAGGGATTCACTTGCGCATTGCGTAAAAATATATATGGCATATTATGTAAGTGATGCAAGTTGACCTACGTAGGTGAATTAGGTCGCCGTCTCAACATTGGATGTCGGGAACATCTGTATGATATCACTCGGAATGCAGGCACCCCTATGGCATCCCACTTCAACTCTCAGGGTCATCAAGGTAAAGCAGATGTCCTAGTTACTGGCCTGTTGTCATGTTCCTTTCACAGCCGCAGTCGATTCACTTTTGAGAATCGTTAGATTGCCCGTGGGTTGCCTCATCCCACGGGACATCAATGTATCCCTGCCTAACTGATAACCCCTCTCTCCCCCATTCTTTTTCTTCTTACACTCCTTTCTCTCTCCCCACCCTCCCCCGTTTCTCTCTCCCCTACTCTGGTTTTGGCCCCTATCAGGCAATTTTCTGTGTCTGCACTACATATTTTCACTATCTTTTATCACTTCTTACTTAACGCGACGCCGTCTGTGGTATGTCTTGCTGGTTCACACTTTTTAAACACACGCCCTAATTTCGTTTCAGCACCTGTCCTACATTACGCCATACTTATCATGTGAGTACCTGTAGATTTGCTGCTAAGTCTGCTTACTTTTACACTCTGAGAAATCTCAAATCTTTTACTTATGTCACTGTTTCTTGTAACCCTGCTCTGGGTTTTTTTTCAATTTTCCGTGTCTGAGCTACATATCATGATATCCTTTATCACATCTCACTTTTCTTACTTATGGCCACGTTCTCTGTAGTATGTCTCGCTGAGTCGCTCGTTTTGACACTCCTCTATGTTCCTTATCAATACATGTCCTGCATTACGCCATAACTATCATGATAGTACGCGGAGATTATCTGCCGCGTCGGCTTTCGCTCACACTCTCCGCGATTTGGAGTCCTTACATGTGTCTCGTTGACTGCTTTACTACACGTCTGATCTTCGGTCTCACCTTGTGACTGACTATCCAGCTGGCATTCGTCAGTCTTCCAGCAGTAGGACTGAGACGGTTTCTATCAGCTAAGTCTATTTTTATATATAATCATTTTTTACTTATACTTTTATATTTCAACATTTACATATTCTCCAACATGTAACATCTCTCTCTATCTCTCTCTCTATCTCTCTCTATCTCTCTCTCTCTCTCTCTCTCTCGTATCATCATCTCATCTATTATCCCTCCGTCCACTTCTCCTTCACTTACCAGTCCTAACCTTCCTAGATGTAGCAGCATTTATCTGTGCCTCATCGTTTGTTATTGTTGACCTCGTTCTCTGAAGAAGGCCGCATGTAAACTGAAACATCAGTACTTTGTAGTGTTCATTTTGGTTAAATCTGTCACCATTCTTTGTAGGAGTGTATGTTACATCCCCTTACTGGCTCCCTGAGCCAGGTTCTATTCTATTTTTATTTTTAAAAGTTAAGTTGACTGAACTTGGTAATGTCAAGCCCTAATTAAACTCACGCATGCGGGTTGTTGTTGGATCCTCTGCTTCAAGTCTCATTTGTTAAAAATTCTCATTTCTCTGTGGATGACTAAACTATTCAATCTGCTTTATTTGAGCTTATCTCTTGTTGATGAGCTTTTGTGTCGAAACAGTTGTGTGTTTAGTCTTGTCTTATCTGTAAAGCTAAGCTACCCCATGTTCCTGGTTATTATCTTGTCTGGTCAACAACATTTCCTCGTCTCCTGAATGTTAATCTGTTTCTAGGTCAAATGGGGTGGAGTTGGATATTAATCGGTTCTGACTTGCTGATCCTGACAAAATTCGTCGATATGAGTCGTTGATCGTTATCAGTTCGGGCGATGCTGCATATATTGTTTCTACACCTTGTTAGAGACTTAATTAACCAGACGATAAGAAGAGATAAATGATTGACATTTTATTGATTATTTAACTATTGATTAAATATATTAATTTAGCGAAACAAAACAGCTTGTTACTAATTTGTAAAACTTATTTGTTTTCAGAATATTGACATAGAATGAAGCTTAAATAGAGCAATAATCTTTAAACGTAACCATTGACACACCATGAATAACACAACAGAAAACTACACATCAACTGATACAACCCAAACAGTTGAAACTAGTACCCCTGAAACGATTCTGGATACCACGTCCAGGGAAATCCTTGTATCCCCAGGTAAGCACTGGAGTCCAACGTCACAACTCTGGGCCCAAAAGTCACATTTATGATAGGAAAACTAAGAAACTTAACCTGTATAACGAGACGTTAATACTTATTTCTTACCATTTCTATACACTTTTATATTTAATAACGTCGCTTTCAAAGGTAACAATTATACAAATTCATTTTAAACGCGATAATCTCAGTCTGATATGAATTTTCGGAAACTTTAATTCTGTTTTCGTTGCATGTTAACTCATTGTTAACATCTCAATCATCACTTTTATTATTAAAATCTCAACAATCATTTTGTTGTTACTATCTTAGCTATATCTATTATCAAATCTCACCCACCATTTTTATTGTTAAAATCTTAGCTATATTTATTATCAAATCTTAATGAACACTTTTATTGTTAAAATCTCAACCATATCTGTTATAAAATCTCAACCATCTCTTTTATTGTTAATTAATCTGTCATCTCTTTCAATAAGTCACAACAATCTCTGTATTTCTTCAAATCACAATCACTTTCTTTATTGTTAAAATCGTAACCCTTTTTTTCATTCACAAAAAAATCTCACTCATCTCCTCATATTATTCTTGGCCAACTCTGTAATATCTCTTTTAAAACTCAGTTACAGTATTTAAAAAAAAGTGCAGAAAATGTAAACACCACACGATGTTCTTTAATCAATTTTCAATATGAAATGTTTTAATCATAAAACATTTGTCCAGTAACAGGGTGTGAATCTCTTGTCGGCAAGGGTCTCACTTTGTCCAGCACCAACAAAACAGCCTGGTCTGTCGTGCACGTGGACTGTGACGCGTTTGGGCACCGACCATCAGGAGGTATCAGTCAACTGACTTGTCTAAACACGAGCAAGTGGGACCAGCCTATACCAGAGTGTGAATGTACGTATCGCGAGCTTGCTGACGAGGGGGGTTGGGGTGGGAACTGGGCCGAGAGAAGGAGAATATTGTCTGGGATGTAATTAGTTGCTTGCTTTGCGCATATTTTCGTGTGTTTTTAGCATTAGACTTCAGTTTTAATTGTTTGTATTTTTTGGGTGTTTTCAATCGAGCGTCTGAGTTTTTGTGTGTGTGTGCTCGAGCACTTTTGATTTGCATGTCTGTGCTTTAGACTTCATGAACTAAATGGAAAACTCATAAATATTAGAAAACGCGAAGTGGGGAATTGAGGAATGTGTGTTTGAAAGTGCATTTTTGTTCGTTTTTCTTGCGTGTTATTTTTGTAATTATTTATGTTGTTCTTATTGTTGTTGTGTGTTTGTGATTTATTGTGTATTTGCGTACTACATTAGTCTTAATGACGTTTTAAAAAGTTGCGCAATTAAAAGTGTTTGTGTTTCAATGTATGTATTAATTAGTTTGTTGCATTCATTCCACATTTGTGTTAGTTTGACTGATATTGATTTTCTGTGTAAGCGATTATGTGTGTTTGTGTATTGTGAGTGTGTTATAACATTTTCAGACAGATAATTTGTTACTGTAAGAGTCGGAAGCTAAGAAGAGAGGAGGAAGGCGAGGACAACAAATGAATGAGTTAAACTTTAAACATTAATGGATGCGTGTTTCAGTAAGAGTCTGAAAACTAGTGCAATTGATTCCCTTTGAAATTAGCAGTTAAACTTTAAACATTAATGGATGCGTGTTATAGTAAGAGAAGGATAGCTAGTAAAGTTAACTCCCTTTGAAATTTGCCTAACGTGTAGAATACTTATATAGCTTTGTGAGGAGAATAGGGTCTTAAAGTCAATAATTGTTTTTTAATGATCTTCCACGCAGTTATTAATGATGTGATCAGTATTACGTCAGGCCGCCCTATATTAACAGAGAAAATCTATGACACCCATTTTCTAAGTGAGCCCAGAAGTTGTATCGGTCCAAGAGAAAGTTCGCGACTTTTCCCAAATCGAACCTGGACTTTACTTTCAGAAGACGATGAAGGTTAAAGGTGACGATTATTTGTTTCCAGGAAAAACATGCAAAACATTTTATCTTCTTAGAATATATCATATAAGATGGATATCGTCTCCTTATTTGCAGGGTCGTGGGATTTAACCACACAGGAAAAGATTATCTTTGGAACAGCTGTTGCAGCAGTGTCGTTTATCATTGTCATAGTCATCGCCATCATTATTGCTTACTGTTGCTGTTACAAGAAAAGAAAACAAGAACATGAAAAGTGAGAGAATAATATATTTTAATGAGTGTCTTTTAACAATGTCCACAGAAAGTAGTACTAACGTTTATTGAAAGATGTCTGTGCGCCTGTTTAAATTGAAAGTCCGTAAGATTGTGTTTCAAAACTCAACAATCCTGTACAGGTGAAATCTTTATCTTCTAGCTCAATATTACTTCGTGTTTTCTCGTTCAGTGCTACTTCAATTTTTTCATCTTGAGGTAGCCCTTCTCAGCATGCAGGACTTTACTTGTATCTTTTGACTGCCAGTTTGCATGTTTCTCCATGCTTTACTGCTTAGTCTATAATTGTGAATGTATAATGTAGGGTTTAATTATTGGTTACATTGCCTTCGATGTCGATCTCTGTTGTTTTTTTATTCAGAACACTGTCCTTTATTATTCATTCACGACAATTAGAGTGTTTTCTAAGACAAAATGTGTCCATGTATTTTCTTAAGTAAATTCAATTGCCAACTTTTGGCTTTTTTCAGTTCTCTTAAGATATGTTTTGCTACTGTTGTCTATACAGTATATAATTGAAGGTTTCTTCTGTTAACTATACAGTATATAATTCGTGCGTTGTTTGGCTGCATTCACTAGATTAATCGGTCGTTTCTGGTCGCATTCATTGTTGTGTGGGCTAAGACATCATGATGGCTGATCAATATCCCTAAACCGACCTTATAATGAAGGGCGAAATGACGAGTTTTGTTCATGACTTTGCATCCCCGGTGTGACTCCCGGAGTTCCATATTGCTCGGCAGGAGTTTCATGTTGCTCAACATGGATGTCTAGATTCAAGAGGGATACTTTGAGATCGAGGAAAGTATTGTGAACTGTTTTATCATTTCACAAATTCACATTGCAGAGGACATCTGAGCGCTTACGGACTGTTGTTCAATGTACGATGAGGATAATCCGACGAATAAATGTTTCATATGTTCGGATGTGGAGACACGAACAATGTCCTAACATCATCAAGCGCTATACATTTTAAAAAATATGGCGATCAACATTTTCACGAGGACGTAAACTTCCGGTCATTATGATGGATAGGCGGCAGGAACCGTTAAAGGCTGTGTCTTAAAAGTGTTCCTTGTTGCAGTTTCCTCATATTCCAAGTCCGGCTTGCTGCAGGAGCTACTGAGTTAAGTGCTCTGTGCACATCGTGGGCTGTGCGTTTCATCCGTTTTAATCGTGTTTCGATATTCAGGTTGCATACTAAATGGTGATATCGTTTGACGAGGAAATGATGGCTGTGTTTACTTTCTGTGTGGTTTCGCTATGTCTTTTGTCGTGTGCCGAGACTGCTATGACGGGACTGCAGCTACTTTTCTTTGTTTGGGAGATGAGATATTAATTCGGATGATTCCACTGGTACGGATGGTTGAGCAATTATGTATTTTAATTCGTGTGCAGAGAGATATGCAGTCTTCCATAACCATAACCTTTATACTTTTAAGTGGCACTTTGCTTTATTTTGGCCTGTGTTACATGAGATTTTTTACAACCTATTAACTCACATTTTTCTTGGAATGTGTAAATGCATTTTGATGTGTGCATTTTTCAGATCTGCTCAAAGAAGTGTTCATGTCTGTTGTTTTTACGGCAATCTTCCATTTTTTAATTTTTTTTTTTTTGTTTTGTCAACTAGAAATGGCGCATTTTGGAAAATGTTAACGTCTTTAGCAGTTTGACACACGCATTACAAGTCTTATAAGGAACAGAAAACTAGAACAGTTACAAGTTTAAATACAAACGTCATGGTTGTTAACAATGATAATATAAATACATTTACGCGAGAGCTACACGCGCTTTGTGTTACAGTTTTCTCGTTTTAATGGGAAGAGATGATAGAGTTTCGAAAAACTTTTATTTAGACCACACACACACAAAAACATTGGTCACAAGTGTCCTATTTTAGTGATCTTGGTGTTTAATTCATCACCATCAGGTCGGATGTCCTTTGTAGAACGCTGCATTCACCACATCCCGTCTGAAAGAATCTCTGTAACCAGAACTCCGACTTCTTCTGTTGTTATCTTTAATGTCGCCTTGATGTCTTGAAACAACCTTCTTCGTGGTCTGCCCTGTACATCCGTCGCTCAGGAACCATGTCTTTCATTATTGTTCTTTCCAGTCCGCTGTGTCTTTTGACGTGGCCATAGTACTTGAATTTCTTTTCTTCAGAATGGTGTTTATAAGCCAGTTCTTTTTAATATTTAAATTTGATAATATGTCCTCATTGCTTTTTTTTTTTCCTTTACCAAGGTATCTTAAACATGTTTTCTTTAACATTTTGTTTCGAATAAATCTATTTTCTTCTTTCTTGTTTGCGAGATTTGTCGGTGTTCATTTATATACTTAAATTTATGGTACATCATTCGCTATTTTTCCAATTTATTATTTGTTTTTTTCGTACGCCAGCTTTTACCTCTGACAAAGTCCCTAGAGATTAGGAACTGAATGTTGCGTGTTAATTCATTTTTCCCTGGCAACCGTGCGCACAGGGGTCCCTCGCCACACGGGCAGATAACTCCGTCTTCGGAGGTACTCATATTTTTTCCGTCGATGAGTAATTGACGTTTCAAGCCGGGCCTCGCTGCTGAGACAGGGGTGGTTGCCGCAGAGAGAAATCATAGATAAAAATCCCAACTGGGGGAGCCGCGATTTGAACCACAACCTCTCTGTCTCGAGTCCGGCGTCTTGTCTCGAGACCAACCAGTCCCCCAGGCGTGTGCTGAGACTGCTATGATGGAGACTGCAGCTCTTTTTTTTTTAATCTCATTATTACCATTAATTTGTGTTTAATATTGTGTGAAGGTGAAACAGGTACATATCTGTTTAACTCTTCACGTGCTATCCTTGCGTGGGTGAATCAGATAAAAAAAAAAAAAAAATTATTTTTACACTTGAGAAGTTACACTTTTATCTGAATGAGGCTGTTTTATTTCTTTCATTTAGCAAAAGAAGTCAATTTTTGTTACATTATAAACCTCAACTTACCAAAACAGGGCTCTTGTTAGATAATTTGAGAATCTATTTACAACTTCAAAGTATTTATTTTTAACTTCATCTCATATCATATAATACATAGTTCTTTTTTTTTTACTATAAAAATTAAGTTAACAGAAAGTTAAATATTTATAAAATCAAATTTTAAATTATATATATAACATGGGACAGTGTGACTCTGGCAAAATACTCAGTCTATCTGTGTCTATCGCTTATACGATGTTTCTTGTGTTACAAAAAAGAATACATTATTTGACAGATTTCAGGAGCCAGTAGTGGGGTGTAACGTACACTTCTTCAAGGTATGGTGACAACTTTACAAAAAAGGAACACAACAAAATACAAGCTTTACCGTAGCACTGCAATTATTTGCCTGTTGCCTACTTCAAAGCTTTCACATTAGTCTGTGGTTAACATCTGTATTTATAAAACAAATTAAAATTATTCCATTATTTTAGGTCTGGCAGATCTATACCCCATCTATATTTTCAACCCCCATTAATGTAATCTATTTCAGGGCATATGACTCCAGTTATCACGGGTCTAGTCCTAGGACAGGTTACGATGGACATTACAAAGGGAGAGAATCTTATCCTATAACTTACTTGGCGTATCAAGAGTAAGTTTCATATTATAGTTCTGTCCCCTGCTACATTATTTCTCTTTTCCTAGCGGTCCTCGTCATGGACTAATATTAAAAGACTCAAAATAGATCACATTTAAAAAGAAAGTAGGGGCATAAAGAAAGTAGGGGCATAAAGGAAGTAAGGGTATAATGGAAGTAGAGGCATAAAGGAAGTAGGGGCATAAAGGAAGTAAGGGCATAAAGGAAGTAGGGGCATAAAGGAAGTAAGGGCATGAAGGAAGTAGGGGCATAAAGGAAGTAGGGGCATAAAGGAAGTAAGGGTATAATGGAAGTAGAGGCATAAAGGAAGTAAGGGCATAAAGGAAGTAAGGGCATAAAGGAAGTAGGGGCATAAAGGAAGTAGGGGCATAAAGGAAGTAAGGGTATAATGGAAGTAGAGGCATAAAGGAAGTAGGGGCATAAAGGAAGTAAGGGCATAAAGGAAGTAGGGGCATAAAGGAAGTAAGGGCATGAAGGAAGTAGGGGCATAAAGGAAGTAGGGGCATAAAGGAAGTAAGAGCATAAAGGAAGTGGGGCAAAAAGGAAGTAGCGGCATAAAGAAAGTAGGGGCATAAAGGAAGTAGGGCATAGAGGAAGTAAGGGTATAATGGAATTAGGGGGCATAAAGGAAGTAGGGGCATAAAGGAAGTAAGGGCATAAAGGAAGTAGGGAATCCAACTTTACAGATGGATATGATTTTTGCTATTATTGTTTTAGATTTTGCTACAATGATGAATGTTAGCAGAAACTTGTTAATTAGAGATTTAGCAACATGCCACCTCATTGTCAAGAGTGTGTTTTATCCGGCAGATCATCCACCACTAATAGGCAACTATATACGTTTATGTCCTCCCAGCACAAGAAGAAATTGATCTCTAACCTCCGCCCCGCACCACCTTCTCTACCACCCCCCACCCCCCCCCTCACCCCCCGTCTGCCCCCGACTCTTTAGTGGTTTGCATACCTCCTAACCTCCATCTCTCGAACAATGAGAGGTCTGTTCTTTCCAACTGTTTAAAATGTATCCCCCTGCGCCCTTCTAGTAACCATTACAATCTTTGCAAGGATGTCCATGATTTCCATAGACGCATACGCTTGCAGTTCCGTTTCTCGGGCACAGAACTTGCTTCCTGCTCACCTACCCATGTAGATGAGTTTTCTCGCTTCCATCCCCTTAAATTGGATTGTACCCCACTAGCTGGCAGCCTTGGATCTCTACATAAAGGTCATCTCACGTGAGATACAACAACTGCGCCCTAGAAAACCTCACCACTCGAATTTAACTCCCTCAGAGTTTCAGGCCCTCTCTAATCTCCGCCACAGGGAGGGCATTGTTATCACACTGGCTGATAAGGGTGAAGCGGTGGTAGTTTGGCTTAAAGACTTATACATTTCAGAGGATAACAAACAGTCATCCAATACCACGTTTTATAAATCCCGCCCTGACGACGCCATTGCCCTGCACAATAAGCAGGTCCAATTTACTATCAAGGAACTGGTCCAAGACAATCTCCTTCCTTCTAGTGCGTTCCGCCTCATTATCTCCAATAATGGTCTTGGTAAGCCATCATTCTATATGCACGTATGTTTTCATATGTATGGGTGTAGGCATATATATATATATATATATATATATATATATATATATATATATATACATTTGTACGTGTATACATGTGTGTGTGTGGGCTCTTAGATGCTTGTAGACATCGTCAGTGTCTTTGTAGAAGAGGTAACCTAGACATTGTTCCCTCCACTCACATGTTTTTAGAACCCTTGACTCGTTTTTGACCCTCCAACTAGCAGGGTATTTACATCGCACACCCGCCAATCCTCATTCTGACCATGGTCCACGACACAGGGAAGACATTTTTTTTCGTTTCTTAAACCAGTTTCGATTATTTTGTTTTGGATGTTTCATTACTAGTTACCTATGTAAGATTAGTTTTATTTATTTATATATTTGTGTGTGTTTTTGTTTGTTCCTGCCGAAGGCCTATTGAGCCGAAACGTTGTTAAAATGTGTGTCGTCTATCAATTACGTACAACTTTTACCATATCATTTTTTTTCTTTTTTTTCCATTCTCCGGTCTCACCCTGCATCTTGGACTGAGTTTTTCGGTCGGCCATTTTTGCTTCTTGCTATAATTGAAATATTCAAAACAAACGAGGAAATTAGAGAAATCCCGATCAACCACTAATATCTTCAGTAATAAAGAAAAGACGATGGTCATATGTTGGACATGTGATGAGAACAGGGTGTATACTGGTTTTGGGGTCTGGGCTACCGCTGACATAATAAATAAAGACATACATTATATTCAGTAGGCTAACATGAAGTAATATTTACTAATGACATCACTACATTTTTAATTACTTACTTTATTTATATGTAAAATCTATCCGACTTTATTGGGACGAAAATGTCTTGATGACTTTGTTATTGAAAGTACTGTTGGGTTGGTTTCTAAGTTTCTGAATGAATGATTTCTCATTGGACATTATTGCCAAACCAGATAAGCGTTCTTGTGTCTGAGTTGAGTGACAATAAGATAAGAGAAGAGAAATGTACCGCTGCTGATTAGCGGTTTCTTGTACTATTTGTTATAGTAGTTTCGGTTTCATTCACAAACGTTATAGTGGCCATAGGAAAACCTTGCTTTAATAAATGCAAATCAAAGCAAATAAATCATATTGGCCTGCGAAATGTGTAAGGAATATTCGAAAATTTGTAATATAATTATGAAAAAAAATATAATAAATTATCATTTACTTTTGTATTTTGTTAATATGTTCAGGCTACCGGCGGCGGTAGCATAGAGAATACGCCACTGGATGAGAAGAGATAATAACCGAATAGCAAAACAAGCCCTCATGTGGGAAACAACAGGTAAGAGGAAAAGAGGAAGGCCAGAGAGACACAGAGAAGAACATTAATGAGAGAGGCAAAAGCAGAAGAAATCGGCTCCCTCAATGAGATAAAGCTGCTTGCACAGAAAAGAGACAAATGGCAAGATTTGATAAAATATCTTTAAAAGAATTTTAAAATTTAGATAAGAGGAGGAGTATCTTGGTCTATGCCCTAATGACCGGCTACGGCTCGAAAGGTCAATAGATAGAAAGATATAATTAAAATTACTTGTAAGGATTCATTTACGTAATGAAAATTACATTATTTATATATAGCAGCATGCCATGTACATATTTAACTACATAAAGACGAACATTTCATCACAAACATACGCACAAACACGTTTCAATGTAAACGTGAATGCTTCAAACTATTACTGATTCTGTGAAGATGAATAAAGCACTGACGGTTTACTGATTTAAAGGGAGAGAATTGTATTTTAGTGGCTATAAATCAGCGGAGGATGAATGAATTTGAAATTTGAGAAGGTCAGACACGTGACCCAAGCCTCAGGTTGACCTTAAACCTGATGATTTGCGACATAGACATTGCAGCATTTTGCGCGATGTAATGTAGTTCCTTCAATCATTGCCATAAATTAACATAATTATAATTACAACCTCCCCAATGGCACTACTTTTATAGGTTTATTAATACGATAGGATGTTATCTGATTTGTCGTTCTTTTGTTGCCATTGAGACGGGAGGTAATTGTTGAAATGGCCTACCTAATTTTCACACACATTGCAAGGTCGATAGATGCCGTTGTACGGTTGTAGTAGATTTGACTTTCATAGACATTGAAGCCTATTTAATAGTAATGGCTTGACTTATTTGAACTATATCACGGCTATACTAGAGAATACAGTGTTTGGTTGTATGCTGACTTTAACTCAATGAGCTGGAATGTGATTGTGTAATGTATTCTGATCAAATAGTCATCATCATTGGGTGCCCTCTCCGCATCGAAGGTTGACTACGATGGAGCGCCATTCCACTCTGTCTCTTGCTTTGATAGTGCAGGTTGTCATGGGCTGTCTTGTCCATCTTTTGATGTTACTCGTCCATGTTAGTCTTGGACTGCCTCTTCCTCTTTTACCTTGTATTTTCACTTCCAATATTACTTTTACTAAGCTGCTGTTTCTTTAAACATGCCCCAAAAATCTAATTTGTCTTATTTGAATTATGTTTATTAATCGATAAAATATTCATCATCATCATTGAGTGCCGTCTCCGCAACGAAGGTTGGCTACCATGGAGCGCCATTCTGCTCTATCTCTTGCTTTGATGGTGCAGGTTGTCATCGGTTGATTTGTCCATCTTTTGATGTTACTCGTCCATGTTAATCTTGGTCTGCCTCTGCCTCTTTTACCTTGTATTTTCCCCTCCAGGATCACTTTCAGTAGGCTGTTGTGTCTTTTAACATGGCCTAAGAATCGCATTTGTCTTGTTCTAATTGTGTTCAGAAGTTCTCTTTTCATTTTTAGTTGTTTTAAGACTTCGTCGTTTGTTTTCTTTTCCTTCCATCCAATTCTACCTATTAAAATATAATATGGATTCTGATCAAATAGTCATCATCATTGGGTGCCCTCTCCGCATCGAAGGTTGAATAGATAAAATATTACGAGATTATTAATGGCCTCCGTTGTCTCCTCTGATTGTTCGCCGCTGCTATAATTATAGACTGACTATAGAGTATTGTCTTTTGTCCTTTATTTCAGCATTAATGACGTAAAGTACGACAACTACTCTCACACTGGGACTCTAGACAAACCTTGGTAAGTTAGGGGGAGATAATATTGTTATCATGTGGTATAGGGCTGATGATTTAGGGTTAATGTTCCTGAATGTTAGTTAGACTGTGAGGGCGAATGCTAGTGTTGAAATGAATTTAAGTTCTGGTGTGAATTTTATATTTTTAATATAAATGTTTCATTGTAGAGATGAATGTTGATAGATGGTGTGAATGTTTAGTTGTGGAGGTGAATTGCAACTTATTAAGTGAGTTTTAGGATGTGGATGTAAACGTTAGGTTATTTGTGTAAATGTTAGGTCGCGGGTGCACATTTTAGGAAGTGGATGTAAATTTAAGGAAGTGGATGTAAATTTAAGGATGCGTATGTAAATGTTAGGTTGCGAATGCAAATTTTAGGATGTGGATGTAAATTTTAGGTTGCGGATGTAAATTTTAAGAAGTGGATGTAAATTTTAGGAAGTGGATGTAAATTTTAGGATGTGGATGTAAACTTTAGGTTGCGTATGTAAATGTTAAAAATGTAAAAAAATGGAAGAACGAAAACAAGCGAAAAACACTGCCAGATACAAGGATATAGACAATGAAATACGGAAAATGTGAAAAAAGGCAAAAGAAGACTGGCTCAACCAAAGATGTTTAGAAATCGAAACTATGGAAAGTAAACAAAACTTAAGAGATAATGCACACAGAAATAAAGAGGATGACGAATAAAGACAAAAAAGCTACAGGAAACGGATGTATTGCAAACAAAGAGGGAAGAATATTAACAGACAACAAAGATATAATAGATAGATGGCAAGAATATATAACAGAATTATTTCACGACGAAAGGGACAAACAGCCAGACATAAAATGTACATACAACTATAAAATCCTGAAATCTGAAGTAGAAAAAGCTATAAAAACAATGAAAAAGGGAAAAGCAGCAGGGCCTGACAATATACAATTAGAGATGATACAGGCTCTAGAAGAGTTTGGCGTCGAAGTGATCACAGACATATGCAATGACATATACCATACAGGATACATACCAAACGATCTAAACTCATCAACTTTCATTGCATTGCCTAAAAAGAATGGTGCAGCTGAATGCAGTGACTTTAGAAAAATAAGCCTAATGAGCCAGGTAACAAAAAATTGTACTAAAAGTTATACAGGGAAGGATTCAGAATAAAATCAATACTGAAATAGATGAGCAACAATTTGGATTCAGGAAAAACAGTGGGACAAAAGAAGCCATATTCAGCATGAGAACATTGATTGAAAAGCACACAGAAGTAAACAAACCAATATATGCCTGCTTTATAGACTACACCAAAGTTTTCGATAGAATACACCATAACCAACTTATAGACTGCCTAAAGGATATAAATCTAGACGACGCAGACATACGACTAATATGTAATTTGTACTGGGAGCAAACAGCAATAATAAAATATAACAAGGAGAACTCTATACCCATGGACATAAAAAGAGGAGTAAGACAAGGATGCATCCTCCTATCACCAAGCTTGTTCAATCTATACACTAAGCAAATCTTTAAAAACATCTCAGAGATACCAGGCCTAAACATTAATGGAAAGATAATCAATAACCTAAGATATGCTGATGATACTGTACTACTAGCAGAAAATCCTAAAGACCTACATCAATTGCTTAATGTGATAAACATAACAAGCAAAAAATATGGACTAGAAATGAATATCAAAAAGACTAAAACTATGATCATAAACAAAGAAAATTCTCAAGACCTACAATTAAATATCACAGTTGAGGGAATACATCTGGATACAGTTCAGAACTACAAATACCTGGGACATACTATAACCAATGATGGAAAATGCAAAACTGAAATAAACAAAAGAATAGGTATGACAAAAAGTAATTTTAATGCCATGAAAAATATACTAACAACAAAACAAATATCAACAGGGCTGAAACTAAGAATGGCAAAATGTTACATCTTCTCAATATTCCTGTATGGTGCAGAAACATAGACATTAGACAAGAAAACAGAAAAGAAAATTGAAGCCTTTGAAATGTGGATTTATAGAAGAATATGTAGAATTGGATGGAAACAAAAGATAACAAACGATGAAGTTTTAAAACAACTGAAAATAAAAAGAGAACTACTAAATACAATTAAGACAAGACAAATGAAATTTTTGGGGCATGTTAAAGGACACAACAGCCTACTAAAAGTAATATTGGAAGGAAAAATACAAGGTAAAAGAAGCAGAGGCAGACCAAGACTAACATAGACGAGTAACATCAAAAGATGGTCAAGTCAATCTATGACAGCCTGCACCATCAAAGCAAGAAACAGAGTAGAATGGCCATCCATGGTAGCCACCTTCGTTGCGGAGAAGGCACACGATGATGATGATGAAGATGATGTAAATGTTAGGTTGCGGATGTAAATTTTAGGATGTGGATGTAAATGTTAGGTTGTGGATGTAAATGTTAGGTTGTGGATGTAAATGTGAGGTTGTGGATGTAAATGTTAGGTTGTTCTTGTAAATTTTAGGATGTGGTTGTAAATGTTAGGTTCCGGATGTAAATTTTAGGATGTGCATGTAAATGTGAGGTTGTGGATGGATGTAAATTTTAGGTTGTGGATGTAAAGTGAGGTTGTGGATGTAAATGTTAGGTTGCGGATGTAAATTTTAGGATGTGGATGTAAATGTTAGATTGTGGATGTAAATTTTAGGTTATGGATGTAAATTTTAGGTTGTGGATGTAAACTTTAGGTTATGGATGTAAATGTTAGATTGCGTATGTAAATGTTAGGTTGTGGATGGATGTAAATTTTAGGTTGCGTATGTAAATGTTAGGTTGCGGATGTAAATTTTTGGTTGCATATATAAAAAAAGGTTGCGGGTGTAAATTTTAATATGTGGATGTAATTGTTATGTTATGGATGTAAATGTGAGGTTGTGGAAGTAAATGTTAGGTTGCGGATGTAAATGTGAGGTTGTGGATGTAAATGTTAGGTTGCGGATGTAAATGTGAGGTTGTGGATGTAAATGTGAGGTTGTGGATGTAAATGTGAGGTTGTGGATATAAATGTTAGGTTGTGGATGCAAATTTTAGTATGTTGGAGCGATTGTTATATTAAAAAGATGAATGTTAGCCTATGTGAATGATTGGTATGTTGTGGAGGTAGATGATTGTTTGTAAAGGTGAATATTGTGTTGCAGAAGTGCACTTTAAGTTGTGAATGTGAAGAATTGGTTGCAGAGATGAATATTAAGTTGCGAGGATCAAAGTTATATTGCGATGTATTTTATTTTCTTGTAGTTGAATTTAAGTTTTTGGGAGATTGTTAAGATATCAAGGCGAATTTAGGTTAAGAATGTGAATATTGTATTTAGGAGGTAAGTGTATGGTTGTAATGGTGAATCGTTGTGGAGGTGAATTTAAGTGGTTATTTTAACGTTGAATTATTATTTTAAATATAAAAATAAAATATGGGACAAAAAATATAACGTGACAATGTTACAATTAGATTAATGTTCATAAGGCACATATGTGAAGACATAACTTGCATGAAACACCTATGTGACAACATAATAACAACAGTCAAGTGCCACGTAATGTTAAGAAAGACAGTACTACTCATAATAAATCACATATCGTTAAAGTCATAAGTTACCTTTCATTAATTACGACAATAAGAGTCATAATTCACCTATCGTTAAAGTAAGCAAGAATCAGTCATAAGTTACCTTTCATTAATTACGACAATAAGAGTCATAATTCACCTACTGTTAACTAAGATACAAGTCAATTATTGGTGAGTAAGGCAATAACAGCCGTAAGTCACCTATTAGTAACTAAGACAGTAACAGTCATAAGTCATCTGTTGTTAACTTAGAAAATAACAGTTATAAACCACCTATTGTTAACTAAGACAATAATAGTCTAAAGTCTGTTATTTTTCATTCAATCAGTAGCAGTCATAAGTCATCTGTTTTATGGAGCTAGACACCAACCCGAAAAAGTAATCTATTATTGAATTTTAAACGGCACTTCTTATAAGTCATCTATTACTCAGTTAGACCGCACTTCTTATAAGTTATCTATTATTATGTTAGATATACACTCTTATAAGTCATCTATTACTCAGTTATACCGCACTTCTTATAAGTTATCTATTATTATGTTAGATATACACTCTTATAAGTCATCTATTACTCAGTTAGACCGCACTTCTTATAGGTTATCTATTATTATGTTAGATATACACTCTTATAAGTCATCTATTACTCAGTTAAACCGCACTTCTTATAAGTTATCTATTATTATGTTAGATATACACTCTTATAAGTCATCTATTACTCAGTTAGACCGCACTTCTTATAAGTTATCTATTATTATGTTAGATATACACTCTTATAAGTCATCTATTACTCAGTTAAACCGCACTTCTTATAGGTTATCTATTATTATGTTAGATATCTATCTATCTATCTATTGACCTTTCGAGCCGTAACCGGCCCATAGGGCGTAGACCAAGATACACCTTCTCCTATATGAATTTTTGTTCTAGCAGTTTTCTTTTAAAGATATTTTATCAAATCTCGCCATCTGTCTCTGTTCTGTGCAAGCAGTTCTATCTCATTGAGGGAGCCGATTCCTGCTGCTCTTGCCTCTCTCATCAATGTTCTTCTCAGTGTCTCCCTGGGTCCTCCTCTTTTTCTTTTACCTGTTGTTTCCCATATGAGGGCTTGCTTTGCTATTCGATTATTATCTCTTCTCATCACATGTCCAACGTATGACCATCGTCTTTTCTTTATTACTGAAGATATTAGTGGTTGATTGGCGATTTCTCTAATTTCCTCGTTTGTTTTGAATTCGTTCCATTCTATACCAAGTATTTTCCTTAGACATTTATTTTCGAATGCGTTCAACTTTGTTTCTATATCTCTTGTTGTTTTCCAGCTTTCACACGCATACGTAAGGGTTGATAGTACATTTGATTTGAATAATGTTAGATATACACTCTTATAAGTCATCTATTACTCAGTTAAACCGCACTTCTTATAAGTTATCTATTATTATGTTAGACATACACTCTTATAAGTCATCTATTACTCAGTTAAACCGCACTTCTTATAAGTTATCTATTATTATGTTAGACATAAACTCTTATAAGTCATCTATTACTCAGTTAGACCGCACTTCTTATAAGTTATCTATTATTATGCTAGACATACACTCTTATAAGTCATCTATTGTTAAGCTAGATTGATACCAACTCTTATAAGTCATCAGTTAAAAAGCTAGACAGACATCAACTCGTATAAGTCATCTATTATTTAAGCTAGATAGACACCAACTCTTATAATACATCTATTATTGAGTTAGAAATCAGCTCTTAGATTTAGCCTATTTTTAAACAAGTCTCTAATAGGGTCAATGTGAAGATAGAACTGTAACAGTCTTATGCCACACATTGTGAATCAAGACAGTAACGGTCATAATTATTTGTTGTCCTTGCACACAGAATATAAAAGGAATAACATGAAAATAAGTACTGAAAAAAGAAGTATCAATAGGAAGACAAAAGAAGACATTAAACATAGATATAGAACATCAAATTATAAAACAAGTAATAAACTTTAAATATCTGGGAACAATATTCTCTGAGGATGGTAAAATCGATAAAGAGATAGACATACGATGTAACAGGGCAAAGCAAATATTGGGACAGCTATCCCCTAAGCTTCAACACAAAGCAATACTTATTACCACCAAGAAACATGTTATACAGAGTATATTCATTCCAACATTACAACTAAGCACAAAAGAAAGCTTGTCACCACAGAGATGCGATATCTGAGAAAATCGCTTGGAGTGACCAGAAAAGACAGAATCAGAAATAATATTATAAAAGAAAGAGTAGGCACTGAGACATTCCTAAGCTACATACAGAAGCAACAAATAAACTGGTTTGTCCATCTAGAAAGAATACCATG
The DNA here is from genome assembly GCA_032433765.1 of Megaustenia siamemsis. Lineage (NCBI taxonomy): Eukaryota > Metazoa > Mollusca > Gastropoda > Stylommatophora > Ariophantidae > Megaustenia > Megaustenia siamemsis. The sequence goes on along the minus strand of JAVIAB010000050.1, from coordinate 57,421,512 downwards.
CGATTCCTTTTTCATACAAAGCATATATATATATATATATATATATATATATATATATATATATATATATATATATATATTTAAATAGAGAAGGGAGAAAAGCAAGAGGCAGACCCAGAGCATATTGGTTATTGGTTATGGAAGGCCTCGGTATCACTGCAAACGAATTAAAATCCATAATTGCTCAACCGCCCGTGCCAGTGGAATCATCCGAATTACTAACTCATCTCCCAAACAAAGAAAGGTAACTGTAGTCCCCATCGTAGCAGTTTCAGCACACGCCAAAAGACATAAGGCGAAACCGCGCAGAAAGTGAACACAGCCAACTGTTCCCTGTCATGATACAAAGAGTAAAATGGACAGACAACATCGAAGCAGCGAGACAACATCATCTATTGACAATGAGTGAGACCGCCAAAAGGACAAGAACCAGAACTTTGTATCCCCTTCGAAGCCCGAATGAGGACAAGAGGAAGTGAAGAAATAAGGGAGAACGGTCATGGTTTACTATTGTTAAACAAGTCAGTAGTGGTAATAATTAAACTATTATTAAACAAGACAACAACAAATGCAGGTCGTATATCAGACTGTTCTTAAACACATTTCACACCTTGCTCCTGGTGTCATATAAATTCTTCCCGTGCGATTGCACCAACTGACACGTGTTGCACTTGCTCTGTTTCAGGCTAGGATACATTCCTCGACCAAAGGTTACGGAGCACAACATTTACAAATAATGCACCAGTGCTTGTGGAATGTTCATGACAGAAGGAATTAGGCGTGATATACGAGAACCTAGAGACTCTATGACTGTGAGGATTGAGATGCATGGACAGATGTTATCAAAGAATGAACTGAAATACGTCATGAAGTTGTGATATACGTTATCTTGAAATGTTATGTGAATTCCCTTCTCCCCAAATTCAAATATATTTAGTCGACTTTTGTTTCCCTAGTCTCAATGATAGAGAAGTTGCATTTATACTGTTCTTCTGTGTTCTTCTTTGTTCTCCTCTTTTTGCAACATCAAACATCGGTGGTAACTAAATATACCCGTATCATCTCAAGCTACTCCAGTGATACTGTTCCACAGAACTGGCCAAAGTTTGTCTTGTTTTAGTCTCTGTTCAGGCTGGAATACCTGAGAATATGTTGTACATTTCATAGAGATCGATCAGGAACAAAGATCATTGTCTCCAATTTATAAGTCTTAATGTGTGAAATGAAAGATCCAGTCTTAACATATGGATGCGAATCATGGACAATAGGACAGCAGACAAGAAAATAACTGGAGGCTCTAGAAATATGGTTTTACAAAAGAATGGAGAATACTATGGTTAGCTAAGAAGAGTAATGAAAACGTTCTGAAAGAGGTGAAAGCAAAGATAGAGAGAGCTAATTTCCAATATTAGGAAAAAACAATCATCATTTTTTGGTCATGCAATGAGAAAGGAACAGCTGGAATATATTGTGACAACTGGGAAAAATTGAGGGACGAAGAGATAGAAGGAAGCAAAGAAAAAAGATACCAGACAGCTTAAGAGAATGGCTTGGCAGAAGGTCAACAACAGAAATTATAAATAACTGTCGAGATCGAAAGTTGTGGAGAGACATGATTACTTACGCCAGCAGGCATGTTACTTGATGATGATGATGATGATGATGATGATGATGATGATGATGATGATGATGATGATGATGATGATGAATATATGAAATATGCCTTGCTTTAGTCTTTTATGTAGTTATGTAATTCCATTCATCTGGTGAATGTAGCAGTTGCGTATGTACATTAACAATGAAATTTCCTTCCTCTCGTTAATGCACCTCTTCTGTGTGTACATTCAAAATGTTATATTGTTATTTTAGGTCAGACTCACACATATCTAGAGTTCCCTCACTAACTTGTTATCAATATCGATGTCATAAGGAAAGTCATTGTGCTAAACACAAGACTCGTTCGAATGTCTGTAATTTTGTCTTCATTCTGCTGTTATTCCACAGACAAAACATTTCATGTCGTATAACGAGTCTTATAATTATTTAATCAGTGTTGACTCATTAGACCATTTGTTCTCTCTATCTTATCTCCCTTGAATACAGCTACTGAGCACTTCCTAACAGTGGCAATCTAGATCTAGTCTTCAACATTGTGATGAATTTATTGATGAAGACGCCTCAAACCTATTACATTTTCCTCATTTTTGAGACACTACCACATATATGTGAATGTTCTGTTTTAATTGATTGTTGTTTTAGTAATACTTTAGTCAAGGCTCGTCACAACTTCCGAAAATGGTAAATAACATTCAGGCCTCTTCAAAAGTTGTTGTACCAATGTGTACACGCAGAAATGATTGTTATGGAAAGTAGAGAGAAATAGAGAGAAACGATGAGAGAGGGGGGGGGGAATGGTGAGAGAAACAATGAGAAAGGTAGGGAGAAACGATGAGAGAGAGAGAGAGAGGGGGGGTGGGGGAATGATTAGAGAGAGTGAGAGAAACGATAACAGAGAGGGGGGATTATGAGAGAGTGAGAGAAGCAATGAGAAAGGTAGGGAGAAACGATGAGAGATGGAGAAACGATGAGAGAGAGAGAGGGGGATGATTAGAGAGAGTGAGAGAAACGATGAGAAGGATAGAGACTAACGATGAAGGATGGAGAAACGATGAGAGAGAGAGAGGGGGAATGATGAGATAGTGAGAGAAACAATGAGAAAGGTAGGGAGAAACGATGAGAAGGATAGAGACTAACGATGAAGGATGGAGAAACGATGAGAGAGGGGGGTGGGAATGATGATATAGTGAGAGAAACAATGAGAAAGGTAGGGAGAAACGATGAGAAGGATAGAGACTAACGATGAAGGATGGAGAAACGATGAGAGAGAGGGGGGGGATTATGAGATAGTGAGAGAAACAATGAGAAAGGTAGGGAGAAACGATGTGAGATGGAGAAGTGATGAGAGGGGGGGGATTATTAGAGAGAGTGAGAGAAACGATGAGGAGGGTAGAGACTAACGATGAGGGATGGAGAAACGATGAGAGAGAGAGAAATGATGGAAGACAGAGTGATAGAAACGGTGAGAAATGTATGGAGAAACGATGAGAGAGAGAGAAATGATGGAAGACATAGTGATAGAAACGGTGAGAAATGTATGGAGAAACTATGAGAGAGAAGCGATAAGAGAGAGAAACGATAAGAGAGAGCGAAACGATGAGAGAGAGAGAGACGATCAGAGGGAGAGAAAAACGATATGAGAGAGAGAAACGATGGGATGGAAACGATCAGAGAGATATAGAGTAACGATGAGAGAGAGAAAGAAACGATGAGAGAGGTATAAAGTAACGATGAGAGAGAAACGATGAGAGAGATAGGAAGAAACGATGAGAGTGAGTGAGAATAGATGAGAGAGAGATAGAGAGAGAAAACAATGAGAGATAGAGAAATAATAAGAGATAGAGAAACGATGAGAGAGATATACTATGAGAGAGATAAACGATGAGAGAGAAAAAATAAGAGAGAGATTAACGATGAGAGAGATAAAAAAAATAAGAGAGAGATTAACGATGAGAGAGCGAGAAACCGTGAGAGCGAGAGGCTGTATAGAAAAATAGTTATGGGTAGAGAGCGATCACATTCCTAGGGTAGAAAGAGTTTATACTTCTCATATTTTTATTCAATTAGGCAGTCACTTAAATACTGCTGGAGTGGGAGAAGATAGAGGTGGAGTGGGGAGGTGAGAGAGGAGGAGTGGGGAGGTGAGAGAGGTGGAGTGGGGAGGTGAGAGAGGGATGAAGTGAAGAGAAAAGAAAGTGATGAGATAACGAGCGCTAGAGTTTAAGGAGATATAAATACATGGCTACAGTGTGTGTTATAGAGAGAGAACAAAATATGAGAAAGATAGAGGGGGGAGGGAAAAAAAGTGTCATAGTGTATGGCGTTGTAAAGTCGCTTTCTAATGCAAGAAGCATATATTTCCCACTCTCGTCAATATCATCACTGAGTGCCGTCTCCGCATCGAAGGTTGGCTACCATGGAGCGCCATTCTCCAAGTCTCTTGCTTTGATGGTGCAGATTGTCATAGGTTGACTTGTCCATCTTTTGATGTTACTCGTCCATGTTAGTCTTGGTCTGCCTCTGCCTCTTTTACCTTGTATTTTCCTTCCAATATTACCTTTATTAGGCTGTTGTGTCTTTTAACATGACCCAAAAATTTCGTTTGTCTTGTTCTAATTGTGTTTAGTAGTTCTCTTTTCATTTTTAGTTGTTTTAAGACTTCCTCGTTTGTTTTCTTTTCCTTCCATCCAATTCTACCTATCTTCTATAAATCTACATTTCAAAGGCTTCAATTTTCTGTTCTGTTTTCTGGTCTAATATTCATGTTTCTGCACCATACAGGAATATTGAGAAGATGTAACATTTTACTATTCTTAGTTCCTACTCTACGTGCCATTATTGTAAGATGTTTGAATCAAGAATTTTTCAACATTCCGTAGTTGATACCTCATCTTGATCATGCAGGCCACACCCACTTTCCAGCTAAATACGTCCACCTGTCATTCATTAAACAATTTCAATCTTCATGAAACCAAATAAATATGTTGTTCTATCTACGTATTGGAGTCTGTAGAAATGTGGTTTTACAGAAGAATGTTGAGAATACCATGGACAGCTAAGAAGAGTAATGAAAATGTTTTGCAAGAGGCCAAAGCAAAAAGAGAGCTAATTTCAAATATTAGGAAGAAACAATCATAATTTTGTTGGCTATGTAATGAGAGGGGAACAGCTGGAATATATTGTAACAACTGGAAAAATTGAGGGACGAAGATATAGAGGGAAGCAAGAAATATCAGACAGCTTAAAAGAATGGCTTTGTCAACAACAGAAATGATAAATAACTGTCGAGATCGAAAGTTGTGGAGAGACATGATCGCTTACGCCAGCAGGCCCGGTACTTGATCATGATGATGATGATCTACGTATGTTGTGAAATCTCATGGAGAAATGTCGTTTTTATTATGCGTGTGCGTGTATTTGAGAGAGAGAGAGAGAGTGAGTGAGTGAGTGAGTGAGTGAGTGAGTGAGTGAGTGAGTGAGTGTGTTGTAAATTTTTTGTTTGTTTTGGGGGAGGGGTGTGGAGTTTATAACTGTTAATGTTTAGTTAAATGTTGATTTATAACCGTCACTTCGAGTTGCTACAACTCATAACTCAATATATCTCTAATTAAAAAATAAAATATACTATATATATCCAAGTTAATTGCCATATGGTTGTGTACATGTAATTATTATACGGACGATACGCTATGGGAAACGGGTATCTGAACGGTCATGTTGACCTGTCAGTGCCATTTTCCAATAGCTTCGAAGTTGATTAGATTCCAGTAGAGTTAACACTGTATTATTATTATTATTATTGTAAATAAAAAATCTGATTAAAACACGTGACTTCTGCCTCTTCATTTTGCTCTTCAGCCTATAACCCTTGTGATCGTTGAGACATTACTGACAAACTACGTCAGTTTTCTAAATGTATATATATATATATATATATATATATATATATATATATATATATATATATATATATATATATATCTACCTTCAGCCTATAACCCTGATGTTCGTTGAGACATTACTGACAGACTTCATCAGTTTTCTCCATGTATCTCTTTCTACCTTCAGTCACATTTGGGATTCTGCAAAATCGAGGCCTGTCCATTCATTGATGTTATCTTTCCATATATTTCGCTGTTAATCTCCTCTTCTCTCCCGTTTTACATTTCTTTGCGGAATGGTCTTTGCTAGACCAAATGATCGAGGTACGTAGCCAGGCTATTTCATTTTGCTAAACTTCACAACAGTCAAAAGTTCATAATGCACTTCAGTTGTTTGTTGTAGCCTTTTGCGAACTTTTCATTAGTGGTACGACCTATGTAAGATATGCACAAAACCTTACGGTACCATTTCATCTCCATAGTTTGTATTTTATTATGAAGCTCTGCTGTATGTTTCCCGCCACAAATGGTGTACATTTTTCTCTTCGATTCTGTTCCTTCTTTGCGACTTAACCATCGCCCAATCTCTGCGAAATGAAGTCAAATGTCTAAGCCGGTGATCTTTTGTAAAACCATTTGGATAAGCTGTTGAATTTTTTTTTCATCTTCGTTTTCCTCTGCTCTTCTTTCAAATCATTCTGCTTGTTCTTATAATACTCTCAATGCTTTCTTTTCGCATGACATGTCCAATAAATTGTGATTGTATCTTCCTTATGATTTTGATGATATTTCTGGTTTCTCCAGCTCGTTTTAAACATTCTTCAATTACAATTTTTGCTATCCATGGAATTCGTTGGGTTCTTCTAACAAACCACACCTCAGCTGTCTCTAATGTTCTGTGTGTTGTCTTATCGTCCATCTCTCGCCTCCATATAATAAAACAGGTTTCTGTGCACTAAAACAAGTTACAAAAATGTAAGCACATGGAAACTAAAGAGATAAAATGGAGAGCCGTAAAGATTCGATTGGACCAATATTGTTATAAAGAAAACCTGAGTTCTCCATTCAGACATCATACCATTTTATACCTATATCGTCCACAGACAATGTTTGAGACTAGTTATAGACAGTTGATTCAATCATATGATCTCTGCAGACCGGAGTTTCATCTATTAAATACCAGAGTTTCATCGATTAAATGCTGAACATTATGTGAACTTTCAGACTTAAACTCAGCAGGAAGTCAAAGCCTGTGTGTTATGACCCAGACACCCTCCTCCTTCTAGAATGTCAAAAGCTAAAGGGCTAAAAACTTGCTCGGCAAGATCACTTCTGATGAACAGATTGCCTCATAGGGGAACTGGGTGGTCTTGAGGTGAGATGTCGGCCTCCGGAGAAGGAGGTCCCGGGTTTGATCCCTACCACAGGCGGTGGGAATTTTTTTTTCAAAAATCGAATCCGCTGTTTCTTCATGGCTTTACCTTCTCCTGGTTTCTTTGTGGCTTAACCCTCTCCTGGTATCTTCGTGGCTTTACCTACTCCTTGTTTCTTTGTGGCTTTAACTTTTCCTGGTTTCCTCGTGTCTTTACCCTCTCCTGGTTTCTTCGTGGCTTTACCCTCTCCTGGTTTCTTCGTGGCTTTACCCTCTCCTGGTTTCTTCGTGGCTTTACCCTCTCCTGGTTTCTTCGTGGCTTTACCCTCTCCTGGTTTCTTCGTGGCTTTACCCTCTCCTGGTTTCTTCGTGGCTTTACCCTCTCCTGATTTCTTTGTGGATTTAACTTCCCCTGGTTTCTTCATGGCTTAACCTTCTCCTGGTTTCTTCGTGGCTTTACCCTCTCATTGTTTCTTCATAGCTTTACACTCCCATGGTTTCTTCGTGGCTTTACCCTCTCCTGGTTTCCTCGTGTCTTCACCCTCTCCTGGTTTCTTCGTGGCTTTACCCTCTCCTGGTTTCTTCGTGTCTTTACCCTCTCCTGGTTTCTTCGTGGCTTTACCCTCTCCTGGTTTCTTCGTGGCTTTACCCTCTCCTGGTTTTTTGTGGCTTTACCCTCTCCTGGCTTTTCGTGGCTTTACCCTCTCCTGGTTTCTTTGTGGCTTTACCCTCTCCTGGTTTCTTCGTGGCTTTACCCTCTCCTGGTTTCTTTGTGGCTTTACCCTCTCCTGGCTTTTTCGTGGCTTTACCCTCTCCTGGTTTCTTCGTGGCTTTACCTTCTCCTGATCTCTGGGTAGTCAGGTCCGAGGTCAAGTCCTCTTGGCAAACGACGACAACAGGAGGTCCCGTGTGCATTAGCGCACGTTAAGAAACACTTGGCAGTTAAACATCGAAAAAGAGTAGGCCAGAAAAATGGTCGCTGTCCAGGCAAAAATGGTTACGCAAGTCTACTCATCAAAGACGAAGACGGATGTGTCGGGCCGAAAGGCCTAGATATCGCAACGTTGCCGTAAATAAACGACACAACGCATCAATGCCCATTTAACGGGTGAACGCTAATAAGTGAAAGATTGTCTCATGTTGCAGTTTCCTATATTGTTATGGACGCGAATGAGTGACAATATGATTTGACTCTTATTGTATGAAATTATATTCTGGAAAAGTGATGCAAATACCACGAACAGAATCTTTGTTGTCTCTGGTTTGGAGGCTGGGGGTGGCGGATGTAGGGGTGGATTGTATGAAATGAAGAATAAAAGCAGAACAGCTGACTTCAGTTACCACGTGATTTACAGGTCAGTAATGTAAGTAAATAGGGAATATGGTGTTAGTGACTGTCATTTTTACAGACCTTCGGCACATGATTTTTGGGGTAATATGATCGGTATTACGCCCGTGTCGCTTTACTTTCACAGAAAAAAATCCTGTACCCATTTAAGGTTGGGTGAACCCAGAAGCCGTCGGTTGGGATCGAACCCTACCCCCTTGTCCTTTGTAGTCCAGTTCACTAACCACTGAGTTATCGCGGCTCCCCGATGTACAGGTCAGCGTTTAGTTAATTGCCTACACGACAACGCAATCAAGAACTATAAAAGCAAAAAATAGACAGAAGAAAAAGTGACAATTCATGGGACATTTATTGAGAAAGGGAGATCTCGATAACTTCCTAATATAACAGGAGAAATCGAGAGCAGAAGAAATAGGGAGAGTCAGAGATAGGGGTTCTGGTGCGGAATGACAAGATGGCTAGAAAAAGAAGGCGTTATGAATTTTCACTTATGGTTGATAAAACAAGGTAAGACAGAGAAAGAGAGAAAGATGGAGATGGAGATCACTGGCTGCAGACATCTGTACCTCCAACAACATCCAAAGACCAAGAGACGTGAGACAGTGTGGCAAGGAGAGAGCAAATGGGCGTAGAAATAATATATTAATACCATCCTGCACAATAAATGATGATGATGCCCTATCATAAAAAAATGTCACGTGAATTTGTTAAGGTCATTGTGAATAATGTTAACTCATTAAAACATGGCAATCTGTGATTAATGATGTGAACTCATTAAAACATGGCAATCTGTGATCAATCATGTCAAACTATACTTTCTTTATCTAAGTCAGAAAGCAAATGTTTTATTTTAGCTAGAAATGTATTTTTGTAATAATTACATTCTCGAATACGAAATTAAAGCAAATTCTAGACAGATCTAAAATGCTCAGCTCAATATGCTGAATAGATTTATATTTAAAACTCCATTTTTTTATAAAAATAATTTAACGACAATGTAATTGCTCCTAGTCGAAACTCATAAAATAATTTGATAGTTTTCCTTACCTATACATATATACCAGATCTCGCTTCTGTGTTTGTACTAGTACCTTGTTATAGCAGACATATCATGTTACAAAACTATATCTCGTTTATAATGTCTGTCTGGCTGGTTTACTTGTTCAATTATTGGCTGAGGAAATATATCACTAATTACGCGAAATTTACACACAGTAAATACATATACTCAATAAGGTGTTAATGATGTTTAACTGCCAGTGTCTGGTAGTCAATTTATCATTGGTATAATGGAGTCAGTGATGGAGAAACTTGTAATTTTGAATAGGCAAACAACGTCATAGTAAATTTAACAAGAGATGGCATGTGCACAAAATTAAAATAGTACAAAGACAGAAATTATAACTATGATGCTCCTGGAGCGTTGAGTAGAGGGAACAACGTGATTGTGTCCTTAGTTTTCTTGACTGTCAATAGACTTTTAGGCAAAGTGGTAAGCACGACGTCAAAACATTTTCATTTTTCTGAAAGAAATATTCCTTAATTAAGTTTAGGCTTCTTCTTGTTCTTCTTCTTCTTCTTTCCTTTCTCATTTGCCTTTCAGCGTCGAGGGGAGATATAATTTGTGGTCTTTTGCTCTTCTGTTCGCCTCTGCTGCTGTTGTTTGCTCATCATCATCATCATCATCATTGAGTGCCTTCTCTGCAACGAAGGTTGGCTACCATGGATCGCCATTCTACTCTGTTTCTTGCTTTGATGGTGCAGGCTGTCATAGATTGACTTGTCCATCTTTTGATGTTACTCGTCCATGTTAGTCTTGGTCTGCCTCTGCCTCTTTTACCTTGTATTTTCCCTTCCAATATTACTTTTAGTAGGCTGTTGTGTCTTTTAACATGCCCCAAAAATTTCATTTGTCTTGTCTTAATTGTATTTAGTAGTTCTCTTTTTATTTTCAGCTGTTTTAAAACTTCATCGTTTGTTATCTTTTCTTTCCATCCAATTCTACCTATTCTTCTATAAATCCACATTTCAAAGGCTTCAATTTTCTATTCTGTTTTCTTGTCTAATGTCCATGTTTCTGCACCATACAGGAATATTGAGAAGATGTAACATTTTGCCATTCTTTGTTTCAGCCCTGCTGATATTTGTTTTGTTGTTAGTATATTTTTCATGGCATTAAAATTACTTTTTGCCATACCTATTCTTTTGTTTATTTCAATTTTACATTTTCCATCATTGCTTATAGTATGTCCCAGTTAGTTGTAGCTCTGGATTGTCTCTAGATGTATTCCTTCAACTTTGATATTTAATTGTAGGTCTTGAGAATTTTCTTTGTTTATGATCATAGTTTTAGTCTTTTTAATATTCATTTCTAGTCCATACTTTTTTGCTTGATATGTTTATCACATTAAGCAATTGTTGTAGGTCTTTAGGATTTTCTGCTAGTAGAACAGTATCATCAGCATATCTTAGGTTATTGATTATCTTTCCATTAATTTGTAGGCCTGGCATCTCTGAGATGTTTTTAAAGATTTGCTCAGTGTATAGATTGAACAAGCTTGGTGATAGAATGCATCCTTGTCTTACTCCTCTTTTTATGTTCATGGGTGTAGAGTTCTCCTTGTTATATTTTATTATTGTTGTTTGCTAGTGCTTCTATCACTAGTTCCATCAATCCATCTTTTACGTGCTCGGCCATTGGGTCTGGAGTTCTTGCAACATATTGAGGGCTCGTCGTGTTGTGTTTTGATCTTTTTGTCTTATCACCTTGCCAAACCATTGTATCTGTTGTTTCTTTATATATTCTATGGCTGGGGTTATTCATAGCTTTTTTCTCAGTTCTACATTTCTGATCTTATCTCTCAGACTGTTTCCTGCCATTCGTCTAGCACATTTAATCTTAGCAGAGGTTAATTTTCTTGTTGTTTTTGCATCTAGGGTCCAGGACTGGCGTTGGTAGCATAACGTTGATACAAAGATTGTATTGCAGGGTGCGAGTTTTGCCTCTAGAGTTATTACCTTGTTGGACAATAGTGGTGATAACTGTCCAATGATTTGACAAGTTTTGCTGCATCTTGAGTCTATCTCTGCTGTTTGTGAATTATTGTTTGTCACTAGACTTCCTAGGTATTTAAATTTCAGACTGATAGAAGAAGGTTATCCCAACATTGTGCTACCAATGCCAGACTTAGATGCTAGACTCAATGACAAGAAGAAAAATAGCCACCATTGAGATGAAATGTGTTAGACGCATGACAGGAAACAGCCTGAGAAATAAGATCAGAAATGAAGAATTGAGAAAAAGTTAGAAATAATCCCCGCCGTAGAATATATAAAGAATACTACACATAAATAGGGGTTGGCCATGTGATAAGAAATATCAAAACTTAACTCATTGAGCCTTAATAAACGTTGTCAGAATACCAGACTCGAGGACCGACCACTAAAAAGACGGATTGATGAAATGTAAGAAACACTCTAAGAGGAAAAGCCAACAGCAGAGAAAGACAACAAGATATATTTCCTTTCGTCGCTGAAAGTCAAATTAGGAAGCAAAAAAGAATTTGATGATATCAGCAATCGACGTATATCAAAGATGTTCATGTCATCCCAGCAGTTTTTTGCGATTTTGTGAAATCCTACGCTATGTATGTGTCTTGTGGAGAAGAGTTTCATATATTTATTGATTTTATATCACCTCCGATGTCTTGACAGTCGGTTAGTAGCAACCACATCTTGTCATTAGCTTGGTAATTACCACGTATTAATCCAATTAGGCTAAGTGCCAGCTGGCGGAGCATCTCTTCTAGCTGTGACTGCCAATGTTGAATCTATAAACCCGGCTGTAGCTTAAAAAAGAGTCATTTGTGTGGTCGAGACCCATCTCCTTTCTCATGCCCCTCTAGTCTTTTGGTTTCAACATCATTTCTTACTTTAATGCCTTTGCACCATTTCCTGCTTTTTGCACAGTATGTGCGCCATCTGTGCCCTAGATTCTCCTAGTCCCACTCGTTTATAAACAGTTCCCACATGGAAGCTCGCTTGAATATACGCTGGAGATAGTGCATGCATACTGGTTCTCAGATGACGATAATTTGTAGTCCAAAAGTCTACTTTATTGTCTGCTAATGATATCTAAGCACCTATTGGTTAGTCAGGAGTGCAGTGATGTCGATGCTTCATCGTAATAAGTTAATCAATCAAGCCATACATCGATACACTGAAGTCTTATACATTGATAAATGCGGTCTAATATAACCTGGAAGACATATTGTGAGACTGAACGGGTCGTGCATCACCATGATGAAGGCAATAGCATCGATGCTAGTCACATCTATAACCTGGAAGACATATTGTGAGACTGAACGGGTCGTGCATCACCATGATGAAGGCAATAGCATCGATGCTAGTCACATCTATAACCTGGAAGACATATTCTGCATCACCATGATGAAGGCAATAGCATCGATGCTAGTCACATCTATAACCTGGAAGACATATTGTGAGACTGAACGGGTCGTGCATCACCATGATGAAGGCAATAGCATCGATGCTAGTCACATCTATAACCTGGAAGACATATTGTGAGACTGAACGGGTCGTGCATCACCATGATGAAGGCAATAGCATCGATGCTAGTCACATCTATAACCTGGAAGACATATTGTGAGACTGAACGGGTCGTGCATCACCATGATGAAGGCAATAGCATCGATGCTAGTCACATCTATAACCTGGAAGACATATTGTGAGACTGAACGGGTCGTGCATCACCATGATGAAGGCAATAGCATCGATGCTAGTCACATCTATAACCTGGAAGACATATTCTGCATCACCATGATGAAGGCAATAGCATCGATGCTAGTCACATCTATAACCTGGAAGACATATTGTGAGACTGAACGGGTCGTGCATCACCATGATGAAGGCAATAGCATCGATGCTAGTCACATCTATAACCTGGAAGACACATTGTGAGGCTGAACGGGTCGTGCATCACCATGATGAAGGCAATAGCATCGATGCTAGTCACATCTATAACCTGGAAGACATATTGTGAGGCTGAACGGGTCGTGCATCACCATGATGAAGGCAATAGCATCGATGCTAGTCACATCTATAACCTGGAAGACATATTCTGCATCACCATGATGAAGGCAATAGCATCGATGCTAGTCACATCTATAACCTGGAAGACATATTCTGCATCACCATGATGAAGGCAATAGCATTGATGCTAGTCACATCTATAACCTGGAAGACATATTCTGCATCACCATGATGAAGGCAATAGCATCGATGCTAGTCACATCTATAACCTGGAAGACATATTCTGCATCACCATGATGAAGGCAATAGCATCGATGCTAGTCACATATATAACCTGGAAGACATATTGTGAGACTGAACGGGTCGTGCATCACCATGATGAAGGCAATAGCATCGATGCTAGTCACATCTATAACATGGAAGACATATTCTGCATCACCATGATGAAGGCAATAGCATCGATGCTAGTCACATCTATAACCTGGAAGACATATTGTGAGACTGAACGGGTCGTGCATCACCATGATGAAGGCAATAGCATCGATGCTAGTCACATCTATAACCTGGAAGACATATTGTGAGACTGAACGGGTCGTGCATCACCATGATGAAGGCAATAGCATCGATGCTAGTCACATCTATAAGCTGAAGTGATCAAGTAGATATGTCATAAATAAATGAAAGCGAATTAGTCCAGACTCCAAACTGTACCTATTTTGATAAACAGCAAGTACATAAATTCGACTGTGAAAATAACAGAACGCAATGCCTAAATAAGAAATAAAATAAAGCACACAAGCAATCAATAAATAAAATACATCATTACTATAAAATAACATGAATTTATTGTAATTTTGGGAGCCGTGATAGCTCAGTGATTAGTGAATTTGTCTACAACGGACAAGGGGTAGGGTTTGATCATGACCGACGGCAGCCTTAAATGGGTAACGGATTTTTTCTGGGAAAGTAAAGCGGCATGGGCGTAATACCGATCACATTACCCCAAAAATCATGCGCCGAAGGTCTGTAAAAATGATGGTCACTATAGTCCGTTCAGAATCGTTTGCCGAGATGTTATGATTTATAATTCAAAAAGTTCTTGATGATTTCACATGATTTTTGGCATACGGTGTTAAAATGTCCATGTCACGAGAACATATGTGTTACTCGATGTCTAGCTATAACGGTTTTCTTAAAGCGGCGAATTCCTTTGATCTTTGCCCATGTAACTATTATTTTGACCCTAATCAAAATGTTTTACAGTAATCTAGTGCAACGATGACCCATAGGCGTGTCCATAAAATTTTACTGGGTGGCAAGTATACAAATTTTAAATTATATATAGAACTTTTGTTCGTAGAGTCAATTTGATATAGTTCCATGCTCTTGGTGTGAGTTTCCCAAATGTTGTCGCTGCCTTTCAAATACGTACATTTAGTTCCTCATCTAAGGAAAGTGTGGCTGTAATAGTGGATCCAAGATAGCTGAACTTCTGTACTGACTCAAGCAGGCTTCCATTCAAAGTAATGGTTGTTGGTTTGCTTATAACATATTTTTGATTGCTTGGGTGGTCTTGAACAATAAACTGTTTAACAAATCAACTAGGAAATTTTGCAAACCAAACTATTTATCTGTAGACTTAATCAGAGTAATGATCATTCAGAATCAGACGAGTCAAATAGGTCGATTACTGCTTTCGGCTGAACAAACAACAAACCATCCTTTTTCCAATATTCCTCTTCTTGTCGTAACACATGATCCTCACATTTTACCCAGTAGTCTTTATTTATATTTGATAGAGCCTGATTTGTAAGTGTCTCAACATCGCATAATTTGAAAGTTTTATTTGTATATGCTACGTGTCCTTTAACTTTTGCCCAAACTAGTTCTATAGGATTTAAGTGTGCATGATATGGAGGTAGTCTCAAACATCTATGGCCATGTTCTTGAATTAACTTGTCTATTTTAAATATCTTTGTACGTTGTGTCTGTTTTACAAGGCTAAGCAATTCGGGTTTCAAGTAGCTGTCGTTAACTTATATGTGTTCTTTTATGAGCCACGTTTTGATTGCATCTTTTGTACTTGATGATGTTGGGATTCTATCTTCTACGTTAACTACGTTATGGTATGAAGCATTGTCCATTATCAGACAAGAAGGTCGATCTAATATTGGAAGGATACTTTTCTCGATCCAGTCTTTAAATATGTGCCCATTCATTTCGGAGTGGTAGTCTCTATTGTCTATGGATTTTGAAATGAAAACGAGATGACCATTCTGCAACAACCCATTATGTCTGCTACCTGCATGTGCAACTATCAAACGTTGCCCTTTACTGCTTGGTACTGATCTTTTAATACTTCCATCTGCTAACTGCCATTCCTTTTCATTTGTATGATGAGCGTTGATCCAAGTTTCATCTAAATAAACAATATCATAATCATTTTCGCGCATTTCCTTCACTTCACGTAAATACTTGCTTCTAAGAGCTACTAGATGTGGCTTCTCACAAATAATGTTTTTTTTCCACCAGCATACTTTCTAAAGGTGAAGCCTGCACTTCTTAATATTTTCCATAATGAAGTTTTTGATATTTCAATGTCGTTGTTAGTTTTCAGCCAAAGCTTCAACTTTCTAAGTGTCACTTCTTCGTTTATATCAAACATTCGACAGATTTCTCTTTTTACTAGGTCCTTATCAAAACTGTCTAACGTTTCTTTCCTTCCTTGCTTTCTTGCATTTGTTGGCAATAAATATCCGCTTCCTTTAACTATTCGATCAAATGAACGTTTACACAAACCTAAAATATGCATTGTTCTCTTCTCAGGGTTTGATAAAGAACAATAAAGATGTCCCTTTTTACGCTCTCTGCAGAAGTATTGATAAATCTTTATAGCAATGTTATGCTCAGTAAAATATTTTGCCTTTATATTCATTCTCACATAGACTTGCTGAAGATAATATGGATAGTGCCGCCTCCTTTCTGTAAATATTGAGATTTGCCTCTGAATTATGACTCGAACTCGAGTCTACGGCCGTGATTTTGACGTCACATAATTTCCGGTTTCGGCTAAAATGTCATTTTTTGCTAAACGGGAAATTTCATATGTAACATTTCTTTATAAAAATTTATAGTGGAAACATAACTATTTTAGGACGGTGCGCATTCAGCCGTGAAGGTCATGCCTATATGTTAAAGAATCAGCTGTGAGATGTAAGCATCTACATAATCCCGCCGGTGGTTATAATATCGATTAACTTTTTTTAAATATAGGTTAAATAAGGCCTCTTTGAAACTGGATCATATTTCTTTGATAAAAAATATTTTTATAGCGACATTAGTACTCTAAACCTAACTTCAAAAGATCAATGCAAATGAACAATAAGTTTTTGAAAAAAATAAATTAATGTCTAGGCAAACGATTCTGAACGGACTATAGATATAAATGTTGGTATTTAAAGTCAACAAATTGTCTACTGAGTCTTCACAAAATTAATAAAGATTCGCCTTCCCTTCGGTAATTAAACCCAAGGCCGTGGTGCGTCATGTCGTTCAATATTCAGTTTTGTGCACGGGATCTTACTGAAGTTAGTGTTCCTGCAATAGCCAAACTATTTTACGTGAACGACCGCACCAAATTAATGTATATATTCTAAAATGGTGTCAAATTCGAACAGGGTGAATTTAATATAGCCTAAAGAAGAAAACTTTTAAACTAGATCAAATTTCTCAGAGCAAAAAATATTTCTATAACGTCATCAATATTCTAAGATTACATGCAAATTTTGAAAAGAAAATAACAAACGGTTATCACGCAAAGCTAATTCAGGTGTGATTATGAATTTCTGAACGGACTATAACACCATATTCCCTATACGCCACTTGGCGTGACGGGGCTCTTTACTTGTTATTGCAACTTTGGGAGGAGATATCTTGTATGGCTGATAGAGAGGAAGAGAAAAGGTAACTGTTGGGATTGGAAGTCCCCTAAATCACCGTACCAAATAGCTGTACTTCTAGTGGTATCTCTCTCTCTCTCTCTCGTATTCTTTCTTTCTCTTCTGCTTCTTATTATGAGAGTTCTGGTTAATTTTTCCTCATTTCTACGTTTGTGTCAAACAGGAAGCACACTCACGCATCGTAATAAAAAGTTCTTGTTCACCTCAACAGTAGAAATTCCCTCGTTGTTTTCCCACTTTTCTTGGGTGCAGAGTCTATATTGATGGCATTATAGTTGAAACAATCACCATAGCTCCGCGCAGAATCTTTAAAGCCAAATCTTCAGTTGACTTGGCACAGCGATTCATACGAGAGAGCTGGAAGTATAAATCATCATGTGCCATGCCGGTTGACGTAGGCGATCATGTTCTTCCGCAATCATCTCTACCGTGCATCGTATCAATTCTATTGTTGACTGTTTTCCATGTCATGACACAATGCTATCTAGTATTTTCTTTCTTTGTCGTCCGCGATCTCTCTTTCCTTGTATTTTGTCAGTTGTAACCAAGTACTCCAACTTTCTTCTTCTCATTTTGTGCCAGAAAAATGTTGACTGTTTCTTTCTGATGTTTTTTTAGGAGTTCCTTTTTGTGTTGGCCTCTCTGAAAATTTCCTCATTGGTCTTTTTAGCAGTCCAGGGAACTTTCAACATTCTTCTGAGAAATCCCATCTCTGTGGCCTCTAATCGTCTTTGCATTTGTTTGTCTACTGTCCATGATTCGATTCCGTAGGTCAGAATTGGTTCTATATAGCACCGATGAACTCTCTTTCTCATTTTTATTGACATAGATTTTTTGCATTAGACGTTTTTTATTTTCTGAAATGCTATTTTAGCCTGAGCTATTCTGCTTTTTATTTCCGTGGTGCATCTTCCATCTGATGTTATATTGTCCCCAAGTATTTGACACGTTGCACTTGTTTCAGATTTGTCCTGTTAATTGTTATGCTGCATGATGGTGATAATTGTTTCTTCGATATGACCATTACTTCTGTTTTCTTACTATTCAGACTAAGATCTTTCTTGTTGCTTTCTATTACTATTATGTCTATCATTTCTTGTAGTTCATTCTCTGTCTATGGTATTAAGACTGTGCCATCCGCATATCGGAAATTGCTTATGTTGTGACGGTTGACTTCAATTCCTTTTATATTATATTCATTTCTACTATTGATCTCATACTATTTTCACTGTAAAGGGAAAACAAATCTGGTGACAGAACACAGCCTTGAAAGTATAAATCAGCCGCCGAAAAGTAGGTCTGATGGCAGCTATAGAACTTCCAAAGTAGGTCTAATGGCAGCTATAGAACTTCCAAAGTAGGTCTAATGGCAGCTATAGAACTTCCAAAGTAGGTCTAATGGCAGCTATAGAACTTCCAAAGTAGGTCTAATGGCAGCTATAGAACTTCCAAAGTAGGTCTAATGGCAGCTATAGAACTTCCAAAGCTATGACATAGTAATGTAAGTAAAGTAAAGATGCCTTTCATGGCTTGCTTGGCGTATGGAAATATGATGATGGTGACCATATTTTTTAAGACCGTGGCACGTTTTTGAGTGATGTGGTCGTTATCACGCCAGACCGCCTTTACTTCCTAGAAAAATCTCATTTTTTAGAGACTGGTGAACCCCAATGAGGAAGTTTTCAAGGAGGCCAACACAAAAAGGGAGCTCTTAAAAAAACATCAGAAAGACATTTTTCGGGCACATCATGAGAAGAGGAAAGTGGAATACTTGGTTACAACTGGCAAAATAAAAAGAAAAAGAGATCGCGGACGACAAAGAGAGAAAATACTGGATAGCTTGGTGTCATGGCATGGAAAACAGTCAACAACAGAACTGATACGATGCACTGTAGATAGAAGATTGTGGAGGGACATGATCACCTACGCCAACAGGTAAGGCACATGATGGTGATGGTGAACCCCAGAGCCTTGTCTGTCGGAGAATAAATTCGTCACATCTGAGAATTGAACCCGGACATTTCTGATCAGAAAGCGAGCACACTAACCACTCAGCCATCGAGGCTCCTTATCGCGTGGTACATTCCACGAACTTCACAACAAGGGATGTCGGACTCACACCGCCTGATTCACCACACCGCCTGATTCACCACACCGCCTGATTCACCACACCGCCTAATTCACCGCACCGCCTGATTCACCACACCGCCTGATTCACCACACCGCCTGATTCACTGAAAAGGCGACAATCACGTGCACGAAATACGTAACACCGGCGCGAAACCGTAAAGTAGATCCTTTGGGTGACTTTAACGCAGCGATCCACACTAGAGAGCTGAAATTAATCAGTCTTCAAACGTGAATCTTGCAGCTGTCGGTGGAACACAAACTCTAGTCCACAACCTTGGAACCTAAAGAATTTTAAAATGTGTATGCTAACACTTCGTCCTGCTCAGATTTTTGCTTGTTCTTCTTTAATTATCTTTTGTCTCCCATTGTATTATTATTTTGGTTTTTTTTTTTCTGTAGTTTCCAAATACGAATAGAGGTCAGCGTCATAAATACTTTGAAAGCAAACTATGGATAAAGAAACACTGAACCGTGGAACTGGTGATAATGTTACTTACGAATCAAAACTCTTAATTAGCAATGAAATCAATCATTACATTGACCTATACCTTCGAACCATATCAGTGACATTTGTGGGAGCGTTTGGTATTATCGCGAATCTTGTAAACGGTGCTGTTTTTATAAAGCAAGGGTTGAAAGACTGCATGGGTCTTTGTCTGTTGTCACTTACCGTGACCGACTTTGTGTCCATTACTCTGGGGCTTCTAACCTTGTTCTGCAAGATAATGATTCAGAACAACATTACCGCAGACTTTGATCCCAGCGCGGTTTTCTACATTCTCCTCCACGCTTGCGGCATGTTCTATGACCACTCGACGTTGACCACTACGTTTATTTCCCTTGAGAGGAGTCTGTGTGTGTCATGGCCATTAAAGTTCAAGGACCTGACATTCAGAAGGGCTGTCTATGTGAATTCCGCCATGTTTTTATTTACTTTATTCAGCGTAGCCATCCCGCGTTATCAGACAACTGGTCTGACTCGTGGACACCTTCCTGGAACAAACTCAACAATAACAGTACTTTGGTTGGCAGATGACAGAAATGAAGTAGAGATGTACATAAATATCTTCTCTCAGATCATAGTCGGATCCATTTGTTTATTCGTCGTCATTATCAGCACCTATATCATGATAAGGGACCTTCGGCGATCCATGAAGTTCAGATCCGACCAGATGAAACATCAAACCACAAAAGGCTCCACGAATGGAAACAACATCTCATGTACACCAGTAACAACAAACAAAAAAAAGTGTTATAGAAACAATCGAGTTGTGAAAATGGTACTAACATTAGCAATATTATGTCTGTGTTGTAATGGACCGAGATTGATTTTGATCTTGGCTCTTCTCATTTTTCCTGAGGTGGACATTGGCCGCATTCATGAAAACTTATTTAAACTTTTGGTGTCCATTGTTTTCTTTCTACAAACAACAAACATGTCAGTCAATATATTTGTTTATTACACATTTAATACATCATTTAGACGTAATTTGCACAGTTTGCTGTATAAGTTTACCAACAAGTTTACTAGTAAATAGAGACTTTGACAATGGAATAGGCAAATAATTGCGGTGCTGATAAAGCTAGTGAGCGGGGAACAAACGGTATCGTGTCAGCTTTACAAGGAAGAACAATGTAAAACCATGACGTCACACTGTTATATACACGGAAACGAACGCGCAGACAAATTAGCTAAAGATGGAGGGAGATTACCACAAGAGAACCATCTGGTCAGCTACAACGAAGCCAAATCCATCATCAGTGGCCAGTACCATGAAAAAAAGAAACGAGAACACCCAAAGTATAACGAGAGGGACGGATACATCGAACTATCAAGGAGGGATCAAGTCATCATACTTCGCCTACGCACTGGCCACAACAGAATAAGAAACCACGTGTTCAACAAACTCAAACTAGGTATATTACCAGCCAATGCCACTGTACACTGGACAACAAAACATGTTCTACAGGATTGCCCCAGTACACAGACCTGAGAAGGACAATGCGGTCCACACCAACCTCCCTGGAAGAGAAACTATACGGGGCAACCGAATGACTTAAACAGACAGCTGCCTTCATAAGAAAGTCCGGAATCCTACTCTCAATGACGTCATGATCGCAGAAGAAGAAGAGGAAGAAGAAACTATGACGTAGGATCTGGGGGACAGATGGAGCAAAAACCAGGAAATGACGCTGCAGCATTCGAGTGAGAGATGATATTGAAATCAATGACGTGAGCGTACGTGCAGCCTTCCTCAGAAAACGTTCTCTTGTGGGTCCGTCTGTCTGTTTTTGTTGTTTTCTGAGGAAGGTTCTATAAAGGCCGAAACGTCATGATTTTGTATTTTTCTTCTGCGTAAATTTTAGTTATAAATTGAAAATATTTTACAGAAGTACAGCTATCACTTGCTGACATGAAAATTCATTAAAACATAGTTTGAACCATCCATTTGTTTTCTCTTGTCTTGTGCTATTTTGTATGTTGTCATCCGTAGTTAGTGGTAATGGCTTGACTTCACAGTAGACATGTGTACAGTACCCGCTTGCGCTCCTAAGGCGATCAAGCTGCATGAAAAATGGGTACAGTGCTCACATATTGGAGAAGGTAATAACAGTGAGGGAGAGTATTGCTCCTCTTCATCTCCGAATGTTAAGGCAATGTACGATGTCATGTATTACTTTATAATTTGGTTATGACCACCTTTACCCTTTCTGTGTATGAGTGCACGCATGTGTGTGTGCGTGTGTGCATTCCACAACAGTTTGTTGATGATATTTTAGTAGTCCTGTGAGATTTCCTCAGAACTGAAACTTGACTATATAGAGTATAATTCTGCTATTGTACTTTAACAATGATCTTAAGAAAAGCTATAAGTTAAATTTGTGGAACATTTGTAGTTAAATTATAGTTATTTTACACCAGAAACGTTGAAACTTGTCAAATTTTGAAATATTTTTTGTGATAAACCTTTCTGAACTAAAATATCAACAGCATAAAAATTAACTATTCTAGAGTGTTCAAATTCTATAATATATTCACTACAATGAATTCTAGTTCTAGAATGAATGAATATGTGTGTCCAGTGTCCCAATTTTGAACCCCTCCAATAAAATATCAATCTTAATAATGAGTGGAATGTAGTTTCTTTCTTTGAGGGCATCTTCATTCATACATGTAGCAACATTTTAATTACTAGGACTAAAATACTAATTTCAGATAAAAGCTAACAGTCGTGATTTAAACCCACATGTCTATGGGGCTAGAGTGCAAAAGTAACAATGATTTTGAGAAAATATGGAATTAACAAATCATAATCATAAAAATAAAGTTTTGGGATATTCAGTTCAAATGTAGAACCTTACATGTGTATGTGAGAGCTGAAAAACAATGAAAGAAATGAGAGAAATGAGGGTAAACAAAAAGGTTATATTTTAAAAAAAAACAATTTTTCAGAACACCATTATAATAGTTATAATAACCTCTTCACATATAACAAGATTACACACTTTTATAACAGTTATAGCCTCTTCACATATTACAAGATTACACACTATTAACACAGTTATAATAACCTCTTCACATATAACAAGATCCTATCTATTAACCTTTCGAGCCGTTGCCGGCCCAGAGGGTCACTTATTGAATTTCTGTGCACAATATCATTTATCTATCTGTCTATCTATCACACACTTGCGCGCACGCACACACACACACACAACATCCTCATCAACTTCTTCTTTCTTCCAGAGCAGTAATGTTTCACACAAGAATCATAGTGTCCTACCATACGTTCCTGTTTTGAGTGAGCTTTTCAGTCTTTTCTTATTTTCTTGATTATTTAAGTGATTACACACTATTATAATAGTTATAATAACTTCTTACACGGCTGCCAAGGAAAAATGGATTAATACGCAAAATTCAGTACCCAGTCTCTAGGGACTTCATCAGAGATGAAAGCTGGCGAACACAACAACAACAACAACAATAACCTCTTCACACATGACAAAATTACGCACTAATAACACAGTTATAATAACCTCTTCACACATGACAAAATTACGCACTAATAACACAGTTATAATAACCTCTTCACATATGACAAAATTACGCACTAATAACACAGTTATAATAACCTCTTCACATATTACAAAATTACGCACTAATAACACAGTTATAATAACCTCTTCACACATGACAAAATTACGCACTAATAACACAGTTATAATAACCTCTTCACATATGACAAAATTACGCACTAATAACACAGTTATAATAACCTCTTCACATATTACAAAATTACGCACTAATAACACAGTTATAATAACCTCTTCACACATGACAAAATTACGCACTAATAACACAGTTATAATAACCTCTTCACATATTACAAAATTACGCACTAATAACACAGTTATAATAACCTCTTCACACATTACAAAATTACGCACTATTATAACAGTTATAATAACCTCTTCACATATTACAAAATTACGCACTAATAACACAGTTATAATAACCTCTTCACACATTACAAAATTACGCACTATTATAACAGTTATAATAATCTCTTCACATATTACAAAATTACGCACTAATAACACAGTTATAATAACCTCTTCACATATTACAAAATTACGCACTAATAACACAGTTATAATAACCTCTTCACACATTACAAAATTACGCACTATTATAACAGTTATAATAATCTCTTCACATATTACAAAATTACGCACTAATAACACAGTTATAATAACCTCTTCACATATTACAAAATTACGCACTAATAACACAGTTATAATAACCTCTTCACACATTACAAAATTACGCACTATTATAACAGTTATAATAATCTCTTCACATATTACAAAATTACGCACTAATAACACAGTTATAATAACCTCTTCACATATTACAAAATTACGCACTAATAACACAGTTATAATAACCTCTTCACACATTACAAAATTACGCACTATTATAACAGTTATAATAACCTCTTCACATATTACAAAATTACGCACTAATAACACAGTTATAATAACCTCTTCACACATTACAAAATTACGCACTATTATAACAGTTATAATAACCTCTTCACATATTACAAAATTACGCACTAATAACACAGTTATAATAACCTCTTCACACATTACAAATTACGCACTATTATAACAGTTATAATAATCTCTTCACATATTACAAAATTACGCACTAATAACACAGTTATAATAACCTCTTCACACATTACAAAATTACGCACTATTATAACAGTTATAATAATCTCTTCACATATTACAAAATTACGCACTAATAACACAGTTATAATAACCTCTTCACATATTACAAAATTACGCACTAATAACACAGTTATAATAACCTCTTCACACATTACAAAATTACGCACTATTATAACAGTTATAATAATCTCTTCACATATTACAAAATTACGCACTAATAACACAGTTATAATAACCTCTTCACATATTACAAAATTACGCACTAATAACACAGTTATAATAACCTCTTCACACATTACAAAATTACGCACTATTATAACAGTTATAATAACCTCTTCACATATTACAAAATTACGCACTAATAACACAGTTATAATAACCTCTTCACACATTACAAAATTACGCACTATTATAACAGTTATAATAATCTCTTCACATATTACAAAATTACGCACTAATAACACAGTTATAATAACCTCTTCACACATTACAAAATTACGCACTATTATAACAGTTATAATAACCTCTTCACATATTACAAAATTACGCACTAATAACACAGTTATAATAACCTCTTCACACATTACAAAATTACGCACTAATAACACAGTTATAATAACCTCTTCACACATTACAAAATTACGCACTAATAACACAGTTATAATAACCTCTTCACATATTACAAAATTACGCACTAATAACACAGTTATAATAACCTCTTCACACATTACAACCTCTTCACATATTACAAGATTACACACTATTATAACAGTTATAATAACCTCTTCACATATTACAAGATTACACACTATTATAACAGTTATAATAACCTCTTCACATATTACAAGATTACACACTATTATAACAGTTATAATAACCTCTTCACATATTACAAGATTACACACTTATATGCTGAAGTTGGATGTGTTGGACCAGAAGGAGCAAATATCACAGTTATACTGAAAACCACAACACAACACATCCTTTCCCACTTAAAGTCCTTTTAAGGTTGGATGACAAAGAGGTATAACCATCCTTTAATCATTGGATAATGCAAATGAACAATCGCACACCTTTATAACAACTATAATCGCTTCAAATATTACAAAATTAAATTAAATTAATGAAACTACAAATAAACACATTTTTATAGCAGCTGTGACCTTTATAAATATATTGTGAGGTAATCCTGTTACTAATTTTTAGACGAGAATAAAATGCAAATTGTTCAGCAGGTTGAAATAGGTACATGAACAGACAACATCAACATTATGTCCAAAATGTCATCAAAGTTAGTACAGTCATATATAAATGTTAACTATGATTATATGAGCATGCAGCAAATAGCAACAATAAAAAAAGGACAAAAATAAACATTGAATGTTAATAACTTTATGTTGACAGGTAACTTAAGTTTGATGTCCATACTAGTAAAGAAGGAAACAGAAAATAAGACTAATTTTTTAAAAAAAATAGAAAAATAAAAAAATAATGCAATGGAAATAGTACCCAAAAAATTAATAATAAAGCTACAAAAAAAAAAAAAAACTTTTTTGCACTACTGAACCAAAACCACAGTGGCTGATGTGCCAATTACTAGTTAGAGAATGATCCTTAAATTTAGTACCAGACATCTCTCTGGGGAATTGGGATATGGAGGGTGGGGAGGGGGGGGGAATAGTACTGACCATATCACCTAAAAATGTGCTTTTGGTCGTGGAAAAATCTAGCCACATGCACCATGTTCCCTCCCTATATCAGCATTTCTCAAACCTCTTTATTACCGTGGCCCTTCCGACCATTTTTTTTAACCCATCTGTCAATTTGTGAAGAAGTTAACTAAGCAGTTTATTGCAAATAGATCATCTTATATGAAATTAACTGTCTTCATATTTATATATGTGATAAATGCCTTGTTCATCTTGCCAGATGATTTAGTGGAGGCTATTGTGTATTTTTTTTTAGGTTTCGTTTTTGTCGAACAACCTCTCTCGTGCTAATTCTACCAATGTTTGACAAACAAAATCGGCGATACATTGGTGCATTCTTCCTCATTTCACTATGTCTACTCTGCCTGGGCACAGAATATGGAGATAATGCTTTACCCAGTCACACTATCCCCCTCTCAACTTCGTTAAAAAAATTCCCGAAGGAGGAACGAGGTCCATACGTTCGGAATTAAAAGAAGGTGCAGGAGATGTCAGAAAGATGGTTAGCATAGTCTACTGCCTTCAGGTCCTTCCCTCTAGTATACTCTATACTTTTACTCTGGATATACTCTATATATATATATATATATATATATATATATATATATATATATATATATATATTTGCACTACACAAATACAGTTACATAGGTTGCAATAATTTTCAATCAATGCTACCCCTATGCTTGAAAACCAGAAACAAGTTTTTTATTAATGTCTTGTTCAATTGCTGTGAGGGTTATTTGAAGATCACCTCACTATTATGTCATGGTGATTTCATGATTGGCTGAGTAAATAACTCACCTGACCGAAACCTGATTCCACCACATAAGAAAAGCACAAGAAAAAGTCACAAAAAATAATTTTACTCTACCCCAAATGTGTGGAATTTTGTTTGACATTGTACTCTTTATTCTGAAACTTTGTCTTTATTTACTGAATGTTACTTTGGATTCGGTGTCACTCTGCAGGTCTATGGGCACATCTTGCAAACAATCATGAATGTCAGTAGCATTCATGTGAAATTGATCAACTACCAAGTCAAAATATCCATGTCCAGCAGATCACAGAAACAAACTTCCACATCAATATATGGCAAAGCTCCAGGTCCCGACAATATAACAATCGAAGAGATAAATGCATTAGGATAGCTGGGAGTTCAAGTCATAACTAAACTACTCAGTGACATATATAACACTGGACACATACCAGAAGATCTATTAAAATCTATCTTTGTAGCCATACCGAAGAAGTCAGGTGCCACTGATTGTGAAGACCATCGCACTATTCGTCTCATGAGTCATATGATGAAAATATTAATAAGAAGTATCATGAGACGTGTAAGAAATAAAATAAAACCAGAAATAAGTGAAGAACAATGTGGATTTGTGGAAGGAAAGGGCACCAATAATGCAATATACATCTTAAGAACATTGATAGAAAGATCTATAGGGGTAAAGAAAAATCTATATATGTGCTTTATGGACTACACGAAAGCATTTGACAAAGTAAAGCATGTGGAAATAATCAATATACTGGTGAAATTAAACATTGATGGCAAGGATCTGCGAATCATAAAAAACATGCACTGGCAATAAACAACAGCTATACGAATTAACAACCAAACAGGAAAATTTCAACTTATAAAACAAGGAGTCAGACAAGGTTGTGTTCTGTCGCTGGATTTGTTTTCACTTTACAGCGAACATATTATGAGATCGATAGTAGACAAAAAGGGAATTGAAGTCAACGGTCACAACATAAATAATTTGCTATATGCAGATGACACAGTCTTAATACCATAGACAGAGAATGAACTACAAGAAATGATAGACATAATAGTAAAAGAAAGCAACAAGAAAGGTCTCAGTCTGAATAGTAAGAAAACAGAAGTAATGGTCATATCGAAGAAACAATCATCACCAGCATGCAGCATAAAAATAAACAGGACAAATTTGAAACAAGTGCAACGCATCAAATACTTGGGCACAATAATAACATCGGATGGAAGATGCACCACGGAAATAAAAAATAGAATAGCTCAGGCCAAAATAGCATTTCAGAAAAGGAAAAATATCTTATGCAACAAATCTAAGTCAATATAAATGAGAAAGAGAGTTCATCGGTGCTATATAGAACCAATTCTGACCTATGGAAGCGAATCATGGACAGTAGACAAACAAATGAAAAGATAATTAGAGGCCACAGAGATGGGATTTCTAAGAAGAATGTTGAAAGTTCCCTGGACAGCTAAAAAGACCAATGAGGAAGTTCTCAAAGAGGCGAACAAAAAAAGGCAGCTCCTAAAAAACATCAGAAAGAAACAATCAACATTTTTCAGGCACATCATGAGAAGAGGAAAGTTGGAATACTTGGTTACAACTGGCAAAATAAAAGGAAAGAGAGATCGCAGACGACAAAGAGAGAAAAAAACTGGATAGCTTGGTGTCATGACATAGAAAGCAGTCAACAACAGAACTGATACGATGCACTGTAGATAGAAGATTGTGGAAGGACATGATTGCCTACGCCAACCGGTATGGTACATGATGATGATATCAATATAAAGCTGCTTTAAATGATCTCATCATCATCAAGTACCGGGCCTGCTGGCGTAGGTAATCATGTCTCTCCACAACTTTCGATCTTCACAGTTATTTATCATTTCTGTTGTTGACCTTCTGCCAAGCCATTCTCTTAAGCTGTCTGGTAATTTTTCTCGTTGCTTTCCTTTATCTCTTTGTCCCTCAATTTTCCCAGTTGTTACAATATATTCCAGTTGTTCTCTTCTCATTACATGGCCAAAAAATTATGATTGTTTCTTCCTAATATTGGAAATTAGCTTTCTTTTTGCTTTGGCCTCTTTGAAATCCATTCCATTTTTATGTATGTAGATTTTATGTATGTAGATCATTTCCATTAAATGATCAACATACATAATTATTTCATCATCCTTTAATTCACCACTGACTGTTGTGAGAGGGGAAAAATGTTCATTGAACTTCGTCTACACACCTGCAAGTGGGCTCATGAGAAGAGGACACCTTTTTTTACAGAATTTGAGTGGGGGAGGGTTTGGAGGGGCGTGGAGAGAAAAATAGAAAATGTTGCCATGGATAGTCAAAGTCCGCTAAATACTTCAGATGTATGTTTGCTTTTTATTCTTCCTTATTTTCTTCCTTGTTTGGTTTTCCATAGTTAACGTGTAACTCTTCTTCTGCTGGTAGTTTACCTGGAGGGTTATTTGAGCCGAGTCTGTTCCAAAGTATTGTCCATATTGATGATTCTAAAAGATGTTGAAGGTCAATAACATCTTCATATAACTTTTCATGCAAAGTAACTGGACACTGTCATATGTCAATTTCTTTGCAACTTAACTGTACATTGAACAAGTTTGCAATAGATACTACATAGTTATGTAACCAGTGTCATTTACATATTTATCAGCTTTATTGTGAGTTTGTCTGTTTTCAAGTCAGCATTTTTTGTCAGTATCCAGCTGAATCTGTCTTTAGCAAGATCTTTACAGTAAGTTTTGTTCATGATAAGCTTCTGCTTTGTAACATAGGAGAAACCTACCTTTACTTCTTTTCCCAAAAGCTGACTTCCATAATGAATGTCTTTTAGAATCCATTCTGCACTCATACAAGGGTTGTCCAGCCTTTTTAATGACACTGTATGATACTGCAAATGCTGGAATCCCAGAATGCCTCACCATCTCATTGTTTGTTAATTAATTTCTCCAGTAGATTTCACATGCACCTTTGAAGTAGCTCATATGATGCACATTAATTCTTCCTTTCTTATGACATGTATATATTGCCCTGTTCTCTTCATGCAAAATACACAGTATATAATATTATACATGAAATAAATACTACAGAAAATCTCTAAAATACTTGTAATATTTATCATTAAAATTGTAATCTCTTACTCAGAGCCAATTGTTATGCAACAAAATAGCAACTAATGTTACATTTTATGGTGGCAAATAATCATGAGAAGTAAAAAATATTTTAGGTTGTAAATGAACAGTATGGTTTCAACTTTGACATCAATATAATAAAATATTCAACATGTTGATTGAAGCAATATCACAGAAATGCTCGTGACAGTTACTTGTAACTATATATGACTTTTTAATTGTCACATCAAATCAGGCAGTGTCTTAATCATTAGACCCTAACATTCATATATCTACTTGTCTTTGACCATTTACTCTGGTATGAACTTCAAAAATGTATGTTCAGTCTTTTTTTGCACTTTAAGGTATTGTTTATTAAAGAAATGAACTGCTCGTTGAAGAGCTTGGTGATTTGTTTCAAATACAGTAACTAGTGCAGTGTTTGAAATGTAACTAATCTGACTATAGAAGGGCAGCCAGGGTATGACAGTGATTAGTGAAATGGTCTGCTGAAGATAAGAGGCAGGGTCAATTTTGATTAACAGCTTCTAGTTTCACCCCACCTTAAATGGGCACTGGATTTTCATCTGGAAAATAATACTAACACTTGTCATGTGTGGTACTGACTACATTACCCAAAAGTGGGTCAATAGTAATAGAAGTTATGAGCACTAACACATACCTTCCACAGGGTAATAGTTACCCATAATTTCTAAGAGTTTTTCCTAAAAAATAAACTTGCAAGCCTTACAAGATGTTTGTAAAAACAAAACACTATTTTGTTCTACTTTTTCTGCATTTTTTGTTATTGAAATAAATCTACACTTAGCATTTTACCAAAATTAAATCCTGGATCCATAACAAACAAAGTTAATTTTATAAAAGATGCAAAAATAACAAAGATAGAAATGCTTACACATGTTGTAGTTGATAAAATTCTAATTAGCCCATTGTTTTAAATGGACTGAAAATGTTGAGGCCAACCTACTGCACTACATGAATACACATAACTGACAAAATGTAGTTTTACTACAATTTTTTAGTGAAATCTTAGTTTAGTATAACATAGAAGACATAGCCAGAGGTTGAATGGAAATTGCCTCATTAAGAAGAAGGCAAAAAACCCTAAATCAACCAGTTCCACTACACCTGGACTAAGGGTGGTGGGGGAGAAGGAAGGGAATAGACATGTAAGGTTTCTACCCTATTTGTAAGGCTTCCTTTTTGGTCTGATGTGCAGGATCATAATCATGATGTGCCATACCGACTGGCATAGGCGATCATATCCTTTCACAATCTTCTATCCACAGTACATTGTATCAATCCTATTGTTGATTTTTTCTATCTGCTAAAAAAGGTTTTTTCTATTTTAACATTGTCTTTTAAGATTAACACTGTTTCTTAAGATCAACATATTGACATTGTCTTTCAAACTCACAGGATATCAACATGTTAGTTCAATACTTTTTTTTTTTACCTAAACAGATGCAACAACAAATGTATTTCTGTTTTAGTGTAAATTTACTTTGCTCAACAGAAGTAAGATTATAAGACTTGACATGTTGAGGAAGTTTTGTTGCTTTTGTGCTTGTGTAAGCCATTCCTATAAACATGACCATTTAAAGCTTTTGTGGCACTGGCCTCATCAGAAAATGCTTCTTCAAACATCTGAGATTCCTAAAGCAGAAATAGAAAATTAAGTTTTAATCACAGTAAAACATTGAACTTAGAAAAAAATGAATCTTGTAGCTTTTTCCTTGCTGAATTTTTTTTGCTGGTTTGAACTGAATTAGATTTGTGAGCTACCCAATATCACAAATATAAAAAGTTTTGTTATCAAATAATTCATATCATATCATGTATCAAATTAAAGAAGGAATATTGCACAACATATAAATATTATATGTATGACATAAGTAAAGTACCCCCGTCACGCCAAGTGGTGTATAGGGAATATGGTGTTAGTGACCATAAATTTTACAGACCTTCGGCACATGATTTTTGGGGTAATGTGGTCGGTATTACGCCCGTGCCGTTTCACTTTCCAAGAAAAAAATCCGGTACCCATTAAAGGCTGGGTGAACCCAGAAGCCGTCGGTTGGGATCGAACCTTATCCCTTGTCCAATGTAGTGCAGTTCACTAACCACTGAGCTATCGCGGCTCCCTATGTATGACATAGAGGTAAGTATTTAAGATGTGAAGAATGAAGGAAAATAAAAAATGAAAATGTTACTCATAGTCTGCTTATTCACTTTACAAAGAATTATAATAATGTAAACATGCTATTTGTTATGGAAATTCAGTATGCATATTTTTAACTGCTGTTGTAGTCTTTTAAATAATCCATCAGGAGGGAGGGTTTTACCAACTTTTCATTAAAAACCATTTTAACATGACATTAAAAAAAAAAAAGGCACAATTCAAGGTACACTTTAGAAATCAAATGTATTTTCAAAATGTGAGTAATTTAGATTTCAGAAGTGGATTTTTTTAAACATCTTTCATTGTTAGAAATCAAATTGTCTCATATATTTGCCTTGCGCCTATAAATCATTGTTTTCACATCCCTGTAACAGGGATGAGATGTCTGAGAAAAACGCTTGGAGTGACCAGAAAAGACAGAATCAGAAATAATATTATAAGAGCATTGAAGCATTGAACCATTCCTAAACTTCATACAGAAACAAAACAAATAAACTGGTCTGACCATCTTGAAGGAATGCCATTAGATTTCTTACCATACAAAGTGTATGTTAAAAGAGGAGAAGGGAGAAGAGCAGTGGCAGACTCAGTGAAAGGAGGACAGACAACATCAAAGAAGCGTAACAACAACATAATTGACAGTGAGAGAAGCCGTCAAAATAGTGAGAACCAGAACTTTGTAACTCGACACCTGAACAGTTACAAGAGGAAGTGAAGAAAGAGAAAGAAGTGCATATTTTTGTTTTATTTTTATATTTTCTGCATAGTCCAAGCCTTATGTTTAAATCATCCTGTGTGTTCAACAAAGTGATAGGATTGCTAACTAGAAATTCACCACTTCACCATCTTGTGCACAAGTGTGTATCTTGTATCATAGGTTGCCATGACCTTCAAATCATCAGAAAGGTCATGATACTCAAATCAAATCTAGTTAACAATTCAACTTTTAGACCATGGGTATTCATTTTTTTAATGCATTCTTTGTCCACATTAATGTTTCATATTACACATTCTATGAATCTTCAAACTCTGAGGGTTTAAAAACAAAGGGGTATATTATTACAATTATTATATTATTAGAATTTTTTTTTGGTGTGTTTAGATAAAAGTAACATTTCTTTTGGTATTTTAGAATATACCCTAAAATACCAAAAGAAATGTTACTTTTATCTAAACAACAACAAAAAAATTCTTCTTATATTTTTTTTGTGATCTGTAGGCCTCTAGATTTATCAATGATCTGTCTCATAGATCTGTTTTTTTTTTATAATCATATGAATATATTTCTAGTGCAACAACAAGTCAAGTTAGAAATAATTAGTGGCTCTTTATATATATTGTGAAAGTTTGTAACATATCAGTATAACTCTTTCAGTATTGGTTTTTTTTTTTTTTATCAATTTAGCGATAGAGATCTCAGAGACAAAATTGTTCAAGTTTTTCAATATTAATCTACATGTTTATATTTATCTAATACTTAACATATTATATATGAATATTTAGATAATTAAACAAGGAATTATATTTCACTAAATACTAACATGATACATGACATATAAAAAGAATATGGTTTGATGACAGTTAACACTATTAAATTGTGCGTTACGCACTATGTGGCTAAACGTACATGACTGAAATCGGCATGGTGCTTTGAAACATATGGAAAGAGTTAAAGGCGTTTAATAACTACTACCTTTTCTTTAGCTAATTTACATTACATTGTTTTACTTTGTGCAGTTCAATGCATCCATCTTCAGCACACAGTTATTTTGGGACTACTTTCCTAGCCTTTTGACCTTCCTATCGCTGCACTTTGTATTCAGAGTTGCCACTCTTACTATGAAAACATTCTTACCAAACTAAATAGTCTTTAATGCTTGGGTTAGTGTTCTGTTTTCTTTTTATTCTGTTAAATTGATTGCTTGCCAAGACTTTTAAGCTTCCCCACAATTAAGTCATCAAATCATCCTCACTGCATATTGGACAAATCCAAAAGTGCTTAGATCCCTTCTTCATCAAATCCCTCATCATAACACCCTGCAATTTATAACACCAACTCTGTTGGTCTTCTCTGGCTTCCTGAAATGTGCTTTTGTCTGGCTTCTCCCTTCGTCCAGTCTGATAATCGCTGCAGATATGTATTCATTACTTGAATTATTGACATGCACAATCTCTCTGGAAGCATTCAGAATATCAGCGTGGTCCATTATTCAAAGCAGCTGCTCATGCAGGCATGTCAGCACATTTAACCTTATTCTCACTAAATTGAGAATTGGCACAAAAGTAAACCAACATTTTATAAAATCCTGATCTCTTCAGAGATGCCAGATAATATTAGATCTTAAATGTTTGTACAGAAGTCAGTGATACAAACATTAGTGTTTGACAAATCTTGAATTTTGTTTTCTTTTCCGCAGTTTCTTAATATTTGGCATGCTTTTTTTTATAAATCTGGGAACAATTATTTTAATAACAGAACTTACTACAAGTTATTGTTCTATGTCAAACATTAAACTGATTCAGAACTTTAAAGTGTAGCCTAAAAGTACAACTCAAGAGGCTGTGTCAGACAGTATTTTATGATTTTGGCATCAATGAGCAAACTTCTGAACATGTACTTTAAAGCTTCCCATATTTGGAAACACTACACCAGCAATCCTGGTCAGGGTATGTTGTAGGGCCTACTCAGTCCAAACTCTGGGGATCTGCTGTCAATCAACAAATAAATGTGAACTGCTGGCAGCCACATGTTGGAAGATAAGACTTCACTTTATGCCAAAAGCTGAAGACAGATTAAACATTTACCTCAGATTTTACTCAAATTTTAAAATGTTATCTTTCTGAAAGAACAAACCAAACTAGGATTCCAAATGTAATGCAAAAATTATTATTAAAAATAAGTTCGTACAACAAATCTAACCTTCTTGCTTAAAGTGTGATCTAACAGACTAAGCAGGTCAGCCACACTCATACTATCTCTTACTGTGTCAACAAACACTCGAGGAAAGTTTTGTATCGAAGGATGGCTCTGGAAATAATTTTGGGGTGGCCAAGCCATTCCTCTATGAGCAGCAACAATAACAGACTTGTCTGTGAAAACAAAATAATTAAAGTCCATCAAGGGATTTTATGTTTAAAATACTAGTGGACTTGTTCTACACTACATTATTATTATCATCACATACTTTAAGAAGCAAAAGTATGGTGTCCTTCATGTGCTGTTACAGTCATTTGTTCTTTGTATAGATTATTCTACTTTACTTTCCTCCACCTATGTTACCTTTCAGTCTTCTTTCTTCTCTCTTCACTTCCTTTTGTGCTTGTTCTAGTTCCCACCCTTCTGGCAGCTTCAACCATTGTCAATTGATGTTGTAACATTTCTTTGATGTTGTCAATCTATCTAACTCAAAACCTGCTTATTACTCTTCCCCATTTTCCTCTTTTATTTGTACGCCATGTATGGTCTGGTAAAGATTTGCACATATTCTTTCTAGATGGACAAACCATTTTATTTGTTGTTTCTGCATGTAGTTGAGGATTGGTTTAATGCCCGCTTTATCTCTTATAATATCATTTCTGATTCTTTTTTTTTTTTTTTTTTTTTTTGGTGATTAAGTGATTTTCTCTTGGGAGCCACGATAGCTCAGTGGTTAGTGAACTGGACTACAAAGGACAAGGGGTAGGGTTCAATCCCAACCAATGGCTTCTGGGTTCACCCAGCCTTAAATGGGTACCGGATTTTTTTCTGGGAAAGTAAAGCGGTGCGGGCGTAACACCGACCACATTACCCCAAAAATCATGTGCCGAAGGTCTGTAAAATTTATGGCCACTAACACCATATTCCCTATACACCACCACTTGGCGTGACGGGGGGTACTTTACTTTTTTTTTCTTTTAAATGATTTTCTCAGACATCACATCTCAGTGGCGACAAGCTTGCGTTTATGTTTAGCTGTGAGTGCCTATATCTCGCACTGATAGCACAATGTGGGAATAAATATGCTCTCTATAAGGTGTTTCTTGGTGGTAATAGTTAATATTTTGTGTTGAAGTATAGGGGATAGCTATCCCAATAATCGGTTTGCCTTGTTGCATCTTGCATCGAATGTCTTTCAGTGTTAAGGGAAAAACTGAGTGGTTAATTTTGTGCTCTGTAGTTCAGTCTTTTGCATGGTTACTCATCATCATGTATGCTACTTCATTAATCCCCCATCTTTCCTGCCTTTCCCCTTTTTTTCTAATAAATTCTGAGTGTTAATGTTATCTGGGTGATGCTGCCTGGTCATAATCATCGTGTTACATGCCCAAACTATGTAATCTGTTGTTTCCTCATAAAGACAAATTTTAGCAGATCATTTGATCCTTTCACCCACCCATACATTCATCCATCCATCCATTTATCATTTATTCTTTCAAGTCAAATGCAGCACAAAGGGGAGAAACTCTAGACCCTCCATGCTTAATGATCTTTGCTGTT
Organism: Megaustenia siamemsis; assembly: GCA_032433765.1. Lineage (NCBI taxonomy): Eukaryota > Metazoa > Mollusca > Gastropoda > Stylommatophora > Ariophantidae > Megaustenia > Megaustenia siamemsis. The sequence goes on along the minus strand of JAVIAB010000050.1, from coordinate 57,384,619 downwards.
AAGTGTCTGATTTTGCACAGGACCAGCATTTTCCCTTGTCACATCCATGTACATGGCAAGCCTCTAAATCTCATCAAGGGAACTGATACCTGCTGTTAATGTCTCTCCTCAGTGTTCCTTTTAGTGTTTCTCTAGGTCTGCCTCTTTTTCTTTTAACATCTGGTTCTCATTTAAGAGTTTACACTCGTGATTCTCTATTTGACTCTCATTTGATGTCTCATTACATAGCTAACATATAACCGCCTTCTTCTCTTGATTATAATTGATATTTTTGGGTGCTTTTTCATTTTTCCTATTTCTACACTAGTCTTGAATACATTCTATGGCATGCAAAGTATTTTCCTCAGGCATTTGTTTTAAAATGCATCCAATTTATTTTATATTTCTTTAGTTGTTTTCCAGCATTTGCATACATAGGTAAAGGTGGATTATATATTTGATTTGAAAAGCTTGAGCTTTGCTTTTGTGTTTACTAATTTTGATTTCCATATTTTATCGAAGGACTTAGAAAGTCAATACTGCCTTTGCTATTCTGATTCTAATTTTCTTCTTTGTGTTTCTTTCTTGATCTATGTAGCTTCCAAGATGTACAAAGTGATCAATTTCTTCCACTGCTTTTCTCTCCAGGAATATTTTTTTCTTCTGAATGAATTTGATTTTTTATTACTTTCATCTTTTTCTAGTTGATCTCAAGTCCAATTTTACTAGTCATTGATTACAGGCTTTTATTTTTTCTGGCATCATGTTCATATTGTTATTGATAAGAACTAAGTCTTTTGCAAAATCAAGGTTCTCCAATTGAAATCCAAGTGTCCACCCTATGCCTTTGTTACGTGTACAGAATTTCTGCATTTTGAAGTCCTGGTAATTTTAAATAAAGAGGGAAATAAGATTTGTGCTTGTCTCACGCAAGTTTCAATTTGCAACCATTGACTCAGTCCTACCTCTGTGCAAACTACACAAGAGAAGTCATTGTGAGGATCTTTGATGATGCTAGTAATTGTTGTAAGTAAAAAAAGTAAAGTACCCCCGTCACGCCAAGTGGCGTATAGGGAAATATGGTGTTAGTGACCCTATATTTTACAGACCTTCAGCACATGATTTTTGGGGTAATGTGGTCAGTATTACGCCCGTGCTGCTTTACTTTCCCAGAAAAAAATCCGGTACCCATTTAAGGCTGGGTGAACCCAGAAGCCGTCGGTTGGGATCGAACCCTACCCCTTGTCCGTGGTAGTCCAGTTCACTAACCACTGAGCTATCGCGGCTCCCTAGTAATTGTTGTGGTATCCCATATAGTCTGAGTTTGTTTCATAAAGAGTCTCTATGTATGCTGTTGAAAGCCATTTTGGAGTCAATAAAATTTTGAAGAAATAGTTTCTGCTTTTTGATTCATTTCTCTAATAAGATTCTTAGAGTAAAAATATGATCAGTAGATAGCTTCTCACTTTTCTAGATCCTACTTGTTCTTCATGTATAACAGTGTCTACAGCTCTTTGGTTCTGCTCATGATGATCTTATAGAATACTTTAGAAGCAATTAATAGAAGAGTCATATCTCTCCAGTTGTATTTTTTGAGATTGTCCTTTTTTTGGAATTTTGAGAATTATACCTTTTTTTCCACTATGTAGTTACTTGCTCAACTTTCCATATTGTGTTAAACATTTTCTGTGGGTGTTTTAAGTTATGGCTGTCCATTGCTTTTAGCATCTCAGTTGTTATATCCATCTTCATCTGCAGCCTTGTTGTTAGTCATAAGTCTTACCGCTGTATTTACTTCATTCAAAGTGAATTCATCTAAATTAATATATCTAACTGGGAGATTGGTATGCTGATGAGCATATTAAACGCCTTGGAACTGAAAGATTAATGATTTCCTTAAAATGTTCAGTCCATCGTGACTTTATGTCTCCACTCGATGTTAATCATCATCATCATGTGCCATACTGGTTGGCGTAGGCGATCATGTCCTTCCAGAATCTTCTATCTACAGTGCATCGTATCAGTTCTGTTGTTGACTGTTGTCCATGCCATGACACCAAGCTATCCAGTATTTTCTCTCTTTATTGTCTACGATCTCTCTTTCCTTTTATTTTGCCAATTGTAACCAAGTATTCCAACTTTCCTCTTCTCATGATGTGCTCGGGAAATGTTGATTGTTTCTGTCTGATGTTTTTTAGGAGCTGCCTTTTTTCGATGTTAATTAGGTTCCATATTTATTCATAACTGGTGTAAGCATTAGATTTAAAAGTACTCATTAGCATCTTCTGTAAAGAGATTTACTGTCTTTTATCATTGCTGCTCTCTCTGTCTTTATAGCCAAGTTATCTATATTTTTCTTGTATGTTGCATTTGTCAGGTCTTTTCCAAGATTTTACATTAAAATAGCTGTCTTTGTTTCTCACCTTTCTTGTATAATTAGTTATCTGTTAGATTATCCTCATTGCATTTCAAACAACTTTCTACAAATGTTCAGATCTCCTTCCCAACAAATCCTGTTGTGTAAAATGATAAACTGGTTTACAAGTCCTCCCCCATTCTTCTCATAGCTCTCCTAAATTTAGGCAACATCCCCTCTGACTAACATGAAGATCCAGAAATCACACCAGAGCTGCAGATTCATGAACAGCACCACAATCTTTGTCATCTTGCTCTTATTTTAAGGACAGCAAAAGGTAACTTGTCACCTGAAATTTTCTTATTCATATTTGCTCATCTACCTTTTTCTTCTACCTTTTTAGCTCCCAGTGGAGCATAGGTCTTCAACAAACACTTTCCAAGTCATTCTGTTTTTTGCCATTCTTTTAAAATCATTCCATGTCTTCCCCATCATCTTCATCTCTGCTTCTATCCGTCTTCTCCAAGAATTCCTTGGTCTTCCTCTTTGTCTTTTTCCCTAGGGATTCAAAAAAAGGGCCTGTTGTGTAATACTCTCAGTTGGCTTCCGTAGTGTGTGTCCTATCCAGCACCATCATCTTCGCTGTATCTCTTTATCCACTGGTGTTTGACTGGTACATTTCCATAATTCTTTGTTAGTGATTTTGTCCTGCCATTTCCATCCTTTTATTCTGCATAAGCATCCATTAATGAAAGTCTGTATCTTCGTGATTGTCAATTTTGTTGTTCTCTATGTTTCACAGCCATATAATAGGACCGCCTTAACATTTGAGTTGAAAATTTTTATTTTTGTATTTAACCTAATTTCTTTGGATTTCCATATGTTTCCCAGTGCAATGAAAGCTCCTCTTGCTTTTGATATCCTTATTTTGGTATCATCTTCTGTTCCTCCCTCTTTATCTATATTACTGCCCAGATATATGTAAGATTGTATATCTAATAGAGGTATTTCTCCTAGTTTTATTTGGTTATTGCCAACTGTATTAATTCTCATAATGTTGGTCTTATCTATATTAATCTTCAGTCCTAGCTGTTGTGATCTCTCATCAAGTATGCTCATTTTATCCTGCACAGCACCACAATCTGTGTCATCTTGCTCTTTTTTTAAGGACAGCAAAAGTAACTTGTCACCAGAAATTTTCTTATTCATCTTTGTACATGCATCACAGTAATTAGACAGGACCTCCACATCAAGGGCTTTTGCTGCTGCTTTCTTCCTTACAGACAGACATGTTGAAATTTCATTTCTCTTAGTGTCCAGTGACGCTAACAGTCACAACACCACTCATCACATTACTGATATTACTGACAGTAGTCACAACATTACTGATATTACTGACAGTAGTCACAACACCACCCATCATCACATTACTGATACTACTAACAGTAGTCACAACACCACTCACCATATTACTGATACTGCTGACAGTAGTCACAACACCACTCATCATTACATTACTAATACTACTGACAGTAATGACAGTGTCACTTTCAGGCACCAGCAGTATATCTACAGTCACTAGAAAAGTCATTAGCATTTGAGAAACTTTCAGGTAGCTCTACTAATTATACAGACATATCTACTAATTATACAGACATTTCTACTAATTATACAGACATATCTTTTGATTCTTCAGACACATCTACTAATTATACAGACATATCTACTGATTATACAGACATATCTATTGATTATACAGACATATCTACTGATTATGCAGACATATCTACTGATTATACAGACATATCTACTGATTATACAGACATATCTACTGATTATACAGACATATCTACTGATTACACAGACATATCTACTGATTATACAGACATATCTACTAATTATACAGACATATCTACTAATTATACAGACATATCTACTAATTATACAGGCATATCTACTGATTCTACAGACAATTAAGCTACAAACTACTCCTTAATAATACTAAGGTCCTTAAAATGTACAATTCGAGATATATGATTGTCCATCTTTTTCTTGTATGCGTTTCCATGTTATATTAGAAATCCAACCCTTCTTTCCGTTTTCTTCAGTCCAACTCTTGATACTGCTGATGTCATTAGAGCTGTGCTGTGGAATTCCAACATTTCATCTATGTTCTCATTTAGTTCAGCAACCACTGAATGGACACGCATTTTAACACATTTAACCAGAAATATCACGTGATTAGTTTTGTTATATATCCACATCAGATGAAAGGTCAGGTTAGGCATCAGAATAACATTATAATCAACACAATTCAGTTGCTTGCCACATACATGAACTCCAGTCCAAGGTAACTTTCACTTTCATTTTTGGGCGGCCATTGCTGGGTCATGTAATTAAAAATGGGAAACAATCTATTTCAAAACAAAAATTGTATGGCGAACTTTGGGACGGAAAGAGACCAAAGGGCAGACCAGTGCTGAGATGCAAGGATGTTTGGGACGGAAAGAGACCAAAGGGCAGACCAGTGCTGAGATGCAAGGATGTTTGGGACGGAAAGAGACCAAAGGGCAGACCAGTGCTGAGATGCAAGGATGTTTGCAGGGCTTCCTTGAGTGAATTCGCTTTCAATGAAAGAAAGTAGGAAAATTTGGCTGCCGATTGTAGCACATGGGGAATAAAAATACAGCACACCAACATTTGAGGAAGCATTGATATCAACTTCAGAAGATAGAAGCTGCAGGAGAAAAGAGATGAGGCCAGGCACGACAAATACACCTTGTTCATTCTGCAGACAGATCTGTCTATCCAATATTGGCAGATTCAGCCATGAGAAAAGCTATTCAGCAAAACAATATCCAGCATAAGACACTAATATTTTACCAAACTATTGACTTATCAGGATTGCTTATTACCAGCTGTCTGTCAAAGCACCAAAGATTATATATACATATAGTTCAGCAAATTCTGTCTGCTTAGTGGTTACTGAGCTCTAGATCTTCTTATCTTTCAGTTTGAAACAATCTATCTTCTGAGGCTTGAATTTCTTGTGATGGCTTTTCAGTCTTAGTTTTCACTTTCCAAAACATAGTTTGATGGTTACTGTAAATATTTGATGTAGCAATAAAGAAAATGTATTTCAGCTTAATGAGATCTTGCTGTAAAACTAATAATAAAAAAATGTTTAATGTAGCTTTACAACAGAAGTAAATATTACAAATTATCAACAACAATCTATTCTGTTATTTCTTACAAATAAAACAGTCCACTTGTCTGACCATTGTTTATATCTACCTTTCATAAGTAAGTACTCTAGAGCCATCTCATGGCTTTCACTGTATAACTGAGACATGAAAATGACAACTAGTTCACAGTTTTCAACTGCCTCCTGCTTCACTGCCATCTCCACACAATCAGATGAGGTCTTGAAGACAAAGTTGAGGTAGTTATGACGCAGCCTGTGTTGATAGTAACCATGTTTGAGCAAAGAAACAGTCACACACAAAAATTTGCATCAACTTCTGAACAGATATTTTTGTTTTTCATTTCTCATTCCATCTTTCATCTCTTAACATGCAAAAACAATAGTTATGTATTTGTCCCACTGACATCAGCCAAGAGATAAACTTGTAACATGAATCTATCTCTTTTAAAAAAAAACTGTACCAAAGTGTGGAGAGTTTTGAGTTGACTGTTGAGACATTCACATTTTTTATAATATGAACATTTAGAAAGCTATCTTTTACTCTCATTTTTAATATATATTATCCATTTTATGATATCTCTCATTCTGTATTGCATCATTTGAAAGTAACTATTAACTTCGGGCAATTAACTCTTTAGTGTTTATGTATAAAACCACATTTTACACTGCATTGTTAAGCAAAAAAAATTAAGGTTTTAGAGCATATCATGCATGATGTATTTATATTTTTTTTCAACTTCAGACATTATTGTGATCTATTATATATCAAAATTTATAGAATTTAAATTAATTTTTCATTAAATATGTTTTGGTAAAAAAAAATAATAATAATGAATTCAAGAATTATAAGATAAATTTAATAGATAACAAATATTAAAATCTAAAAACACAAAATTTAAAAATTTCACTTAAAATTATAGATAGATGGTGAAATGACAGTTCTTTGAAAATAAATCTATATTTACACAAAATATTGAAGTTTCAAATGTTTCTACTCACAAATATAAATTTTATAATGTTTTTAAATTTGTATGCCACATGATAATTTTTTGAGTTGCTCATTTGTAACTTCAGTACCTCAGTAATTCATCTCATTCACTCCCCTTACGCCAGCGAGATGCGTCATCTTGATAACATAGAAAGGCGATGCGGTTTCCAACGGATTAGGGCAGTTCTAGCGAACCACTCTAGGCTTCTTAACAGCTGCCGCCATAGACGTGGAATTTTAATATCCCAAATTCGTTCTCTAGCGATCAGTTTCGATCACCCTATTCGCGAAACTATCCATAACTTTAACAGGCAGCTTTATACCTTCATGTCTTCTCAACACAAAAAGAAGATATCCGACCTTCGACCTCAACCACCCTCCCAACCTCCTCTTGACCACCATTCCCGTGTCATCTGTATTCCTAAGGACCTCACATTATCGGATAACGAACGCGCAGTTCTCCCTAAAGGGTTACAATTTGTCCCTGTGCGCCCTACTAGTGACCGTCACAGTCTTCTAAGGGATGTCCATGATCTCTACAGACGCATGCGTTTAGAATACTTTCACTGCGGGAAATCGGACGCCTCATCCTCCACTGATGTTGATGAATTTTCTCGTTTTCATTCACGTAAATTAGATTGGACACCGCCTTTTGGTGCCTCAAGGGCTCTCGACTTATACACACAGGTTACTCTCCGTGAGATCGAGCAACTCCCCATTTGCCGGGTACCTCGTTCCAATTTAACTCCCGCCGAATTTCGAGCCCTCTCCAATCTCCGTAATCGGGAGGATATCGTCATTAAACCAGCTGATAAGGGAGGAGCTGTGGTAGTCTGGCGTAAAGACTTATACATCCAAGAAGGCGCCAAACAATTATCTGACACCACGTTCTATAAACCTTGCCCTAGTGATTCCACTACTAACAACAATGAGAAGGTTCGCTCAACCATCAAACAGCTTATCAACGATAAATCCCTTCCTCCTAGCGCGTCCCGTCTCATCATCCCAGACAGTGCTCTAGGCAAACCTTCCTTCTACATGCTTCCTAAAATCCACAAGCCTAATAACCCTGGTCGCCCCATTGTTTCAGCGTGTAGTTGTCCTACAGAACATATATCCGACTATCTCGACAGCATTTTCCAACCCATAGTGACATCCCTTCCCACCTACGTCAAGGACACTAATCATGCTCTCACTATCTTCTCTTCTCTTTCCCTTACCCCGGAGCGCTAAAACCGACTTTTCGTCCTCGACGTATGCTCTCTGTATACCTCTATCCCTCATGCTGATGGCCTTATAGCTCTTAAATTCTTTCTTGACCAAAGAAAACATCCATCCGTGGATACTTCTACTCTCCTCCGTCTCACTGAACTTGTTCTCAACCTTAATACTTTCGAATTCAATGGCCAATTCTATGACCAGGTCAGTGGTGTAGCAATGGGAACCAAGATGGGTCCTAGTTATGCTTGCCTGTTCATGGGTTACCTTGAACATCAAATACTGAATTCATACCGTGGCCCCCTGCCCATTAAATACCTCCGGTACATCGATGATGTCTTTGGACTGACTGACTTGCCGGAAGATGACATCTCCAGGTTCATCGACTACATTGGCAACTTTCACAAAACCATCAAGATGACATCTTATATCTCTACCTCGTCCGTCACTTTTCTTGATCTGGTGGTCTCCCTTGGTACCTCCAGCCTCCACACTTCCGTCTTCTATAAACCCACGGATGCCCACTGTTATCTTCTCTACACCTCGTCTCATCCATCTCACTGCAGAGATTCCATTCCATATTCTCAATTATTACGACTTCGTCGTATCTGCCAGGATGATGACGATTTTCTTCAACAAGCCCACCTGATGTTAAATTTCTTTAGGCGTCGTCTCTATCCTGATTCGGTTCTCCAATCTGCCTTTAAGAGAGCTCTCGATATTCCCCGTTCGGTGGCACTCACCCCATCCACCCGCCGTTCCTCTGACAGGACCATATTTACCCTCACCTACCACCCCCATAACTTGCTGCGGTGAGGATCCTTAACCGGTATCGCTCCATTCTCCACTCAGATCCTACTACCCGCCTACTTTTCAGTGATCCTCCTTTGGTCGCCTTCAAACGTGACAAGAGTCTGAGAGACATTCTTGTCACTAGCCGCCTCCCCCGCTCAAACCACAAACACCTTGGTACTGTTCCTTGTGGACGTCGGGTTTGCAGAACTTGTGACTACGTGCTTTGCACCGATTCGGTCTTATTCCCTAATAAGCGATTTGACATCAAGGAGGGGTTCACTTGTGTGTCGCGGAATATCATCTACACCATAATATGCAAGCACTGCCAGATGACGTATGTGGGTGAAAGTGGACGACGCTTGAGTGAAAGATTTTGTGAGCATCTTCGTGATGTTGAGCAAAAGACTGGCAGCCCGGTGTCTGCCCATTTCAACTCCCCTGGACATAGTGGTAAACTCGACATGCAGGTTACTGGCATTGTCTCATGTCACTCTAGCAATCGCAGCAGGTTCGCCCTTGAGAATCGTCTTATTGCCCAATTGGGTTCGCTGTCCCCCCAAGGTATGAACATATCACTCTCATACTCATAGGACACCCACTACATATTTCATACCTCCATGCGCTACTTAATCTGTATATTTGGATAAATTTGTCTGCACATGTATTGGCACATTTGGGCTCCTTTGGGTTTTTCTTTTGTGGGCCTTGCGGCTATATATGTGCCGATTTATGCTTTTACGCATGCATTGTTACATACACATACTTATATTTACACATCGGTTCGGGTTGTATACACAGAGTTAGACGTGTATAGTTTACACATATCCTGTACACACCTCCCCATATTTTTAGAACCCTTCTTTTCCGTCTTCTCACCTGACTTCCTGGTCAGAGAGATTTATATCGGCCCTGTCGTATCAATTCAGTCCATTTCGAGACTGACCCAGCTCAGGAACACAGGGAAGTGACCAATTTATTTTTCCTCTCTTTAGTATCTAGCATATTATCGCCATGTAGTTAGATTTGTTTATATATCGTTATATATAATTTTTGTGTTTGTTGTTCGTCCAGATGAAGGCCTACTTGGCCGAAACGTCGACTTTTGTTTCGTCCATTACCACGTAAAGCTGTCACCATACCACTTTTCTTCTACTTTTTTTTTAGTATTGCCGTTCACTGACAAAGGCAGGTGCACATTATAAAGGAGAACATTTTAATCTATCATCTTTATTTTTATCAACTTCATTTATTATTTCATAATTTTTCATAACACATTATACTATTTCTAGAACAAGTGCTGGTACAAAGAAAAGGCTCCATTCTGTTACCTCTGATGTCAGCGTTGTGATTATAAAAATCAACATAATTCCATTTTTAAAATCGGAATATTTCCTCAGTGCCCTATTATCTATCATGTCCCTTTTTATTGTGGACCTAAAAATATAGTTGTTAGCATACATGAGATGAGGAAACCATATCATTCTCAGAGAAAATTATAAAGGCCCTCCTTTTAAAAAATGTGATTGGTTGTTCATTAAAACTGAACAAAATTTCAATAGATCACAATAACTCTACATATAGCCTACTTCTAAAATTAAACAATTGGAAAGGCCTTTCAAAACACTGGATTGGATGAAAAACACAAGAATCTTTTTACTACATAAACTTCAAAATTAAATACTCAGTTGTAAGTGTCACCATTTAAGGGACTAGCCAATTTTAGATACTAATGTGAAGTCAACTTTACAAGTTAATTATTATTAGTGTTTATATTAATTTTTATTGCCTTACAGTAAAGTAAAATCCAATAGCAGAAGTATTGATTATGAGTACAAAAATTAATAGTGTTACAGTAAAATTGTTCTTAACTTTATCAAGAGACTATAATTTGCTGTGTGTTACCGGGGTCTCATTATGAGTAAAGAATAGTGACACTGTGACCTTCCAAGCATGTCGTAACAGGCGACTAAGGAGGTTGATCGATTGCTTGACAAGCTGTCTTTGTAAAAACTATTGTTATGGAAACAGAGCCATAGATTTTAGAGGCAGTGATCTCTGCAATATGTGCCATTTTGGCATGCAAGGTTTCTGTTTTTGAGATTCTGGTTCTGCCATATGTGCCGTCTTCGGCTCGAAAGGACAATAGATAGGATAGATAATTTGCTACTAGGTTTTATAACTGTGATATTGTATAACAAATTCAGTTACATTGTTCTAAGTGGAAACAAGTTTTTTCTACACCTTGAGGTATATGAGGAATATGGTGCCCGTGCCAATATTTTTCAATGAAACATTTTATGACTGAGAGTCTACTTTAAGAGTGATGTGATTAGTGTTACCAAAACAATACTGCCACATCTGGAACTAGAAACCACTACTTTCTTGTCAGTAGCAAGTATACAAACCACTCATCCACTATTGATATAATTGTTCTATAGTACAAAGAGGTAAATATATGGTGTGTTTATAGCTTTAATAAATAGACAAATTGTTATCCTTTCAAAGTGGTGCATACATAACAATGCATTTCAGTAGGTGAATAAAAAAATTAGTTAATTATAGTGCCATATCATGAGAAGAGGAAACTTGGTTACAACTGGCAAAATAAAAGGAAAGAGAGATCGCGGACAACAAAGAGAGAAAATAATAGATAGCTTGGTGTCATGGCATGGACAACAGTCAACAACAGAACTGATACGATGCACTGTAGATAGAAGATTGTGGAAGGACATGATCGCCTACGCCAATCAGTATGACACATGATGATGATAGTGCCACATTTGTATATTCCAAGGTTATATCTTGAAAGATTGAAAAGAATATCAAATGCCAAAGTTGATCAAACCTGTAGAAACCTCAAATCCACATATACTTGTGTGAATCATGTGAATCTACAATACGACAAAATACACATTCAAAATACACATACTTCTTTTATTTAACATTCAAAGTGATTAGATGAAGCTGTATCTTAAGATTAAAAATTTTTGTGGCTAAAAATAAAATACTGTATCGCCTGAAACTCTCAGATTTGTCCGTCTTTGTTACAAGCCTAACTACCAAAATATCATTCAAGCATAAATACTTATTTTAGCTAAAAATGTCACATTTTGTGCTTGATGTCACAAATTAAAACCGCCCCATATATTATCATTTTTATGAATAGGGGAATGTACTAGTCTCAAAACATATTCCATCCACAAGTACTGCAAAATTTAAGTGGCTATTACTAAAATGTCATTTTCAGATAAAAATAAACATCTGTGCACTGAACGACATTAAGAAGAGCAAAAACAACTGGTAAAAGATCATTTTTAATACTGCACACATTTTTTATTCTGCATGACTCAGGATGAAGATGGTAAAAGGGAGGTTTTAAAAAAACTTGTTTAAAGATTACAAATGTAGGAACTAACAACATGGAAGAGAGTGATTATATTATGACTAATAACAACTGGATAATAATTGGATGGAAAGAAAAGAAAACAAACGATAAGTCTTAAAACAATTGAAAATTAAAAGAGAACTACTATACACAATTCAAACAAGACAAATGAGATTTTTGGGGCATGTTAAAAGACACAGCAACCTACTAAAAGTAATCTTGGAAGGGAAAATACAAGATAAAAGAGGCAGACCAAGGCTAACATGGACGAGTAACATCAAAAGATGGACAAATCAGCCTATGATAACCAACGCTATCAAAGCAAGAGACAGAGCAGAATGGCACTCCATGGTAGCCAATCTTAGATGGTGAGATGGCACTCAATGAATGAATAACAACTGGTACATGTGTTGTTAAATAACACAGTTAGCTGTGTGCATTTTTTTATAAAGCACCACTGATTACAACTTCAAAGCAGCTCCACAATACAATCAACTGCAAGTTTGTCTTCTTTGTTAGTGAAGACAATAGCATCTTTATTGTTCATAAAAATTGTTGGACCTTATTAACATTGTTACATCCTAGAAATTATGTCAAAACATGGTTGCTACAAGGTCATCACTCAGCGCTAGATACCAACAGCTGGCATAGGCAATCATGTCCTTCCACAACCATCTATATCCATCATGCATCATATCAATTCTGTGTTGACTGTTGACTGACCAACAGCATGATCCGAAAAAAACCTGAAGAAGTTGATAACATGTCTAAAGTATGTAAACTAGTTTTAAAGAATATATAAAAAAACATGTGAATACCAGTATGAGTTTCATTGTGTCTGCCACTTAACAGAATCTTTATTTTCTATTTATTGCTTACAGGTTTATGAATGGATTTATTCTGTCCTTCTCCTGTATAGTGTGGCTAACATAGATCACTCTGTCATGGTGGTCAGCTTCATAAACAGGCAGTTCTGATGAGAGAAATGTGGGGGAAAAATATTTTATGTCCTCTGGACTGATATGAAAATGATAAAAGATTGACAAACTATAATAATGATGATATTGTTAATGCTCTAACTTCTGTCATCCACAAAATAAACTATATTCAAATAAATGCTATAATTTTTTTTCAAGAAGCAAATGTATATTCTTTCCATTTATGTTTTTTTTTGCTTGCTCCAAAAATTAATTTGTAAATTAATTAGTTCAAGAAGTTTATGTTGTCGAGTAAGTTTGCACATAATTTTTCTTATAGGGACTAGAATGTGAGAAACATATTTTCCTAATTTGAAACAGCATGTGAAATGTTTTTTTTCTAAATTTTCCAGAGAAATAATATTTTTTTTAATTTACAAATTTTTAGAAAATGAAACTGTTTCATTGGCCCTCCTATAACTGCTTCCAGAATAAATGGTGAAGGTAAATTTTTATATAACATTCACTTTTAAAAAAATTTATATATATTTTGCATTTAATATATATTTTCATCACCATTCGGTGTTCAGAACTGCAAGCTTACCTTTATGTCACTTCTCCTGGTCTGATTGACAAATCAATAATCTATGGATTGATTTGCTACAAGGTTATCATTCAGGACTAAATGCCAAGTTGCAAAGTCACTATATTAGCCAGCCAATCATTGTGATAAACTGAAATAAACAAAAATATTACAAAAATAACTCACCTTCATCTGAGTCATAGGAGATATTTTCAAAATATCCATACTTTTCCAACTCTTCAGTCATAGTGTATGTAACTACTCCATTTATTGTGTCTGTGTTAAGCCATTCTGTCGTAATGCTCTCTGGAATAATCTGAAGATGGCTCATTTGTTGGACTTCGGCATAACAACCTAAAGACATAGAGGGTTTAGAATATTAAAATGTCTGTGTTAAACATGGCATATCCTTGGCTTGGATTGCCTAATATAGTGCTGTATATTGAGTTATTGAGTTATTTGTGGGTAATCATCATCATTGCACTCCGAACATGTCCATAGGTGCACAGATCCCCTCCTCAGCAAGTCCTGCAGTATCCAGCGACTGATGATTCCAGTTTTGTGTTGGTTGATAAGTTTTCTTACATGCTCACAAAATTTCTCTTTTGTATATATCACTACACAGACTTGTTGCAGTGAAACAGCAAGTTAATTAGACACACACAAAAAACAAGTTGTTAGAATGGATAGAAAAATAAACACTCATATGACAATAAGATCATACATTGCAAGAAGATTGGGGACAATCAAAGGCTAAGGAAAGCAAACCTGAATAAAAAGCTGGCAGAAATCGGATGACTGGGCCATTGGCGCAGAACACAGTGCAACGTTCTAACATGACCTCAGTCAGATTGGATATTACTTAAACTGACAGCTGCCTTCATAAGAAAGTCCGGAATCCTACTCAGAATGAGCCATGATCGCAGAAGAGGAAGAAAAAGATCATACATAAATCATATGCAACTGAGATTGAATGCCAGATTTTTAATAACCTTCGCAATAAATGTGTAAAAACAAAGTCTAAAGGTGTTGCTATCTCTGCTTCAGATGGACAGCTATTATTAGACTCCATCTTTGGTTAAAACAACCACATTAATAAAGTCATCAACATCCACTAACCTATTTAACAAAACAAGCAACATTTTAGAAAATATATTTTAAAAGCAGGCAATTTTCTTGCACCAATTTTTACTCTTTTACCAGTTTCTTTAATGTGGAAAGAGGTTGTCACTAAGGATAGAGTGAGGGTGGAGAATGCTTGGTAGAATGCAGATTGCCTTTGGTGCCAATCAAACAGAGAAGAAGACAAAAACAATAGAGAGGATGCTAAGTAGGTTAAATGAAAGGTCTAAAAAGAAGGACAAATCCAGAGACTTCTCAGATCAATTCATTTTTACTTAACATACAGTATTTGAACATTCCAAATTCAAGATTAATTCACAATTAAATGTGTCCCTTCCTTTTTTTCTGCTAAAAAGTTAAAGAATGTTCTGTAGCATATAATGTCATGATTGATGTGAAGTATTAAACTTACCACACTAGATCACAGATTAAGAGGTTGAAAAAGCCTGCAAATTATGTCATTCTTTCAAATGTTCATATGTAAACTTTTCACAATGGCTATTTACTTATATTGCAATATTACAATTAGGTATGATCAGTCTAGAACAGAAAATTAGAGATCAGATAAGGCCTGCTCATTATTTTAATATAAGCTACGTTTACTATTTCTTTTTTACTTTTATTTCTATTTTATCATTTTCTAGTAATGATCTTTAAGTTTTCATTTATTTCAACACTCTGGTAAAATATAATATTTGAGAAATCAAAAAGGTTTTCCAGGAACTAATACATGAACAAATGGACTGTGGAACATCAGAGCTACAAAAAAAATAAATTATGCCTATAACCCACTCAATAGAAAAAAAACAAGTAACAATTTTTAGACTCCAAATAGGCAATAACAGATTAAAGTATCATCTTTTCAACATCTGAAAGATAAGAACCTCTGATGAATGTGACTGTGGCAGAGGTAAACTGACTGCTGAAAATCTGCTACAATTGGGTCCATTGCCTGATGAGCTGAAAAAGCTCTTGTGGCCATCACATTACTGCTTTAGGACAAGATGTATGCAGATGTTTCCAACCTTAAGTTGACCAATGCTGTCATTGAACTTATTAAAACTGATTTCTGGAGGTGAATGCAATGCAAGAACAACAACAATATTGTGTATCTCAGGTATCTAACTACAGATCTGTATGTAAATATATATCTATAATAATATATATCTATAACAATATATATCTATAATATATATATATACTCACTCTCTATTTCACTCTGTCACATTGTACACTTAAGTATGCAAAAATTACAATAAATTGTTATAACAATCACACCTGGAGATGACAGTGTCACCGTGGCATACACTCCTCCATGTGCCATCAGGAAGCGACAATGAAAGAACTCGCTGTTGTTGATAGCAAAATAGACAGCTCCTTTTTGGTGCATTCTGTCAGCTTCAGCAAAGATCATCCCACATTGTAGTGTATCCCCTTTCTTAAATATTGGTGCTT
The DNA here is from genome assembly GCA_032433765.1 of Megaustenia siamemsis. Lineage (NCBI taxonomy): Eukaryota > Metazoa > Mollusca > Gastropoda > Stylommatophora > Ariophantidae > Megaustenia > Megaustenia siamemsis. The sequence goes on along the minus strand of JAVIAB010000050.1, from coordinate 57,368,616 downwards.
TTTCTAATCTCAATTTATCTGCCGATGTATACATAAGCTGTAATTTTTACACATCATTTTTGGGGGAAAAAAATAAGAATTGTTAATTCTACTACAAACATGGCATGATCAATGTAGGAAAGACAAATATAATGAATAATACAACAACAACATGAATATGAATATCATACTACAAAAGCAACTTTTATAAATTGTATAATTTTTAAAATTTAGATCCAACATTCAAAAATTATGGTCTCAAAATCTAAACTGAAAAATGTAGAAACTGCATTATCAAGGCTGAAAAGAATTAGGCAGTGAAAATAAAAACAACCACTAATACTTGATTATACTATTGCTCACAAAGACTGGTAATGTCAATATTGTCATAGCCATGAGAAACCACAACCATAAATGCAGAATTATAAATGAAAATTCAAGTTACAGAAGTAAAGCAATACAGTAACATTCTAAGCATCTCATGCAAAGACCACATCACAATAGAGAAAGTTAATATAATCATAACTGAAAGCACAAACTACAGTAAGAGCTTTTTACATAGATAGAAAAAAAATAAATTATGTTGGTATGTCTATGTCACAAGATCCAACAGCTTTAACTAAATCTATTACAGAACTTACTCATATCAACCAGAGAGAAAAATTAGTGGAAGAAGTTAAATGTAAATGTCTTTGCATAGAAGCAGACAGAGGCTGTTGAAGATCGCAGATAAAAGTAATAGGTGCAAACATCAAAATAACAACACAAAAGAAGATGTACAAATCTATATAATTTAAGAGAAGTAAACAATAGCGAACTGAAACACAAAAAGAGAAAGAAAACTAAAAGATATAACAAGACATGCAGAAAGTGGGAAATTAAAATAACAAATAAGATATATAGATACTAAAGCATTGAGAAAACTAAGAGAGGTAGAGAGTAAAGGATTAAGAAAAAATAAGAGTGTCAGGTAGTAAAGGGTGATCAATGAAAGTACGGATAGATGTATGGATAGATGTATGGATAGATGTATGGATAGATGTGTGGATAGATGTATGGATAGATGTATTATTTGTTTCTAGGACTTGAACAAACAAAGGGGAGTAAGTAGGAACAAGCTTTGAAATAAACCTACTGTTGTTTAAAATAAGCTCTCCAGAGGAAGGAAGGAAACAGACCTCACCACTCTCAGACCCAAGAACATTGTTCACATCTGTTGTTGCTTTGCTAAGACCGATCCCAGCTAATGACTCTCCTCCCAAAAGCTTTATACTGAAATAGGATGTTCCTAAAGAAAATATACAGAGAATAGATAGTAACTTATTGCTATGAATATAATCTTAGTTTATATTCCAAAAATGAGCGCATAATTTATCATTAAGCACAAAAAAATTATCCCAAGTCTGTGGTGACCAAAATAGATTGTTGTTCAGGATATTCATAAAACTCTTTAATCTTTTATTTTGTTTCCAGATATGTTCCAATATTAATAACTATGGGATCTGCGAAATAACAAAGCAGGTTCTACTATGCAAGGTTTTATGTTTTATTGCATAGATAGTCAGACATGGAGAGTCTAGAATTTCTGCTCTATAGGCCACTTTCAATCAGTTCAGAAACTTGTTTTAAATTTATTTGATTACATTTCTTGAGAGCAAAGTGTGCCATACATTTCTCTTCACTTAATTTTATATCTCCTTATATATTTGTGCTCCCTCAACGGGATTAAACCAGGAAAGGCTGGAGATTTTTATATCTTTTAGTTTTTAGAATATAATATAATATTAAATTAAAGAAGTTTGCTGAAAAGGGACTAAAAATAGTGGCTGGAAAAAACTAACAGGTAACAAAATTTACAAATTTACAAACAGATGTTTTGAATTTTGAAATATTTTACAAGAACATTTCACATTTTCAAATAATTCTGGAAGCTGTGTAGCTGTTTACATATCTTCATCAAGTACCGTGCTTCATAAGTGATCATGTCTCTCTACAACTTTCAATGTTAACAGTTATTTATCATTTCTGTTGTTGACCTTCTGCCAGGCCATTTTCTTAAGCTGTCTGATATCTTTTCTCTCTACTTCCCTCTATCTCTTTGTCCATCAATGTTCCCAGTTGTTACAATATATTCCAAATGTTCCTTTCTCATTACATGGCCAAAAAATGATGATTGTTTCTTCCTAATTTTGGATATTAGCTCTCATTTTGCTTTAGCCTCTTTCAGAATGTTTTAATTACTCTTCTTAGCTATCCATGGTACTCTCAACATTCTTCTGTAAAACCATATTTCTACAGCCTCCAGTGATTTTCTTGTCTGTTGTACTGTTGTCCATGATTCACATCCATATGTTAAAACTGATTCTACATAACATTTAAGGACTCTTTTTCTTGATTATATTGTCAAAAAGTGGATTGCACAGTATCTTCCTCATTTTTTGGAAAGCTGCTTTTGCCTGAGCCATTCTGCATCTCACCTATGTTGTACATCTACCATCATTTAACATAAAACTTATTTTATAAACATATACAATTAAAACAGATATGTTAATCATTCTCATTCTGCCTTCCTTCATTTGACCTCAATGAAGATCTCTTCACATTTCCTGATCTATTTTGAAACATATGAACTTGTTTCTCACGATTTTAATTTAAAATATTGGTGGTTTCAGTATCTTTTATTTCATTTCTTACTTTGCAATATTTTTTAGATGTAAGAATTGGTAGATTTAATTTGTTTCTCTGTTTCTTTCCATCGGGAGTTATATAATGAAAATATTACATGTAATTCATAACTTAACTCATAACATCTTATTACAAATGATTGCCAAAAATTACAAATACAAATAATTATTTCATGGTGAACTTGAAAGTGACATGATTAAAACATGTAATTTTACTTGCACCAACCTGTAAGCATAGGCTGCCTACACTGTACACACGCAGCAAAGGAATAACTTTCTTCTGCTAGGAGTAATAATCTGTTCTTTTCAGCCACAATGCCAGGGGGCCTAATCCAAGCACTAGCATCACCCTATATTAGTAACATTGATTTTTTTCATTAGATGAAATGTATTGGACCACAAACTTCTAATTTGTATTTCTTACACTTTATATAAAGGAGAATAACCATAAAATGGTATTAAGCAGCTAAATCTTTAGAGAGACAAGAGAAACTACAACATTTTAGCCAAGACCTTCGTCAGATACAAGACAACATATACTAATACAAACACCTAATTACATGAATACTTAACTTAGCAGCATGATGATGTTAGTTGATGGCCTGAGAGAGTCTTAATGATGAAAATATAGGCAGGAACGGAAAAGGAAAACTGACCAGGACTTATGTGTCTGTTGGTCAAATGATGTATAGTCAGTCATTGGGCAGAGAGTATCTTGAGAGCTAAAAAAGAGTCAAACTGTGTGGTTACAGGAGGAAGGGTCTCTGAAGATAGATGAAAAAGGGGTAAAAAGACAGAAAACAGAGGTGGCAAGGAGGAAAGATGAAGGATAGGAGAAAGAGCAGGAGATACAATGAAAATAATGCTGCATGGAATAAAGAAAATACACAGGAAGAGGTGGTCAGAAAACAAAGAAAAGAGTTTAACTATCTCCTATCAGAGAGTGTAAAGCGAGATATGAGTCGGTTCTCTAATGTGAGCTAACATTGAATATTTAAGGAACAACTCAGCATATCAGGGCCTCATGGTTTTCTAAGAGAATTAAATTGTCCCATAATTCTCTCTCTCTCTCTGCGATCAGGACTCAATCAGAGTAGGATTCCAGGCTCTCACATGAAGTCAGAGTCTTCCAGATCCACTCTGATTGAACACCCGTTAAAACGTTGCACTGTGTTCTGCGCCAGTGGCCCAGTGCATCCGATTTCAGCCAGCATTTTATTCAGGTTAGCTTTCCTTTCACATAATTCAAGGTAATGCTATTGCCAACTTGCAACTAATCCATGCAGGAAGAAAGCTAAAATAGCCCCATGTCTGGATTAGATCAATACTGTAGTTTTGTTCATTTGGTGTTAAGTTTTTAAAATTGTTGGATTAAGTTAATTAAACACATTTTTCCAAAAACAAAAATCACTGGAGGCTGTAGAAATGTGGTTTTACAGAAGAATGTTGAGAGTACCATGGACAGCTAAGAAGAGTAATGAAAATATTCTGAAAGAGGTCAAAGCAAAAGAGAGCTAATTTCTAATATTAGGAAGAAACAATCATCATTTTTTGGCCTTGTAATGAGAAGAGAACAACTGGAATATATTGTAACAACTGGGAAAATTGAGGGACGAAGAGATAGAGGGAAACCAAGAGAAAAGATACCAGACAGCTTAAGAGAATACCTTGGCAGAAGGTCAACAACAGAAATGATAATGAACTGTCGAGATCGAAAGTTGTGGAGAGACATGATCACCTACGCCAGTAGGCCCGGTACTTGATGATGATGATGTTTTTGTCAGAATAGTTAAGATCAATTAATTATCTTTACATACATTTTGCATTGGATGAAACTGGATAAAAGAATACACAGCTGTTGTATCAAATAAAATTGTAATCATTTAGTTTAAAACATAACCCTCGTTGGATAAAATAATACCCATAGCAACTTACACCTGAGAATTACTAGAAATAAAAAATATTCGCTGACAACATTTTTGTTCACCCACCTACCCAGTCTCTGTTCAGATTATGGGTGTTGTAAATTGACCTCGACCAATCCATTCTGACAGTACAGGGCCCTGATGACATGACCACTGATGCAAGTAAAGGACCATTGATGTCGGTACAAGATACTGTGGCCCTCCCAATCATCTCTCCTGAGAGTTTTTCAAAGCAAAGAATAGCCAACTTCTTGTCCATGAAGTCCAGATAGCATGTGATTATGTCCCCTATGTGATAATACATTTTATTATGTTTTATCAAATATGGGATAATACATTTTATTCAATTTTATTAAATATGGGATAATACATATGATATATTTATATTACTTGCTTCTTGATTACATTTAAGAAAGATCAATACATGTGAGATGTGATGCTTGAGAAAAGTAACAAACAACACAAGAAAAGATAGAATACCAAATTAAACTATACGAAAATTGGTAGGAATAAAACCCTGTCAAGAATATGTAGAACAACAACAACTTAAATGGTTGGGCCACCTTGTCAGAATGAATTCTCACCAAACACCATCAAGGGCATTCTTCTCGAGAATGCACCGAAAAAGACAAGAGGAAGACCTAGAAGAAAATGGATAGATGCAGTCATAGAGACATTCGTGCAGCTCAAGAACAACAAATGATATAACCACGACACCTTTTCGGTATCAGTGAGAAAGAGGGAAGAAGAAGAAGCTTCTTGATATGTATTAATCATCATCATCATCGAGTGTCATCTCCGCAACGAAGGTTGGCTACCATGGAACGTCATTCTGCTCTGTCTCTTGTTTTGATGGTGCAGGTTGTCATAGGCTGATTTGTTCATCTTTTGATGTTACTCGTCCATGTTAGTCTTGATCTGCCTCTGCCTCTTTTACCTCATATTTTCCCTCCAGGATTACTTTTAGTAGGCTGTTGTGTCTTTTAACATGTTCCAAAAATCGCATTTGTCTTGTTTGAATTGTGCTTAGTACTGAAGCGAGGTCAAAAAGTAATGCACACCACTTTTTTTCTCGGAAACTATTCGGGCAAAATGTGTAAAATTTTCACAGATTGTAGCTGAACATCCCCTTGACACTACCTATTTGTCAACTTAATCTCCGTCCAATCGTATTGCCTTACGGCAACGCGAAACTAGGTCATGAATGCCTCGTTTGTACCAAGTTTTGTCCTGCTCGCGTAGCCATTTTTTAACTGCACGGATCACATCCTCATCATTGTCAAAGTGTTTCCCACGCAGGAATTTTTTGAGTGGTCCAAACAGATGGAAATCTGAGGGAGCCAGATCAGGGCTGTAAGAAGGATGGGGCAGTACAGTCCAACCAAATTTGTTGATTGCTTCCCGTGTTACCAGACTTGTGTGAGGGCGTGCATTGTCATGTTGAAGCAACACATCTGCAGATGGCTTATTATGCCGAACTCTGTGGAACCGATTTTTGAGTTTTGTCAGTGTATTGATGTAAGCTGTCGAGTTGATTGTCTCACCTCTTGTCATTACATCAACAAGAATCACACCATCAATGTCCCAGAAGACAGTGATCATCACCTTTCCGGCTGATGGAGATGTTTTGAATTTTTTTCTTTTTGGTGTCTGCGGATGATGCCATTCCATTGACTGCATTTTTGTTTCAGGCTCATAATAATGTGCCCACGTTTCGTCACCGGTAACAATTTTTGACAAAAACATTTCTCCTTCAACACCGAAACGCTCCAACAATTCAGAACAGAATGTTTTCCTTTGAACTCTGTGATCATTTGTTAGGCACCGAGGAACCCGTCGAGCGCAAATCTTTGAATATCCGAGAGTTTTAAAAATTGCGATTGCACTTCCCTTGCTGACTGTAAGCTGTAATGCCAATTGCTGACTAGTGATACGCCTATCCTTACGAATAATGGCATCAGCCCAGTTTAACATGTCTGTGCTGGTAGCCGAGGCAACACGTCCAGAACGCGGTAAATCATGCAGCTCCACTCGTACACTTTCTGCAGCTTTAATTCTCTGAACCCAGCGACTAACTGTGCTCCTATCGACTGCAGAACATTTGTACACTGCACACAGTCGTTTATGAATGTTTGCCACAGTTTCTTTCTCCGCAACCAGAAATTCTATGACAATTCGCTGTTTGTAACGGACATTGTTGACAAGCTCCATTTTAACGGTTCATAGATTGCGTAATGTTTTTCAGAATGCTGTGCAATTTGGTGCACATAATTGGAACATGTCATATTCCAAGTGTGCAAAATTTCATATTCCTATCTTTATTATTAGCCGAGAAAAAAATTGGTGTGCATTACTTTTTGACCTCCCTACGTAGTTCTCTTTTCATTTTTTTTTTTTTTAAAACTTAATCGTTTGTTTTCTTTTCCTTCCATCCAATTCTACCTATTCTTCTATAAATCCACATTTCAAAGGCTTCAATTTTCTGTTCTGTTTTCTTGTCTAATGTTCATGTTTCTGCACCATATAGGAATATTGAGAAGATGTAACATTTTGCTATTCTTAGTTTTAGCCCTGGTGTTATTTGTTTTGATGTTAGTATGTTCTTCATGAGATTAAAATTATTTTTTTGCCATTCCTACTCTTTTGTTTATTTCAGTTGTACATTTTCCATCACTGGTTATACTATGTCCAAGGTAGTTGTAGTTCTGAACTGTCTCCAGGTCTATTCCTTCAATTTTGATATCCACTTGTGGGTTTTGAGTATTTTCTTTGTTTATGATCATAGTTTTAGTCTTTTTGATATTCATATATAGTCCATATTTTTTGCTTGTCATGTTTACTTCATTAAGTAATTGTTGTAGATCTTTAGGATTTTCTACTAGTAGTACAGTATCGTCAGCATATCTTAGGTTATTGATTATCTTTCCATTAATTTGTAGGCCTGGCATCTCTATGATGTTTTTAAAGATTTGCTCAGTGTATAGATTGAGCAAGCTTGGTGATAGGATGCATCCCTGTCTTACTCCTCTTTTTATATCAATGGGTGTAGAGTTCTCTTTGTTATATTTTATTGTTGCTATTTGCTCCCAGTATAGTCTATGAAGCAGGCATATATTGGTTTGTTTACTTCTGTGTACTTTTTGATTAATGTTCTCATGCAGAATATGGCTTCTTTTGTCCCACTATTTTTCCTAAATCTAAATTGCTGCTCATCTAATTCAGTATTGATTTTATTCTGAATCCTTCCTTGTATAACTTTTAGCAAGATTTTTGTAAATATTGCTCATTAAGCTTATTGTTCTAAAGTCACTGCATTCAACTGCACCATTCATTTTAGGCAATGCAATGAAAGTTGATGTTTTTAGTTCATTTGGTATGTATCCTGTGTGGTATATGTCGTTGCATATGTCTGTAATCACTTAAATGCCAAAATCTTCTAGTGCCTGTATCATCTCTATCTGTATGCTGTCAGGTCCTGCTGCTTTTCCCTTCATTGTTTTTATAGCTTTTTCCACCTCGGATTTTAAGATTTTATAGCCTGATGTGCATTTTATAACTGTTTTTTTGTACTTTGATCATGAAATAGTTATGTTATATATTCCTGCCATCTATCTATAATATCTTTATTGTCTGTTAGCATTTTTCCTTTTTTGTCTGCAATGCATCCACCTTCTGTGGCTTTTTTATTTTTATTAGTCATTCTCTTTATTTCTGTGTGCATTCCTCTTAAGTCTTGTTTCTTTTACATAGTTTCTATTTCTATACATTTTTGGCTGAGCCAGTCTTCTTTTGCCTTTTTGTACATTTTGCATATTTCCTTATCTAGTTTATTGTATTGGGCAGTGTTCTTCGCTTGTCTCCTTTCTTCCATTTTTTCTAAGATGGTGTTAGTTATCCATTTTTGTTTTTTGTTCTTTTCTCTTTTGGGAAAGGTGTTGCAGGTTTCTTGTATGCTTTTCTTTATGCATTGCCATTTGGTTGTTACTTATTCATCAGAATTTTCTCTTCTGTATTGCTCAATTCCTTCTTTTAGCAGCTTCTGATATGTGTTCTTTACTTGTATTGTATAGGTATCTTTAATATCTTTTTGATTTAAAGCTGTTATATCTAGTGGATTTGTTGATGAATTAGACTTTTGCTTGTTTCTCTTTAGTTAGATTTTCATTTTAATCATTACAGGATTGTGATCTGAATTAATATCTGCTCCTGGGTAGGTTTTGGCTTTCTTTACACTGTTACGGAACCTTTCTTTTATCATTATGTAATCTATTTGATTCCTCTTCTTATCTCCAGGGCTTTTCTATGTATATAATTTCCTTTTCTCTTGCTCAAAGTAGGTGTTACATATTATCAGCCTGTTTTCTTCACAGAATTGTATTAATCTTTCTCCTCTGTCATTTCTTTTTCCTAAATCATGATTTCCTATAATGGTCTTATATCTACCTTTTCCTACTTTAGCGTTCATGTCACCCATTACAATCAAGATGTCTGAAGATTTCACTTGCTCTTCATAACTTTATTTAGGTCTTCTCGACTCTGTGTCAAACAATCTTTTTTATCAAGCATCAGACCTTGCAGGGAGCAACAATAGCTCAGTGGTTAGTGAACTGGACTACAAAGGACAAGAGGTTGGGTTCGATCCTGATCGACGGCTTCCTGGCTCACCCAGCCTTAAATAGATATAGGATTTTTTCTGGGAAAGTAAAGTGGCACGGATGTAACACCAACCATATTACCCCAAAAATCAAGTGCCGCAGATCTATAAAACTTATGGTCACTAACACTATATTCCCTATACACTTGGTGTGATGGGGGCTCTGTATTTTTTATTTACTTTATCAGACCTTGCACAGGACCTGCATTGTATCTCGCCATACATCTCTGTTTTGGGTAAGCTATTCAGTCTCAATAAGGAAGCTGGTGCCTGCTGTAGTTGCCTCTCACCCCAGTGTTCTTTTTAGTGTTTCTCTAGATCTGCCTCTATTTATTTGCACCCTCTTGTTCCCATTTGTGGGAGCAAAACCTGCTTTGAAATTCTGTTATTCTCACGTCTCATCACATTGCCAGCATATGACCACCTCCTTCTCTAGATTATAGATTATATTTTTGGATGCTTCATTGTTTCTCTTATTTCTGCACTATTTCTGTTATCAAATTTGCAGCAAATTCTTTATTATAATATCCTGTATCATTGTTCTGCTACCATTTTTGTATAACCTAAGCACTAAAACAAAAGTATCAACTACTAAGTTACCTTTCCTCCACTTAGAAACAGGCCTCATTCCCTCCTTCATAGCCAGTGATCCCAACCTGAGCAAATAGCCACATGATGATGAGTTGGAGCCCAGGAAGCTTCCTTCCATGGGGTGATCTTTACAGGACACCCCCAGCTGAAGCTCTGTGTTGGCATCTGGGAGATGTGGATACTTCTAGTTATTCATTGTTTACACATTATCAAAGATAACAAGAGAAAGAAAGAGAGAAAAAAAATTGTATGCAGTGTAAGTCAACTGTTATAAGCTCAATTCTATGAGAAAACACTCTCATTAGCAATTTTTAAAAAATATCTTTTATAGCATGTCATAGATGAGATTGCAATCGACAAAGAGGTATTTTCCTTTCAACCAGTGGGAAAGTTATGCACCAAATTATGGGGGATGGATGGGGGGGGGGGGGGGGGAGAAGGCTCAGGCCAATTACAGAACTATAGATCAGTGATTCTCAAATGGGCTTCCAAAAAAATGGAAAAAATTGACAAACAAATTGACTCTAAAACAGCTAGCAGAAATGATGACAGAAAACAATAAAAATGTGTGTGTAGCTTTCGTAGACCAAGAAAAAAATGTGACCAAATAAACTATGTAAAACTATGTAATATACAAACAACATATGGAGTAAGCCAACATCTAACCAGCCTATGCAAATGTCTCTACATCAACAGCAGCTGCACAGATCACACTGATCACTTTGAAGTTAGATCAGGAGTAAGGCCTGGAGGGGGGGGGGGGTGCATATTATCTCCCTTGTTGTTTATTATCTACATAGGCTACATATTTAAGTAAGCCAACCCATCAGACACAAAGGAGATTAATGAGCTACTATTTCCAGACGATCAGACACTAAGACATGGAAAAATAGAAGCCCTACAAGAAAACCTAAATAGACTTAATAAAACAGACACTCATTACAACATGAAAATCAACATAAACAAAACTAAAGTCATGAATATTACATATGAGAAACAGAGCATCAACATAACTATAGACGGCAGACAATTAAAACAAATGGAGGGATTTAAATTTCTAGGAAGTCTAATGACAATTCACAAGCAGCAGAAATAGATTTAAAATGCAACAAAGTTTGTCATATCATCGGACAACTATCACCTCTATTGTCCAACAAGGAAATGACTCTAGTGCCGAAATGGACACTCTACAACATAATCTTCATCCCCACTTTCTGCTGTCAATGCCAGACCTAGACTCTACACTCAAGAACAATAAGAAAAATAACCACTACAGAGAAGAAATGGGTTAGACGAATTACAGAAAACAGCCTGAGAGATAAGATCAGAAATGAAGAACTGAGAAAAAAGCTGGGAATAATTCCTGTCATAGAACACATAAATAACAGATAAAATGGTTTGGCCATGTGACAAAGCAGAAAGATCAACACACAACACGATGAACCTTCAATAAATGTTGCGAGAACACCAGAGCCAAAGGCCAACCATGAAAAATTTGGATTGATGGAATATTAAAAACACTAAGAAACATAACAGCAGCAGAGGCGAACAGAGAGCAAAAGACCTGAAATTATAGAGCCCCTCAATGCTGAAAGGCCAATGAAGAAGGAACAAAGAAGAAAGTAGATGAGTAAGTTAAATAAGACATATTTTTTTGGGGTGTTTCATATACATTTTTACTTTCATTTATTATATAGTAAAGTAAGTCAAGATAAAGGTAGGTTTTATTGTCCGTATGGAGAATATGGTTTTAGTGACCAATGGCACATTTTTGGGTGATGTGGTTTGTATCCCACCAAGTGGTCCTTACATTCAAGAAAAAGACAGTGACTCAAGATCCTTGTGACATTCTCTCATGTCACATAGACAGAGATCTTTGAAGTGAAGAGCAGTGCACCATAACTGACAAACATAACTTAAGTACCTTGATAAGTCAACAACAATTAAAAATATTACTTATCAACATACCAGAATAGACCTACCAAAACTGAGGTCAAATATAACTGAATGTCGCAAGTGTTTTTTAAAGAAGTTATATTTGTTAACTTAATAGCAGAGACAGAGAATGAACTACAAGAAATGATAGACATAATAGTAAAAGAAAGCAACAAGAAAGGTCTCAATCTGAATAGCAGAAACAGAGAATGAACTACAAGAAATGATAGACATAATAGTAAAAGAAAGCAACAAGAAGGTCTCAGTCTGAATAGCAGAGACAGAGAATGAACTACAAGAAATGATAGACATAACAGTAAAAGAAAGCAACAAGAAAGGTCTCAGTCTGAATAGTAAGAAAACAGAAGTAATGGTTATATCGAAGAAACAATCACCACCATCATGCAGCATAAAAATAAACGAGACAAATATGAAACAAGTGCAACGTTTCAAATACCTGGGCACAATAATAACATCGGATGGGAGATGCACCACAGAAATAAAAAGCAGAATAGCTCAGGCCAAAATAGCATTTCAGAAAATGAAAAATATCTTATGCAACAAATCTATGTCAATAAAAATGAGAAAGAGAGTTCATCTGTGCTATATAGAACCAATTCTGACCTATGGAAATGAATCATGGACAGTAGACAAACAAATGAAAAGACGATTAGAGGCCACAGAGATGGGATTTCTCAGAAGAATGTTGAAAGTTCCCTGGACAGATAAAAAGACCAATGAGGAAGTTCTCAAAGAGGCCAACACAAAAAGGGAGCTCTTTACAAACATCAGAAAGAATCAATCAACATTTCTCTGGCACATCATGAGAAGAGGAAAGTTGGAATACTTGGTTACAACTGGCAAAATAAAAGGAAAGAGAGATCACGGACGACAAAGATAGAAAATACTGGATAGCTTGGTGTCATGGCATGGAAAACAGTCAACAACAGAACTGATACGATGCACTGTGGATAGTAGATTGTGGAGGGCCATGATCGCCTACGCCAACCGGTATGGCACATGATGATGATATTTGTTAAATCTGTTTAGTTATTCTATAGTTTTCATGAATATGCACTCAAATTTGCAAAGTGCATGTAATGAAAATTTCTCAATCAAAATTAAAAACTTATATTCTAGTTTTGAAATAGGAAAAATATACTTGTTTCTGCTTGATAGAACTCACAGTCAATTAGCATATAGGTTTGAACATACCTATATCCAGCACTTCTAAGTGAAATCCATCTCCAACCTCTGAGAGAGAATACTTCAGGTACTGCACCAACTGTGGACTATCCTCGTGTGGTGTGGTTAAGGTGAATACTGCTTGGTCTAGAGCCAGCTCCATGAAATGGATGAGTTCGCTGCATCTAAAGTCTTCTGTGACATCAGCAAGGTTCAGGGCTTTCAGGAGGTCATTGTGAAAAGAGTTTGGTGCTTGACAGTCTACATGAAGCTGCACAGAATCACCTAAATATGAGACGTTTTTTTTTAAATAGACACCAGTTGTGAATGTAGCCATATTAATGTGACAGCAAACACAAATGTGAAAGGTCATTGACTCAAGCAAAATTGTTTTATTGACAGATGTATTCTTCTTTAGAACCAATTCTGACCTATGGAAGCGAATCATGGACAGTAGACAAACAAATGAAAAGACGATTAGAGGTCACAGAGATGGAATTTCTCAGAAGAATGTTGAAAGTTCCCTGGACAGATAAAAAGACCAATGAGGAAGTTCTCAAAGAGGCCAACACAAAAAGGGAGCTCTTACAAAACATCGGAAAGAAGCAATCAACATTTTTCAGGCACATCATTAGAAGAGGAAAGTTGGAATACTTGGTTACAACTGGCAAAATAAAAGGAAAGAGAGATCACAGACAACAAAGAGAGAAAATACTGGATAGCTTGGTGCCATGGCATGGAAAACAGTCAACAACAGAACTGATACAATGCACTGTGGATAGAAGATTGTGGAGGGACATGATCACCTACGCCAACCGGTATGGCACATGATGATGATGATTCTTCTTTAGAAGTTCTTAGAGTTAAAGTGGGAGTTCTGAATTAAGAGCCTAATGTAATTTTGAGTGGAGTTTGGTTGTGTTGAATTTGGAAGTCAGATTGAAATATTGGAAATAAAGTATTCAATAAAATTATTAATTTATAAGCAATTTGAAACAATCTAGCAGGAGAAAGATAAAGTCCAATTTTGGTAGTTTAAAATTAGTTTTTTTTTAAAAGTTTTTCTGACCCTATAAAATGACTTCTCTGATCATTCCCTTAACTAAATTTAAGCGTAATTGAAAATTTCAAGACTTGTTAGTTTGTAGTCACCGTAAGAGCTTTATCCATCACCATAGTTGAACATTTACATGTAGCTGCCCAGATTATAAGACAAGTCTATATGTGCTTGAGACTAGTAGGGTTTTCTTCCCTAATGCAATTTCCATATTAGGGAGGGGTTCATCTGCATTTTGTGTAACATTATACTTGTTAACATATACCAACACTGCTGGAAGACCTACATTGGTAAAATGGATAAACATTTACACGATTGTTTTAATTATTATCTCCAGGACATTTCACTTAAATACTAGCATCCTGTGATATTCTGCTTCAATCCCTATATTAATCTGGTGCTGATGGCATCCATGTTACTGATATGACCTCATGCTTCTCAGGTGAATGCACTTTGTTTCACTTTGGAGAACCACATCATAACTAACTCACTTTGGTTCTTTGAACCCAAGTGGGATTAACCCTTTTCATTATTTTTTTCACTTGTACTCCTTGCTTCTTCATTTACTCTTTGAACCCAAGTGGGATTAACCCTTTTCATTATTTTTTTCACTTGTGCTCCTTGCTTCTTCAATTACATTTTATGTGCATGTTTCAAGGTCTTTTCTATACATGCTTTTAGAACCAGTCTTTTTTCACCTTTTTTCTTGCTGTATAATGTCTTATTTGTATGTAATTGTACTTGTAGTACTTGTAATTGTAATTAGTCGAAGACCCCAGTATCACAAATTAAAATCCATAATTGCTCAACCACCCGTGCCAGTGGAATCACCCAAATTAACATCTCATCCCATTGATGGATCCAAACAAAGAAAGGCAGCTGCAGTCCCCATCATAGGAGCGACAGCACATGTCAAAAGACATAAGGCATAACCACACCGAAAGTGAATGCAGCCAAACTGTTCTTCATCATTCAATATCATCATTCATCATAAACAATTGGAATATCGAAACACGATCTGGATGAAATACACAGCTTACAGTGTGCACAGAGCACTACTCAATAGCTCTAGCAGCAACTTGCTGGATTCCAGACTTGGAATATGAGGATACTGCAACAAGGAACACTTTTCAAACAGAGCCTCAATGGTTCCTGTCACCTATCTACCATATTAACTTATTGATTTGTATGAACTTACATAACACTGATAGATGACTCTAGCTACTCTTTAAATTTCTTCTAATTTTTAAAGCTTTGCATTGTTTTGTTAATTCCAACAAGTGACAAAATATACATGGAAAACAAACCAGTAGAAGAGATCGATCACTTCATCTATCTTGGAAGTCACATTGATCGAGAAGGGGATACGAGCAAAGAAATTAGAATCAGACTGGCTAAAGCAGCAATGTCTTTCAGAAGCCTTGAAAAGTTGTGGAAATCAAACTCATTAGCACAAACACAAAACTTAGGCTATTCAAATCAAATGTACTATCAACCCTTACGTATGCGTGTGAAAGCTGGAAAACAACAAGAGATATAGAAACAAAGTTGAACGCATTCGAAAATAAATGTCTAAGGAAAATACTTGGTATAGAATGGAACGAATTCAAAACAAACGAGGAAATTAGAGAAATCGCCAATCAACCACTAATATCTTCAGTAATAAAGAAAAGACGATGGTCATACGTTGGACATGTGATGAGAAGAGATAATAATCGAATAGCAAAGCAAGCCCTCATATGGGAAACAACAGGTAAAAGAAAAAGAGGAAGACCCAGGGAGACACTGAGAAGAACATTGATGAGAGAGGCAAGAGCAGCAGGAATCGGCTCCCTCAATGAGATAGAACTGCTTGCACAGAACAGAGACAGATGGCGAGATTTGATAAAATATCTTTAAAAGAAAACTGCTAGAACAAAAATTCATATAGGAGAAGGTGTATCTTGGTCTACGCCCTATGGGCCGGTTACGGCTCGAAAGGTCAATAGATAGATAGATAGATAGATTGTTTTGTTTGTTTTTCTCCCATTTGAAGACCATTTGATTGAAATATTGGTTCTTTGCATGTCTTATCTTGTCTGCAAAGCTGAAGTATTCTAGTTGTCTTTCATTGTATTTTATAACTGGTAGTATAAAAATAGATGGGTCAACATTTTGTAGTAGAAAATAGATAAATCAAAATTTGGTAGTAAAAATATAGATGAGTCAGAGTTTTTTTTATAGCAGAACAATATTTGAGATGGAGTTTGGGAGTATAGAAAAATAGATGAGTTAGTCTGGTAGCAAACCAAAAAAAGGAGTAATCAGAGCTTCTTAATCCTTCCTGCACCGCTAGACATTGTAGTGTTTTTGCCATCCATCTTTATTCATGGTGAGATGTCGATCTTATCTAATGAGTCTATGGCTGTCAACTTTGTTTCTCTTATAAGTGTTCTTTTTAGTATCTCTCTAGGGCTCCTCTTTTTCTGTATCCTGATGTTTCCCATAGAAAAGCCTGTTTTGGAATTCTCTTGTTGTCTCTTCTCAACACATGTCTGACATATGTCCATCTTCTCAGATGAGATCATTGGTTGCATGGCCATTTCTCTTATCTCTATATTAGTCTTGAATTCATTCCATTGTACACAGAGTATTTTTCTTAGGCATTTACCTTTAAAAGTGTTTAGTCTGGTAGGAGAAAAATAAATAAGTCTGAGTCAAACAGTAGAAGAAAATTCTGGTTTGGATTTATGGTTCAAATGTTCAGCACCATTAAAATGATAATCTTTCATCTCTGTCATGAAGAGTAACTTACCCTGCTCCACAAAGCCAACACAAGGGAAGAAACCTCCTCGAGGCTGACGTGTTCTCTTCTTATGTACCAGTTCACCATTTTTGGTAGTGTAGACCATGACCAGAATGGGTTCCCTGAAGTGAGACTCATTGATGGAGGGAAATACCACACCACAACCCATCTTGTCTCCTTCTTTGCATGCCTTCTGCCCACTCTTTTGCTCTGTAAGAAGAAATGAAATCAGGTTATGCATGGGTTTATTTGTTTATTGTTTGAGAATCCTTGATGGAAGAAAGCAGAGAACAAGCCCTCATTATGTAACTGAGTATCACAGTTGTTTGTCATTGATACTTTCGTTGATTTGTTCATTTATATATTTCCAGGAAGATGAGATACATTCTTCTAAAAAATCAAATAAATTATTTTAATAAGCATTCAAATTGATTAGAAGAAGCTATATCTGAAAATAGGGAGTCGCGATAGCTCAGTGGTTAGTGAACTGGGCTACAAAGGACAAGAGGTAGGGTTTGATCCCAACCGACGGCTTCCAGGTTCACCCAACCTTAAATGGGTACCTGATATTTTTCTGGGAAAGTCAAGCGGCACGGGCGTAATACCGACCACATTACCCCAAAAATCATGTGCTGAAGGTCTGTAAAATGTATGGTCACTAACACCATATTCCCTATATGCCACTTGGCGTGACAGGGCACTTTACTTTTTTTTTATATCTGAAAATGTGTAATCACTTGTGGTTAAAAATTAAATATTGCATCCCCTGAAACTCTCGGACCTGCCATTCTGTGTTTTTTTTTTTTTTTTTTTACAAGTAAAAGCTACTGAACTATCATTTATAGATAAATATTTACTTTAGCTAAACTGTTTCATGTTTTGTATGGAGTCACAAATTTAAAGCACTGCTATAAAATATCAATTTCAAGAATGAAGGTAATGTATTAAACTCAGGACATCTTCATCCATTAATGCTGCAGCATTTTCAAGATTAAAACTAAAATTTCACTTTGAAATGAAAATAAACAATTGTGGTATAAAAAGTAAAAAGTAAAGAGCCCCCGTCATGCCAAGTGGCGTATAGGGAATACGGTGTTAGTGACTATAAAGTTTACAGACCTTCAGCACATGATTTTTGGGGTAATGTGGTCGATATTACGCCCAAGCCACTTTACTTTCCCAGAAAAAATCTGGTGCCCATTTAAGGCTGGGCGAACCCGGAAGCCGTCGGTTGGGATCAAACCCTACCTCTTGTCCTTTGTAGTCCAGTTCACTAACCACTGAGCTATTGTGGCTAATTGTGGTATGGGCTGAATTTATGGTCTAAGTTTCCTCTTATGTTTTTGTGCCTTTTTTATTATTTTGTGTATATTATGCCAAGTGCTATTTTAATCATTTATGTACATGTTTTTTTTCTTTTCAATTTTATCAACTTCACTTTATAAGAAACTAATCCAGAGGAACTTAAATATGATGGGACAAAAATTGTTTTGTTCTGCTCAGTTATATATAAATCAATTTATCATAGAAAAATAAAACAAAAAGAAGAATCACATAGTTGTGAATTAAGTTGGCACACATTCTTAAGATTGTCAGTCTTTCAACTCCTTTAACCTTTTCCTCTTATTACTGTCTTGCATAATTTTTTTTTAGTCTAGCAATTCATCTCTTTCTGCTGTATTTTCTAGATTTATGTTAATTATGCTTCTGAGATTGGCACTTAAAGGCAACTGAGATATGGAAAAGAAAAAGTAAAGAACAACAAAGTATGTAAATATTTATAGCTAGCAAATAATATATTCTTATATATGTTCATGTACATATGTTCATATATGAGTCAGCATTAATTCATAAACTTCACTGCCTGTGAATGTAATCTAATGTAACAATGTTACATGTACTATATGTTCATGTAGAAAATAAAATATCAAAACATCCTTACAAATGCAGAAATTGTGGTTATGAAGTGGCTAATGGTGCTCACCTGCTGACCAGATGGTCTAGGTTCAGCTCTCAAACGTGTCTCAGAAAGAGCCAGTCAGCTCTGACGGCCTCAGCCATGACCTATCAGATCTGATGCCCTTACTACTATCAGACCTGATGCCCTTACTACTATCAGATCTGATCTGATACCTTTACTACTAGATCTGATGCCTTTACTACTAGATCTGATGTCTTTACTACTATCAGATTTGATGTCTTTACTACTATCAGATTTGATGTCTTTACTACTATCAGATCTGATGTCTTTACTACTATCAGATTTGATGTCTTTACTACTATCAGATCTGATGTCTTTACTACTATCAGATTTGATGTCTTTACTACTATCAGATCTGATGTCTTTACTACTATCAGATTTGATGCCTTTACTACTATCAAATCTGATGCCTTTACTACTAGATCTGATGCCTTACTACTAGATCTGATGCCTTTACTACTATCAGATCTGATGCATTTACTACTATCAGATCTGATGCCTTTACTACTAAATCTGATGCCCTTACTACTATCAGATCTGATGCCTTTACTACTAGATCTGATGTCTTTACTACTATCAGATCTGATGCCTTTACTACTATCAGAGCTGATGTCTTTACTACTATCAGATCTGATGCCTTGACTACTATCAGAACTGATGCCCTTACTACTATCAGATCTGATGCTTTTACTACTAGATCTGATGTCTTTACTACTAGATCTGATGTCTTTACTACTATCAGATCTGATGCCTTTACTACTATCAGATCTGATGCCTTTACCTCTAGATCTGATACCTTTACTACTAGATCTGATGCCTTTACTACTATCAGATCTGATGCATTTACTACTATCAGACCTGATGCCTTTACTACTAGATCTGATGCCTTTACTACTATCAGATCTGATGCCTTTACTACTATCAGATCTGATGCCTTTACTACTAGATCTGATGCCTTTACTACTATCAGATCTGATGCCTTTACTACTAGATCTGATGCCTTTACTACTATCAGATCTGATGCCTTTACTACTATCAGATCTGATGCCTTTACTACTAGATCTGATGCCTTTACTACTATCAGATCTGATGCCTTTACTACTAGATCTGATGCCTTTACTACTATTAGATCAGATGCCTTTACTACTATCAGATCTGATGCCTTTACTACTATCAAATCTGAGCCTTCACTACTAGATCTGATGCCTTTACTACTATCAGATCTGATGCCTTTTAATACTAGATCTGATGCCTTTACTACTATCAGATCTGATGCCTTTACTACTATCAGATCTGATGTCTTTACTACTATCAGATCTGATGCCTTTACTACCATCAGATCTGATGCCTTTACTACTATCAGATCTGATGCCTTTTAATACTAGATCTGATGCCTTTACTACTATCAGATCTGATGTCTTTACTACTATCAGATCTGATGCCTTTACTACTATCAGATCTGATGCCTTTACTACTATCAGATCTGATGCCTTTACTACTATCAGATCTGATGCCTTTACTACTATCAGATCTGATGCCTTTTAATACTAGATCTGATGCCTTTACTACTATCAGATCTGATGTCTTTACTACTATCAGATCTGATGCCTTTACTACCATCAGATCTGATGCCTTTACTACTATCAGATCTGTTGCCTTTACTACTATCAGATCTGATGCCTTTACTACTATCAGATCTGATGCCTTTACTACTATCAAATCTGAGCCTTTACTACTAGATTTGATGCTTTTACTACTAGATCTGATGCCTTTACTACTAGATCTGATGCCTTTACTACTATCAGATCTGATGCCTTTTAATACTAGATCTGATGCCTTTACTACTATCAGATCTGATGTCTTTACTACTATCAGATCTGATGCCTTTACTACTATCAGATCTGATGCCTTTACTACTATCAGATCTGATGCCTTTACTACTATCAGATCTGATGCCTTTACTACTATCAGATCTGATGCCTTTACTACTATCAGATCTGATGCCTTTACTACTATCAGATCTGATGCCTTTACTACTATCAGAACTGACACCATGCAACATTATAACCCAATTTCAACTATAAAATGCATTAAAACTGTATCAGTAGAGCACCTGTACAAATTTGTCTCTCTGACATCACTCCACCGCAGTGGTAGAGAAGGCTTTGTCCCATATGCCCAGCAATGCTACTAAGGGAGTACCCAAGCTGGACAGGTCAAAGGGCTGAGTCCAGGAAAAGCAAGACATAAACATGTTGAAATCGGATGCAGTGGGCTACATGCCCAACATAACAATGAAATGTAACTCTCACCATGAAGAGAAATATATCTCATTTTTTTTTTCTCCAAAACAACTTTGGGACTAGCTCTACCTATGACATGTCATAGAGATTATCTGGAAGATTAGAGGTTTGGTACAATACTGACTACATCATCTATAAAAAGTGACCGCAGTCCTGAAAAATTAATACTGACACCAACAGCATAATCCTTATATGTCATATAGTACAATGGTAATCTTTATTTTAACTTTAATGATAAAGGAAGTTCAATTTGTTCAAAAATCTATTACCAACTATCAACATAATGTACTTTTATTAAGAAACAGCATCTCTGCAGCTCCACTCGTGGCCTCATATGATATTTAGTTTATTGTATGCAATATAATATATTATATGTTTGTGTTTATCTCCATCTCTGTGATTTATTTCAGCATAACTAAGTCGGTATCATTCAGTTGCCAGAGGAAGATCATTTACCTGTTTGGACAACCCCACCACTGTATAACACACCATCATCACTATGGTAACCTGTGTGATTGAAAGTAACATGAACTATAAAATAAAACCACAACATAAACAAATATTAATTATATAAATTATAAATAAGATGAACTGAGGTTATCTAGTGCTATATATGTTATGAAAGAAAGGTAATTATAGGTTATCTCTTAGAATAATCAATGGGTATTGATTACTGATTACCTGAATCAATAGCATTGCATTTAGACATGGAACTCAGTATCATATTTATTTAAATAAAAGCAGAAATGTGTTTCTAACCCAGGCAAATCTGGCATCAATTATGTAATCAAATTATTTATTTACTAACAATTGATCTGTCAATGCTTTCAACTTTATGAAATTCATTACATTACTTTCCTATCTTTTCTTACTTCTTCTATCAATCTTTTTAATTCCTCTCTGAATTTTTTCTATAAATAACCTAATGTCATCCGTTACACACACAGACAGAGCAGTAATTTAAATGCATCCAATCAGAATATGATCAAAAATAAAAGTAAAGAGCTTACTCAGATCAATGATTATAGTAAATGTTGGATATTATGACAAAATGTAGTTTATTTGAAATACATATTCTCTGGTTACATTCAAAACACAATGGACTGATGAGACAGAATTTTTCCAAAAGATGTAGAATTGAAAAGAAAGATATACCCATATGGAACCAGACCCAAAGCCACAGATTTGTTGCAAATTAACACAACATATAAACATACATGAGAACAAGAAGAAACACATTGATGTCACCTGTCTTTTCCAGTTTTAAAAAAAAAACTGTTCTAAAATGTTTGTTATAATGATCTGACTTTCATCATAGTCAGACATCTAGAAGTGAATGAGAAATCAGTACAATAAAGAGATAATAATGAAAATTTATTAAAAAACAGGAAAAAGTGGTGTGGTAATAGCTTTACGTAGGTGAGAAACAAAACAAATGTAGAACAACGTTTCAGTCAAGAAGGTATTCAGCTGGAACAACAAACAATAACTCAAAAATATTTTTTTTTAATAGAAAAATAATACATATGGCACTGTTTTTATTTTATTCTCATTATTTCTCTGCCATTTCACACTCAGTCACTTTCTTACTCGTTCTGTCTTCCTACCAAGAGATTGAGGCGACCACCCAGGCATGATAAATGGCTCACAGTTGCCAGAAGCTAGACCCACAGCCAGGCAGCCTTCCTTTGGATTCTTCCCCTTGCCCAGCACTTCAATCTCAAAGTAGCAGAAATCTTGAAGTGGATAATTAATATAAAATTAAATCGCTGTTGCTATTTTTAAAACAGCAGTGATAATTGATATTTAAATATACATATATATATATGTAAATATATCATCATCATCATCAAGTGCCATCTCCGCAACGAAGGTTGGCTACCATTGAGCGCCATTCTGCTTTGCCTCTTGCTTTGATGGTGCAGGTTGTCATAGGCTGATTTGTCCATCTTTTGATATTACTCGTCCATGTTAGTCTTGGTCTGGCTCTGCTTCTTTTACCTTGTATTTTCCCCTCCAGGATTACTTTTAGTAGGCTGTTGTGTCTTTTAACATGGTCCAAAAATCGCATTTGTCTTGTTTGAATTATGTTTAGTAGTTCTCTTTTCATTTTTAGTTGTTTTAAGACTTCATCGTTTGTTTTCTTTTCCTTCCATCCAATTCTACCTATTCTTCTATATATCCACATTTCAAAGGCTTCACTTTTCTGTTTTCTTGTCTAATGTCCATGTTTCTACACCATATAGGAATATTGAGAAGATGTAACATTTTGCTATTCTTAGTTTTAGCCCTGGTGTTATTTGTTTTGATGTTAGTATGTTCTTCATGACATTAAAATTATTTTTTGCCATTCCTATTCTTTTGTTTATTTCAGTTGTACAGCTTCCATCACTGGTTATAGTATGTCCAAGGTAGTTGTAGTTCTGAACTGTCTCCAGGTCTATTCCTTCAATTTTGATATTCACTTAAATGGCACATATTGCAGAGATCACTGCTTCTAAAATAGTGATACTGTGACCCTCCAGGCATGTCGTAAGAGGCAACTAAGGGGATTGATCGATGGCTTGACAAGCTGTCTTTGTAAAAAGTATTGTTATGGAAACAGAAACATTCATATCTAGTCCATATATTTTGCTTGTCATTGTTGTAGATCTTTAGGATTTTCTGCTAGTAATACAGTATCATCAGTATATCTTAGGTTATTGATTATCTTTCCATTAATTTGTAGGCTTGGCATCTCTGTGACGTTTTTAAAGATTTGCTCAGTGTATAGATTGAACAAGCTTGGTGATATGATGCATCCCTGTCTTGCTCCTCTTTTTTTATCAATTGGTGTAGAATTCTCTTTGTTATATTTTATAATTGCTGTTTGTTCCCAGTATAGATTACATATTAGTTGTATGTCCATGTCATGTAGATGTATCTCTTTTAGGTATTCTATAAGTTGTTTGTGGTTTACTCTGTCAAAAGCTTTGGTGTAGTCTATGAAGCAGGCATATATTGGTTTGTTTACTTCTGTGTACTTTTCGATTAATGTTCTCATGCAGAATATGGCTTCTTTTGTCCCACTATTTTTTCTAAATCCAAATTGCTGCTCATCTAATTCAGTATTGATTTTATTCTGAATCCTTTCTTGTATAACTTTTAGCAAGATTTTTGTAACATGGCTCATTAGGCTTATCGTTCGAAAGTCACTGCATTCAACTGCACCATTCATTTTAGGCAATGCAATGAAAGTTGATGTTTTTAGTTCATTTGGTATGTATCCTGTGTGGTATATGTCATTGCATATGTCTGTAATCACTTCAATGCCAAAATCTTCTAGTGCTTTATCATCTCTATCTGTATGCTGTCAGGTCCTGCTGCTTTTCCCATTTTCATTGTTTTTATAGCTTTTTCCACCTCAGATTTTAAGATTTTATAGTCTGATGTACATTGTATAACCGGTTTCTTGTCCCTTTGATCATGAAATGGTTCTGTTATATATTCCTGCCATCTATCTATAATATCTTTATTGTCTGTTAGCATTTTTCCTTTTTTGTCTGCAATGCATCCACCTTCTGTGGCTTTTTTATTTTTATTAGTCATTCTCTTTATTTCTGTGTGCATTCCTCTTAAGTCTTGTTTCTTTTCCATAGTTTCTATTTCTATACATTTTTGGCTGAGCCAGTCTTCTTTTGCCTTTTTGTACATTTTGCGTATTTCATTATCTAGTTTATTGTATTAGGCAGTGTTCTTCGCTTGTCTCCTTTCTTCCATTTTTTCTAAGATGGTGTTAGTTATCCATTTTTGTTTTTTGTTCTTTTCTCTTTTGGGTAAGGTGTCGCAGGTTTCTTGTATGCTTTTATTTATGCATTGCCATTTGGTTGTTACTTTTTCATCAGGATTTTCTCTTCTGTATTGCTCAATTCCTTCTTCTAGCAGCTTCTGGTATGTGTTCTTTACTTGTCTTGTATAGGTATTTTTAATATCTTTTTGATTTAAAGCCGTTATATCTAGTCGATTTGTTGATGAATTAGATTTTTGCTTGTTTCTCTTTAGTCAGATTTTCATTTTAATCATTACAGGATTGTGATCTGGACTAATATCTGCTCCTGGGTAGGTTTTGGCTTTCATTACGCTGTTACAGAACCTTTCTTTTATCATTATGTAATCTATTTGATTCCTCTTCTTATCTCCAGGGCTTTTCCATGTGTATGGTTTCCTTTTCTCTTGCTCAAAGTAGGTGTTACATATTATCAGCCTGTTTTCTTCACAGAATTTTATTAATCTTTCTCCTCTGTCATTTCTTTTTTTTAAACCTAATTTATTATAATGGTCTTATATCTACCTTTTTCTACTTTAGCGTTCATGTCACCCATTACAATCAAGATGTCTGAAGATTTCACTTGCTTCATAACTTTATTTAGGTCTTCATAGTATGCCTCTATTTGTTCATCTGTGTAGTCTTGAGTATGTGCATATGTCTGTATTATTGCTATGTCGAATGGTTTTGCTTTCAACTTGAGTAGTATAATGCTATCACTGTATGTCCTGTGGGTACTTATATATTTTTGTAGCTCTCTTTTTATCAGTATTCCTACCCCTTTTTGATGTTCTGTTGTGTTTCCTGAGTATATAAATGTATATTTTTCGTCCTCTATGTACCCACATTCTTTCCTTCTTGTCTCTGATATGCCTAAAATATCTATATTTATTCGTTCTGCTTCTTGAATCAGATTTTCCAATTTCCCTTCTTAATATAGAGTTCTAAAATTCCATGTACTTATTTTAAGATCTTTCCTTCGACATAAGTTCGAACTCCTCTCCATGGCTTCCTTTGGACTAGTAAGTGATGAGGCCCCAATATCTTTCATGGTGGTCAGCCACATTCGTCTTTCGTGTCCTGAACATGCCTTTTGTGTACCACCCACTTTGCTGTTTTTGCTTTCTGGGCCGTTGGTCATTGCTGACTCTTCCGCCCCATCCACCGTTGCAGACTTTGTACAATGTAAATAATAAATATATACAATAAAATAGAACATCTTTCAGCTTTCAATATGTAAATGTTACGTTATATATGTTATTGTTCCAGCAATTTGACATGAAGAAGGCAACTAAGTTATGTTACGTTATATATGTTATTGTTCCAGCAATTTGACATGAAGAAGGCAACTAAGTTATGTGCAAAGTTTAAAGCCACTAAGAAAGACAACCACCACATCATCTTTAATGATATCTCTACCTGAGCAGTAAAAATGTCCTTTTCATTTACCTTTATCCAAGACAACCGGACACTGAATATTGTAGGCTTCCCTCTCCATTTCTGTGTCCAGCTCAGAGAGCGTAACGACTTTAGTCTCATCATCTCTGTCTAACCCTGTCCACCCAAACCAGTTGGATGGGAGGTCCTGTAATTAGGACCAATGAAATATATAATATGTCAATATTAATCACATATGTCTATTAATCACACATATCTTCTATGACCAATGAGATGTCCAATCTCCAGAATCAACTAAATGATAAAATCAATTCGGTTTCCTACATCTGTAAAATAAACACCAAGACAGTAAATTACATCTCCCCTCGACACTGAAAGGCAAATGAGGAAAGAAAGAAGAAGAAAATATAAAAGCAGACTCGTGATCTTATTTCAATGTACAATATAATATATTAATAGCAATTCAACATGACAAATTCATTTTTTTTTTTAAACTGGAAAGATAACATGCATTACAGTAAAATGAACAAAAGACTACAGAATTGTAATGAATCTTTAAAGATACACATAAAAAAACACACACACCACAACCGCTTCTAAATACATTCAAAAACCTACGTACCTTTTTTATTGTTATAGCTCCCCTTTCAGGTTCCGGCCACTGAACCTTCAGTTTCGCCTCTGTTCGGGATACGCCTATGGTTGGATACAGCTGACCCGGAGGTAGGTTGACCCACTGTCGATACACAAGCCGTCCATTCTTAAGGAAATTGACAAGACATCGGTCCGGTCCTGTGTAGTCCAGTTTACACGTGACCACGTCTCCTTATAAATTCAAGTAAGTACATAGGCCTGTTACATCCGACAGTTGAGGCTAATTAAATCATACTTGTATGTGTCATGCTCATAGAAACATGCTCCTGACACGACAGTATGTGAATGATATATCTATCGAATGTTGAAGGGATTCCAATAAAACAGCCTAAAGGTAAAGTATGAGTCATGAATCAGCATCTTAGTACATGAGTTTTCACCCATATGTGCTCGGCTGCCTCCAGAAGTGTTCGGAGACTTCTGGATAGTGTCGCTTCAAACATCGAAACTCACGATGTGAGGCGGCCTCCTCACCTTCCCAGAGTACAACCCTGGTACTGATCGATATCTCAACTTTTCTGTGTCTCCATGTTCATCCAGCCTTAAATGACACCGACACCGGGTATTTT
The DNA here is from genome assembly GCA_032433765.1 of Megaustenia siamemsis. Lineage (NCBI taxonomy): Eukaryota > Metazoa > Mollusca > Gastropoda > Stylommatophora > Ariophantidae > Megaustenia > Megaustenia siamemsis. The sequence goes on along the minus strand of JAVIAB010000050.1, from coordinate 57,341,111 downwards.
CTGTACATGAAAGGCGGCCTGGCTTGTGCTGACAACTTTAGAAAATGCCAAAAGTATGGGCACTAACATAAACACCATATACGTTACACAAACGTGCAGGAGTTATTTTCTTTCTCCAGCTGTTTATTTAGAATCTCTGATACTTATGTTGTCAGGTTCATATGTGTATAAAGTAAAATAAAGAGGCCACGTCATGCCGCGTGGCGTATAGGGAATATGGTGTTAGTGACCATAATTTTTATAGACCTTTGGAACATGATTTTTGGAGTAATGTGGGCGGTATTACGCCAGTGCCGCTTTACTTTCCCAGAAAAAATCCGGTACCCATTAATTAATTAATAAAGCTTATATTAAACGTCAAAGGTAAAAAAAACAAACAGGTATCAAAGGTTATCATCCATCCTATTCTTTTGAGCATTCAATGAATTTTTTTTTGTTTTGTTTAGAGCGAACATGAGATGTAGCTTTATCGCGAAAGCAATTTAAATACGTTTTTTTTTTTTTTTTTTAGAGATTCTCAACTAACAGACGCTTTCTATAGCAGAGGGCTTCTCCACAATAGTTGGGCTTGAATTAGTCTCCATGGTTACCGGATAAACAAATCAAACGTGTGGTTCTTGCAGGATGAACTGTTCCATTGATTTTCAATATATATATATATATGTATCTTCAACTTCTGCCGTACACATAATGTATTTAGAGTTCCAAATTGTTTTTTTTTTTAATAGACTACAACAACTATAGCCATGTCGTGAATACAATCGTAACATTTTGAATCGATGTTATTGTATTGTCGCCGACTTTTCCAGCTTCTCTTTGACCTAATCTCTCGCGCGCACACGCAATCGTCAGCGGCGTGCTCAAGTGCTGTATCACACAAGTTGAAAACTATTGATCTAATCCGTTTATTTTGCACATTTCTAAGTCTTATTTGTGCACTTTCCAACTGATATTTTCTATACACGCCATGCAGTCGATTTCGATCTCTCATTATCCCTTAAAATGCTCGATGGTAACCTTTCACAAGTAGTCAGTCTGTCATTATTTTACTTTCAAATCTATCGTCTATCAATCACGTAAATCCTTTATCATACAATTATATATATATATATTTTTTTTTTCAATTCTCCCTCAGATTTAGCTTTACTGCAGCTTCGCATTTTTATGCATTCATTTGCATTTCTTAGCCTTAACACCCACACACACACACACACAAGTAGTCACCCTCGATGAACTTCATATCCACTTAGACCTTCATTGGTTGTTGTTTTTTTTTGTGTGTGCTAATTTGGTAGGGCTCTAAACAAAATAATTATCTTCTTCCTGTTGAGTATACATGTGAGTCTCTCCTGTCATCTACAAAATCCAACCGTCTGTCCCACCTATCTACCTACTTACCTATCCATCCATCCGTCTGTTTGTCTATCTGCCCGTCTGTCTACTTGCCCTACCTACCAACATCAACCTGCAAGCCTATCCATTAAGAAATTATTATAATTCTGGTGTCTCTCGAACAGGAAAGGTATTGTTTTGGAAGGGGTTACCAAGAGGTTGGGAGTAGAAGCCACATACCTAGTGCTGTCACCGCGTATTATACAGTTTGTGTAATTTATTCACCCCCTCTCCAACAAATGGGAAAAAGACGCCCTTGACCTCACAGAGAATCTAAAAGATATCCGTCCGCCTGAGTGACAAACGCCCGGGTCAGTTCAACCTGCTTCCCTTCAACTTTCGCGCTGTTTTCCCATCAGTAACTTGGAGATAAAGTGGACACATATTGTTAGCGGACTGGAGATAAAGTGGACACATATTGTTAGCGGGCTGGAGATAAAGTGGACGCATATTGTTAGTTGGCTGGAGATAAAGTGGACGCATATTGTTAGTGGGCTGGAGATAAAGTGGACGCATATTGTTAGTGGGCTGGAGATAAAGTGGACACATATTGTTAGCGGGCTGGAGATAAAGTGGACACATATTGTTAGCGGGCTGGAGATAAAGTGGACGCATATTGTTAGTTGGCTGGAGATAAAGTGGACGCATATTGTTAGCGGGCTGGAGATAAAGTGGACACATATTGTTAGTGGGCTGGAGATAAAGTGGACACATATTGTTAGCGGGTTGGAGATAAAGTGGACATATATTGTTAGCGGGCTGGAGATAAAGTGGACACATATTGTTAGCGGGCTGGAGATAAAGTGGACGCATATTGTTAGTTGGCTGGAGATAAAGTGGACGCATATTGTTAGCGGGCTGGAGATAAAGTGGACACATATTGTTAGCGGGTTGGAGATAAAGTGGACATATATTGTTAGTGGGCTGGAGATAAAATGGACACATATTGTTAGCGGGCTTGAGATAAAGTGGACGCATATTGCTAGTGGGCTGGAGATAAAGTGGACACATATTGTTAGAGGGGCTGGAGATAAAGTGGACGCATATTGTTAGCGGGCTGGAGATAAAGTGGACACATATTGTTAGCGGGTTGGAGATAAAGTGGACACATGCTGTTAGGGGGCTGGAGATAAGTGGACACGTGTTGTTAGCGGCGGGATGGAGATAAAATGGACACATATTGTTAGCGGGCTGGAGATAAAGTGGACGCATATTGTTAGTGGGCTGGAGATAAAGTGGACGCATATTATTAGTGGGCTGGTTATGCTGATAAAGTGAATGTATATTGTTAGTGGGCTGTTATGATGATGAAGTGGATGTATATTGTTAGTGGGCTGGTTATGATGATAAAGTGGACGCATATTGTTAGTGGGCTGGAGATAAAGTGGACGTATATTGTTAGTGGGCTGGAGATAAAGTGGACGTATATTGTTAGTGGGCTGGAATAAAGTGGACACATATTGTTAGTGGGCTGGAATAAAGTGTACACATATTATTAGTGTCCTGGTTATGATGATAAAGTGAATGTATATTGTTAGTGAGCTGGTTATGATGATAAAGTGGACGTATATTGTTAGCGGGCTGGAGATAAAGTGGACGTATGTTGTTAGTGGGCTGGTTATGATGATAAAGTGGACGTATATTGTTAGTGGGCTGGAGATAAAGTGGATGTATATTGTTAGTGGGCTGGAGATAAAGTAGATGTATATTGTTAGTGGGCTTGAGATAAGTAAAGTAAAGTACCCCCGTCACGCCAAGTGGCGTATAGGCAAATATGGTGTTAGTGACCCTATATTTTACAGACCTTCAGCACATGTTTTTTGGGGTGATGTGGTCAGTATTACGCCCATGCTGCTTTACTTTCCCAGAAAAAAATCCGGTACCCATTTAAGGCTGGGGGCTGGAGATAAAGTGGACGTATATTGTTAGTGGGCTGGAATAAAGTGGACACATATTGTTAGTGGGCTGGAGATAAAGTGGACACATATTGTTAGTGGGCTAGAGATAAAGTGGACGTATATTATTAGTGGGCTGGAGATAAAGTGGACACATATTGTTAGTGGGCTTGAGATAAAGTGGACGCATATTGTTAGTGGGCTGGAGATAAACTGGACACATATTGGTAGTGGATTTGTTTAGAGATTAGTGGATGTATATTGGTTGTGGATTTGTTTAGAGATAAAGTGGACGCATATTATTAACAGACTGGAGGTAAAGTAGTCGTTTTTTGTTAACAAGCTGTCTTGGAGATAAGCTGGACGGTTATTAGGTGGCTGATTTGGAGATAGAGATAGATAGAGAAGGAGTCTGTATGAAGTAGAGTAATAGAGAAGTGGTGTGTTGGAAGTTAGTACATAGAGTGGTAGAGAAGTTGTGTGTTGGAAGTTAGTACATAGAGTGGTAGAGAAGTTGTGTGTTGGAAGTTAGTACATAGAGTGGTAGAGAAGTTGTGTGTTGGAAGTTAGTACATAGAGTGGTAGAGAAGTGGTGTGTTGGAAGTTAGTACATAGAGTGGTAGAGAAGTGGTGTGTTGGAAGTTAGTACATAGAGTGGTAGAGAAGTGGTGTGTTGGAAGTTAGTACATAGAGTGGTAGAGAAGTGGTGTGTTGGAAGTTAGTACATAGAGTGGTAGAGAAGTGGTGTGTTGGAAGTTAGTACATAGAGTGGTAGAGAAGTTGTGTGTTGGAAGTTAGTACATAGAGTGGTAGAGAAGTTGTGTGTTGGAAGTTAGTACATAGAGTGGTAGAGAAGTTGTGTGTTGGAAGTTAGTACATAGAGTGGTAGAGAAGTGGTGTGTTGGAAGTTAGTACATAGAGTGGTAGAGAAGTGGTGTGTTGGAAGTTAGTACATAGAGTGGTAGAGAAGTGGTGTGTTGGAAGTTAGTACATAGAGTGGTAGAGAAGTGGTGTGTTGGAAGTTAGTACATAGAGTGGTAGAGAAGTGGTGTGTTGGAAGTTAGTACATAGAGTGGTAGAGAAGTTGTGTGTTGGAAGTTAGTGCATAGAGTGGTAGAGAAGTTGTGTGTTGGAAGTTAGTACATAGAGTGGTAGAGAAGTTGTGTGTTGGAAGTTAGTACATAGAGTGGTAGAGAAGTGGTTTGTTGGAAGTTAGTACATAGAGTGGTAGAGAAGTGGTGTGTTGGAAGTTATTACATAGAGTGGTAGAGAAGTGGTGTGTTGGAAGTTAGTACATAGAGTGGTAGAGAAGTGGTGTGTTGGAAGTTAGTACATAGAGTGGTAGAGAAGTGGTGTGTTGGAAGTTAGTACATAGAGTGGTAGAGAAGTGGTGTGTTGGAAGTTAGTACAAAGAGTGGTAGAGAAGTGGTGTGTTGGAAGTTAGTACATAGAGTGGTAGAGAAGTTGTGTGTTGGAAGTTAGTACATAGAGTGGTAGAGAAGTGGTGTGTTGGAAGTTAGTACATAGAGTGGTAGAGAAGTGGTGTGTTGGAAGTTAGTACATAGAGTGGTAGAGAAGTTGTGTGTTGGAAGTTAGTACATAGAGTGGTAGAGAAGTGGTGTGTTGGAAGTTAGTTCATAGAGTGGTAGAGAAGTTAGGAAATGGTGAAACTGAAGTGGATACAAAGAGATGCGGTGTGTAAGTGGTTAATGAATAGACAGGTGGAGTTCTAGAAGAGGACTCAAAGTGGATATTGGGATAAGGGGAGTACTGGATGGGTAGACCTAGAGAAGTGGAGACTGCAAATGAATAGAGAGGGAAGGGGTGGACTAGAAGTAGATGAACAGAGAAGTTGTGTGTTAGATGTAGATATATATTAAAGTGAGCGGAGAAATTGTGCAGCCAACATAGAGAAGTAGTATACTAGGAGTGTGTATAGTAATAGGCAAGTGGTAAACTAGAAGGTAGTCCATAGCGAGGTGGTGTACTAGAAGAATAAGACAAGAGAAGGAGTAAGTGGAGAGGTGGTGGGCCAGAAGTAGATAGATAGAGATGGAGTCTGTAAGAAGTAAAGTAATAGAGAAGTAGTGAGCTGGAAGTTAGTACATAGAGTGGTAGAGAAGTGGTGTGTTGGAAGTTAGTACATAGAGTGGTAGAGAAGTTGTGTGTTGGAAGTTAGTACATAGAGTGGTAGAGAAGTGGTGTGTTGGAAGTTAGTACATAGAGTGGTAGAGAAGTTGGGAAATGGTGAAACCGAAGCGGATACAAAGAGAGGTGGTGTGTAAGGGGCCGATGAATAGACAGGTTTTCACTCTTTAGTTTTCAGCTCCTCGTCATTTCTCTATAGTTACGATTTTATATATCCCTACACTTCACCTATCTTCTCACATGTAACACATCTCTTCTTCATCTCACCATCCAATCTCTCATCTCTCCGTCCACCTCTCCCTAACTTTATCATCCAACATGTAGCTATAGATATTTGTGCCTCACCGTTTGTTGTCGTTGTCCCCGTATTCTGAATAAGTCCGTAGGCCGAAACGTCAGTATTTTTATGTGTTCCTTCTTTGTAAAGCTGTCACCATACCTTGCAGTGTATACCACACCCCACTACTAGTTCCTTGCTACCAGCTTTACCGCAGCATTGCAATTATTTGAAAGTTGGAATATGTGGTTACAATTGGCAAAATACAGGGAAAGAGATCGCGGACGACAAAGAGAGGAAATACTGGATAGCTTGGTGTCATTGTAAGGAAAACATTTAACGACAGAACTGATACAATGCACGGTATATAGAAGATTGGGAAGGACATGATCGCCTACGCCAACTGGTATGGCATATAATGATGATGATGATGATGATGATGATGATGATGAACAATATTGCAAATTCGGGTATTGATCGGGGTGATTATGAAAAGTGGGAAGGAGGAAAGAGAGAGGGATATTTGATGTTTCCACATTAGCAGTCTCATTGAGCTCATAACTTCATGGAAATATAGGCAGTAGTTATTTCCCCTCGTAACCGTTCATGTATCATAACATATATGGTAATATTTTATCGCGAAGCTTTCCGTTTGTTGTTCTGTGGCCTTGTCTTTCTGACATGCACAGGACAACCAGTTGTGCATTATTTTATATTTATGTCTTCTATTACCATAAATATTGGTACGAAAGTTGTGAGAAAACGTGTTTAATGTGTTGTTTGTCACTACATGCTGTTGGCTTTCATCCACACAACACCGTCAGCTGTTTCAGTGCAACAAGACAGTCAGAGGTTCTCAACATTGTACATGGGTGGGAACCTGCAGGGATACGAGCCAGCACATTTAGGATTGCACCAAATATAAATGAATAAATAACGGTTGAATGCGCACACAGGTTATTATAGTTCGTTCAGAAATTCGTGCTAACAGAGTTTATTAATTATCTCGAAAACTGTTTGATGAACTTCTGTAATTCTTGTTAATGAAATCTTATTTTTTCACCGACCTTAAGTCTGACTTTTGTCCCTACTGTCGGGCATTTAGGAAAGATTTTTGTTTCTTTGAGGTAAATAAAACCATTTAAAACAACCAAAAACAAAATAAAATTACACATTATCCAATGCTATGCACCAACCAACGATAAGGATGATTTAGTTAAAGATGATTTCTATAAACAGCTACATTGTCAGATGGATGCAAGACGAGCCAAGGATATTATAATCTTGATGGGAGACCTAAATGCTAAGGTAGGATCAGACAACAGAGGCTTCGAAGAGATTATGGGAAAACATGGACTTGGAGATATAAACGAAAATGGAGAGATATTTGTGAATTTCTGCGCCCTTAATCAAGTGAGCCTAGGAGGAACAATATTCCAACATAAAAGAATACACAAAGCTACATGGGTGTCACCAGATCATAGAACGGAAAATCAAATTGATCACATATGTATTAATAATACGTTTAAGTCATCCTTACAGGGTGTAAAAGTATATAAGGGGCAGATGTAGCTTCTGATCATCATCTTCGGATAGCCAAACTTAAAATTAAACTAAAAAGATATACTACAACGAATAAGAGTAGAAAGTATTTCAATGTAGGGTTTCTTAAAGAACAGGGAATTAAAGATAAATTCGCAGTCACAATATCAAACAAATACCAAGTCCTCCAACAACTAGAATATACAATAAATATAGAAGATCATTGGAAACAGGTAAAGATATATGGAAAGAGACATGCGAAGAAACACTGGGGAAAAGAGAACGCCGGAATAAGGCATGGACGACAGCAGAGACCCTGGATAAAATTAAAGAAAGAAGGAACAAGAAAGTAGACATAAAAAAAAGCAAAACGAGAAGTAATAAAGCCAAGACACAGGAAGCTTACACAGATGTGAACAAAGAAGTGAGAAGATGCATTAAAAGGGATAAGAGGAAATATATAGTTGAACTAGCTAAAGAGGCAGAAGAAGCAGCAAATAAAGGGAATATGAAAGAACTGTACAACAGCACAAAGAAATTAAGTGGAAAATACAAACAGATCAATGCCTTTATTAAAGATAAGAAAGGAAACCAGCTTAGTAATATTAGGGAACAAATGGAGAGATGGAACGAACACTTTGAAGAACGTTTGAATAGACCCGGCTCAAATAATCCTCCAGATATACTACCAGCAGAAGAAGAGTTACACGTTAACCGCGAAAAACCAAGCAAAGAAGAAATAATGAAAGCCATCAAACTATTAAAAAATGGTAAAGCCACAGGACCAGATGACATTTCTTCGGAAGCCATCAAAGCAGATATTAACACCTCTATCAAGATGCTACATAATCTATTAGATAAAATTTGGGAGAGGAAAGAAATACCTAAAGACTGGAAAGAAGGTTATATGAGCAAACCACCAAAGAAAGGAAGTTTACAGGAGTGCACAAATTATATGGGAATTATGCTACTATCAGTGCCAGGAAAAATATTAAGCAGAATCATTCTGGAGAGACTAAAAGAGGCCATAGAGAAACATTTGAGAGATGAATAAGCAGGTTTTAGGAAGAACAGATCATGTGCTGATCAAATAATGTAGAAGGGGGAGGGGTGGAGAGCGTAGAGAAGAAACAAAGACGAGAGAACAAGGTCAAGGAGGAAAAAAAGGAAAAATACATTAAGACGAAGTCACGAGAAAAAAATAAGGAGATGATGGGTCGAAATGCACGGGGAAAACATGAAGACCATGTGGGCAGACAAATGCGTAGGTGTAGAAGTGGGAGGAAGGAGAGAATAGAGGAGTAAACAGACGAGAGAACAAGGTCAAGGAGAAAAAAAAGGAAAAAGACATTAAGACGAAGTCAGGAGAAAAATGTGACTATGTGTCAAAATGCACGTGCAAAACGTAAAGACCATGTTCAAATATGAGTGGGCAGACAGACGCGTAGGAAATCAATTTTGATTGGCTGACAAGATTCAAATTTAAGAGGTAAACACAAAAGATTGACAAGCACTTGGGAGAAAAAGCACTTGCAGACCAGACACTTGGAGAAATGTAGTCGGCAGGGCACACACGCTCGTTAGGAGATGGGCGACCATGTGGTCGGCCCATAGAGAAGCTAACCTTAGCCTAGTAGAATTAGATTAGAATGTGAGTTAGAATAATAGTGAGGACTTTTTGGATACCGAAGACTGGAAGAGACTCAGTTGGCAGTGACGATCTAGAGTCAGGACACCAAGCAAGAGTAATAGAATTTTAGTCGGCAAGAACGCGCGATAGTTAGGAGATGCAGAGACTAGAGAAGAACAGTTAAGCGGACAACACATCTCAACGGATTTTATCCGGTCCTGTATAGCTGTGTTTACTGTCCATGATTGGGAGAGCAGAAACGCCTGCAACCTGCGATCGCAATAGCAGGGTCGATGCACCATCAGCTGACCAAGACCTAGCAGTTTTACCTCCTTGAGGTCTCCCTCAGTTTTAACAGATCCGATTTTTTGCACACACAAAAAATTAATATTATTACAGAGGGAAACTTCCGAGGCGATAATGAGCAAATCAATTCAGATGAAGAGGTATGTTTACAGCACTCGGAAAAAATGACAAAAAATCAACAACAGAAAAAACAAACAAAGAACAATATATAGACCGAAGCAGGATCGAACCCGTACTCTGTAGCACAGCGCCTTGCCACGAAAAGCCAAACGCTACTTAGTACGGTTTCGATCCTGCTTCGGTCCATATATTTTTCTTCGTTTTTTTTCTTCTCTTGTTGATTATTTGTCATTTTTTCCAAGTGCTGTAAACATACCTCTTCCTCTGAATTGATTGGCTAACAGATGCTATGATCGCCGTGTTCCCTGTAGTGGTGGCTGCTACTGATATAGAAGATCCAGTATTTCAGTATCTCTGGGCTGGACTAGTAGTTTCCCAGCATAGCCTGAGAAAGACGAACTCCAACTTCTCCAGTAAGAACCGGGAATGTCAAGAAAGCCATTACGACCCGCCACATCAATGAGAAAAAGAGCACCCTGCCCGCATCAACTTGTGGCATTACGTCAACTCAACTGTCCATGATTCAGAACAATAAAACAATACTTGTTCTATGTAGCACTGTAATGTTTTCTATATAACTCTCAGTGATAATGAATTGCTGCTAAACATATTTCTTACTTTATTTAAAGTACTCTTGGCCTATAGGAGCCCGCGATAGCTCTGTGGTTAGTGAACTGGACTGCAAAGGACAAAAGGTAGGGTTCGATCCCAACCGACGGCTTCCGGGTTTACCCAACCTTAAATAGCATAATACCGACCACATTACCCCAAAAATCATTAACCGAAGGTCTGTAAAAATCCTGATTATGGTCACTAACATCATATTCCCTACACGCCACTTGACGTAGGCTCTTTACTTACTCTTGACCTATTAAATTTTACATTTCACCTCCATCAGACATCTTTCATCTGATATGAGCACTGTTCTCAGGTAACATTGGCTTTTATCATTTATATATGTACATTATATTAACTATATATATATTTTTTTTTCTTTGAATGTAAGCCAGTGAATTAATACTAAATAATGTTCAAAATGCAATAGGAAATGTAGTTAAGCACAAATATAAAATATATGAAATAATACTATGCTGGGCCATGAGTAGAGCTGTAGAGAATATGTAATGTTAATCACAAATAATTTAGCTGCAGAAACAATTTCATGTTTATTTTACAATAATTAATGTAGGATTGTTCCTTTATCTATTTATTTGTAAATTTTGATGTGAAACTTGTTTGAATTCATTTATCAATTGAGCTTTAACGTGATTATAAACTATCAGACCGGCTTCCTTTTAATGTGGTTATTGAGCTGTTATTTACGTATGACTAGATACAATGTTGAGATAGCATAACTGTATTAATTACAAACATTTTGTCCATACGAAGAGCGTAGTTTATGGATATGGGTGTAAAAAAGAAAAACAATGATTGACAACTTTAGAATCGCTGCAGAAGAAGATGATTGGTAGAATAACAAACTGAAACTACAAGTGTTTATGCACAGTATTCACGTAAATCCCACACAAATAAATAAAATATAGATCTAAGGAGCGATAAATAACCCTTGCTATTTGACATCAATGGTGTTGTTAAGTATGGGTACTATTTGATTGGCATCAATGGTGTTGTTAAGTATGGGTACTATTTGATTGGCATCAATGGTGTTGTTAAGTATGGGTACTATTTGATTAACATCAATGGTGTTGTTAAGTATGGGTACTATTTGATTAACATCAATGGTGTTGTTAAGTATGGGTACTATTTGATTGACATCAATGGTGTTGTTAAGTATGGGTACTATTTGATTAACATCAATGGTGTTGTTAAGTATGGGTACTATTTGATTAACATCAATGGTGTTGTTAAGTATGGGTACTATTTGATTAACATCAATGGTGTTGTTAAGTATGGGTACTATTTGACATCAATGGTGTTGTTAAGTATGGGTACTATTTGATTAACATCAATGGTGTTGTTAAGTATGGGTACTATTTGACATCAATGGCTTTTTAGGTATGTGGTTTTTTTTTTCCTTCTGGATGAATGCAATTTTTTATTCATTTCCCCAAGAACAGAAAGAAGGAAGGAAGGACAGAATCATCGTTTTTTTAACATGCACTATTGGGGGGGGGGGGGGGGGGAGAACGACTTCAAACAAAATCCACATAGGCACGTTGATAAATATATTATCACTTGAGACTGTTATGATATTGGTAGCATCTGCTATTCAACGATAAGTACTTAACTAACACTAAAAGGTTACATACCTATGGTATATGGATGATATGTTTTTATTCCCAATCCACCATTGAAAACTCCTCCATCGTTGCTATGGTAACGTACAGACCTGTCAATGATCCACATGGGATGACCCGGGACACATTTATTGGTGAGTCCAAGCATGATAAATTCTCCTGGAGATTAATGTTGGATTATATTACTCTGCGTTGCTGAAATGTTGAGTAATGTTAATCGTTACTAATGTTGGCTGTAAACAGAGCTGGATAAATCCGGATAGAATAAGATGAGACGCTGTTTATTTATGGAAGGATACTAAAGATACCACAGAAGAGAAAATCGAGCGCGGATTTAATAAAAAAATATATTGGTGATTAGAAAACAGATTGTTAAGGAAATTAACAAATGGAGACTTGTGGGACATGTCTGGAAATGAGGCGGGTTAGAATGTTTAGTAACAACAGGACAAATTGAAAGTCAGGAGGATAGAGGTAGGTAAATGGAAAAGGTGGTGTAATGTTTGATGATGTGGCACAGGCAAAGATCAACGGTGGAACTATAACAGTGCACATGATCAACGTTTATGCAGGAACATGATATCCAATGTCTTTCCACACAAACTTGAATAAATGGATGAGTTGTTAGGTTGTGTTGGTAATTGTTGATGAAATGTTAGATTGTGTTGGTAAAGGTAAAGGTAAAGGTAAAGGTAAAGGTAAAGGTAAAGGTAAAGTACGAGACTTGAACCGGCGTCTCAGCACGCGAGTTTCCACCCATATGGGCTCGGTTGCCAATCCAGAAATGTTCGGAGATTTCAAATTGTTGATGAAATGTTAGGTTGTGTTGGTAATTATTGCTGAAATGTTAGGTTGTGTTAGTAATTATTGCTGAAATGTTAGGTTGTGTTGGTAATTATTGCTGAAATGTTAGGTTGTGTTGGTAATTATTGCTGAAATGTTAGGTTGTGTTGGTAATTATTGCTGAAATATTAGGTTGTGTTGGTAATTATTGCTGAAATGTTGGTTATGTTGTTATCTATTGCTGAAATGTTAGGTTATTTAGACTTTTGATTTGTCCCAAGTTTGTCCCAGTTGTAAACTTTGAATTTGTTCCGTGTTTGTCCCAGTTGTAGACTTTGAATTTCTTCCAAGTTTATTCCAGTTGTAGACTTTGAATTTGTTCCAAGTTTGTCCCAGTTGTAGACTTTAAATTTGTTCCAAGTTTGTCCCAGTTGTAGACTTTAAATTTGTTCCAAGTTTGTCCCAGTTGTAAACTTTGAATTTGTTCCAAGTTTGTCCCAGTTGTAGACTTTGAATTTGTTCCAAGTTTGTCCCAGTTGTAGACTTTGAATTTATTCCAAGTTTGTCCCAGTTGTAGACTTTGAATTTGTTCCAAGTTTGTCCCAGTTGTAGACTTTGAATTTATTCCAAGTTTGTCCCAGTTGTAGACTTTGAATTTATTCCAAGTTTGTCCCAGTTGTAGACTTTGAATTTATTCCAAGTTTGTCCCAGTTGTAAACTTTGAATTTGTTCCAAGTTTGTCCCAGTTGTAGACTTTGAATTTGTTCCAAGTTTGTCCCAGTTGTAGACTGAATTAAAACGTTGACTTGACTTGTTAATTACCTAAAGCTGTTATAAACCTTTGTGGTGTTGTTGTTTTTTGTTTGTTCCTACTAAAGTATATTAGAGAACTCGATATTAGTATTTAAAATTATAACTGGAGAAAACGACGAGGAAGTGAGGAATCACGTTTAAAGTATAGAACATACATTTGCTGTTTAAATAGCGGTTCATTTATTTGTATTGACGATTATATTGGCTTCACTAAATGATCATTATATTCGTGTAATTATTCGTGGAAATTGTGAATATGGTATTGGTTCATGAGAAGACACATTTGTGATACCTGGATTAAGTTCCTGAATCGTCATCGAGAAATAAGCACAGTCCTGGGAGAGAGGCATCTTGGTGAACTGCACCAGGTTTGTCGTCAGAGACTCGTCGTTTTCAATACGTTTGACAAACACATCGCTACCTTCTCCGAAGAGAACAAAATTGTTGGGATGCTCGAATCCTGGTGTAACCATTCGAGGACTTTTGTCTTTTCGTAGATACATGATAGTGCCCCTTTATCACTTAACTGAAACGTTTCATGGATATATCAAGTCAGTGATTCCCACCCTTTTCTCAGATGAGTATCTATAAATATTCTGTTCGTACTGTTGTTTGTTCGCATACCAGAGACTGGAAACCGCTAGTGATAAGTGTAATTTAACATACAGGTGAATTGTATTGACTGTTTTCCCACTTCTTCTGATATCCATTCTTCCGTTGTTGTTTCGCTTTTTCAGTGAATTATTTAGCTGCCCATTGCTAGCGATGACGTCGACAGCAGCTTTAGTCTTGTGGAGTTAACTTACTTCTCGTGTATGAAGTAGGTGGTTGTAGAGTCTTGTATACAACTCTGTCGCAAGTGGGACACGTATAATCAGAAGTACTTATATTAGTTTTGATTGGTCTATAAATATTAGCCCAAAAACAGAGGAAGCCGAAATCCAATACACTGATGGTTGTAAGTTTTGAAGAAGCAACTGGAGGCAAAATGTCCACACAGTTGATGCGACTAAAATCCTCTAACATCAATATATCCTATCTTAAACATGGTTTAGTTTACCAGTCTGATCTCGATTTGACAACACTGCCACACGTGCTTCGTTACGTAATCTATAACTTCTGCCTCACAACATATCCCCACTTTAGAGGATGAATATTTTGCTGCAACATTTCTGGAAAAAAAAATTAAAATAATTACATTTCATGCAATAAAATATACAAGCGAAAATGAATATGTTATTGACTACGAAGATATATTTAAACTGTTCGGCAACGATACTCACTTGCAAATTGATGAATTGTGGGAACATGCTATGATAATTCTTCTTCCTTGCCTTGGTCCCAGAACTTAGAGGAGATCAGTCCTTGTACTCCTTTTAGCGTTTTGTAGAATAACTACAAATGACGCTTAAATCCGCTTAATTTTGTTATTGGCCATCCATAGCAAGGTACTTCATGTCTGGTACACACTGTCCATCTCTGCTTCCACTGTCCATCTCTGCTTCCACTGTCCATCCTTGCTTCCACTGTCCATCTCTGCTTCCACTACTCATCTCTGCTTCCACTATCCATCTCTGCTTCCACTATCCATCTCTGCTTCCACTATCCATCTCTGCTTCCACTATCCATCTCTGCTTCCACTACTCATCTCTGCTTCCACTACTCATCTCTGCTTCAACTGTCCATCTCTGCTTCCACTACTCATCTCTGCCTCCACTATTCATCTCTGCTTCAACTGTCCATCTCTGCTTCCACTATTCATCTCTACTTCAACTGTCCATCTCCGCTTCCACTATTCATATCTGCTTCCACTGTCCATCTCTGCTTCCACTACTCATCTCTGCTTCCACTATTCATCTCTGCTTCAACAGTCCATCTCTGCTTCCACTATTCATCTCTGCTTCCACTGTCCATCTCTACTTCCACTATTCATCTCTGCTTCCACTATCCATCTCTGCTTCCACTACTCATCTCTGCTTCCACTATTCATCTCTGCTTCAACTGTCCATCTCTGCTTCCACTATTCATCTCTGCTTCAACTGTCCATCTCTGCTTCCACTATTTATCTCTACTTCCACTGTCCATCTCTGCTTCCACTACTCATCTCTGCTTCCACTATTCATCTCTGCTTCAACTGTCCATCTCTGCTTCCACTATTCATCTCTGCTTCAACTGTCCATCTCTTCTTCCATTATTCATCTCTGCTTCCACTATTCATCTCTGCTTCAACTGTCCATCTCTGCTTCAACTGTCCATCTCTGCTTCCACTATTCATCTCTGCTTCAACTGTCCATCTCTGCTTCCACTATTCATCTCTGCTTTCACTATTCATCTCTGCTTCAACTGTCCATCTCTGCTTCAATTGTCCATCTCTGCTTCCACTATTCATCTCTGCTTCAACTGTCCATCTTTGCTTCCACTATTCATCTCTGCTTCCACTATTCATCTCTGTCTCAACTGTCCATCTATGCTTCCACTACTCATCTCTGCTTCCACTATTCATCTCTACTTCCACTATTCATCTCTGCTTCAACTGTCCATCTCTGCTTCCACTACTCATCTCTACTTCCACTATTCATCTCTGCTTCAACTGTCCATCTCTGCTACCTCTATTCATCTCTGTTTCCACTATTCATCTCTGCTTCAACTGTCCATCTCTGCTTCCACTATTCATCTCTGTTTCAACTGTCCATCTCTGCTTCCACTATTCATCTCTGCTTCCACTATTCATCTCTGCTTCAACTGTCCATCTCTGCTTCCACTATTCATCTCTGTTTCAACTGTCCATCTCTGCTTCCACTATTCATCTCTGCTTCCACTATTCATCTCTGCTTCAACTGTCCATCTCTGCTTGAACAGTCCATCTCTGATTCAACTGTCCATCTCTGCTTCCACTATTCATCTCTGCTTCCACTACGCATCTATGTTTCCACTACTCATCTCTGCTTCCACTACTCATCTATGCTTCCACTACTCATCTATGCTTCAACTGTACATCTCTGCTTCCACCACTCATCTCTGCTTCCACTATTCATCTCTGCTTCCACTACTCATCTCTGCTTCAACTGTCCATCTCTGCTTCAACTGTCCATCTCTGCTTCCACTACTCATCTCTGCTTCAACTGTCCATCTCTGCTTCCACTACTCATCTCTGCTTCCACTATTCATCTCTGCTTCAACTGTCCATCTCTGCTTCCACTACTCATCTCTGCTTCCACTATTCATCTCTGCTTCCACCATTCATCTCTGCTTCCACTATTCATCTCTGCTTCCACTGTCCATCTCTGCTTATAGTACTCATCTCTGCTTCCACTACTCATCTCTGCTTCCACTGTCCATCTCTGCTTCCACCATTCATCTCTGCTTCCACTGTCCATCTCTGCTTCCACTATTCATCTCTGCTTCCACTGTCCATCTCTGCTTATAGTACTCATCTCTGCTTCCACTGTCCATCTCTGCTTCCTGTATTCATCTCTGCTTCCACTACTCATCTCTGCTTCCACTGTCCATCTCTGCTTCCACTACTCATCTCTGCTTCCACTATTCATCTCTGCTTCAACTGTCCATCTCTGCTTCCACTACTCATCTCTGCTTCCACTATTCATCTCTGCTTCAACTGTCCATCTCTGCTTCCACCATTCATCTCTACTTCCACTATTCATCTCTGCTTCCACTGTCCATCTCTGCTTCCACTACTCATCTTTGCTTCCACCATTCATCTCTGCTTCCACTATTCATCTCTGCTTCCACTATTCATCTCTGCTTCAACTGTCCACCTCTGTTTCCACCATTCATCTCTGCTTCCACCATTCATCTCTCCTTCCACTATTCATCTCTGCTTCCACCATTCATCTCTGCTTCCACCATCCATCTCTGCTTCCACCATTCATCTCTGCTTCCACCATCCATCTCTGCTTCCACCATTCATCTCTGCTTCCACCATTCATCTCTGCTTCCACTATTCATCTCTGCTTCCACCATTCATCTCTGCTTCCACTATTCATCTCTGCTTCCACTATTCATCTCTGCTTCAACTGTCCACCTCTGCTTCCACTATTCATCTCTGCTTCCACTATTCATCTCTGCTTCAACTGTCCATCTCTGCTTCCACCATTCATCTCTGCTTCCACTAATCATCACTGCTTCCACTATTCATCTCTGCTTCCACTGTCCATCTTTGCTTCTATTATCCATCTCTGCTTCAACTGTCCACCTATGCTTCCACTATTCATCTCTGCTTCCACTATTCATCTCTGCTTCCACCATCATCTCTGCTTCCACTATTCATCTCTGCTTCCACTATTCATCTCTGCTTCAACTGTCCACCTCTGCTTCCACTATTCATCTCTGCTTCCACTACTCATCTCTGCTTCCACCATTCATCTCTGCTTCCACTATTCATCTCTGCTTCAACTGTCCACCTCTGCTTCCACTATTCATCTCTGCTTCCACTATCCATCTCTGCTTCCACCATTCATCTCTGCTTCCACTATTCATCTCTGCTTCCACCATTCATCTCTGCTTCCACTATTCATCTCTGCTTCAACTGTCCATCTCTACTTCCACCATTCATCTCTGCTTCCACTAATCATCACTGCTTCCACTATTCATCTCTGCTTCCACTGTCCATCTTTGCTTCTACTATCCATCTCTGCTTCAACTGTCCACCTATGCTTCCACTATTCATCTCTGCTTCCACTATTCATCTCTGCTTCCACCATCATCTCTGCTTCCACTATTCATCTCTGCTTCCACTATTCATCTCTGCTTCAACTGTCCACCTCTGCTTCCACTATTCATCTCTGCTTCCACTACTCATCTCTGCTTCCACCATTCATCTCTGCTTCCACTATTCATCTCTGCTTCAACTGTCCACCTCTGCTTCCACTATTCATCTCTGCTTCCACTATCCATCTCTGCTTCCACCATTCATCTCTGCTTCCACTATTCATCTCTGCTTCCACCATTCATCTCTGCTTCCACTATTCATCTCTGCTTCCACTGTCCATCTCTGCTTCCAATACTCATCTCTGCTTCCACTATTCATCTCTGCTTCCACTACTCATCTCTGCTTCAACTGTCCACCTCTGCTTCCACCATTCATCTCTGCTTCCACTATTCATCTCTGCTTCAACGGTCCACCTCTGCTTCCACTATTCATCTCTGCTTCTACTGTCCATCTCTGCTTCCACCATTCATCTCTGCTTCCACTATTTATCTCTGCTTCAACTGTCCACCTCTGCTTCCACCATTCACCTCTGCTTCAACGGTCCACCTCTGCTTCCACTATTCATCTCTGCTTCCACTGTCCATCTCTGCTTCCACCATTCATCTCTGCTTCCACTATTTATCTCTGCTTCAACTGTCCACCTCTGCTTCCACCATTCATCTCTGCTTCCACTATTCATCTCTGCTTCCACTATTAATCTCTGCTTCCACTATCCATCTCTGCTTCCACCATTCATCTCGGCTTCCACTATTTATCTCTGCTTCAACTGTCCACCTCTGCTTCCACCATTCATCTCTGCTTCCACCATTCATCTCTGCTTCCACTATTCATCTCTGCTTCAACTGTCCACCGCTGCTTCCACCATTCATCTCTGCTTCCACTATTCATCTCTGCTTCAACTGTCCATCTCTGCTTCCACCATTCATCTCTGCTTCCACTAATCATCACTGCTTCCACTATTCATCTCTGCTTCCACTGTCCATCTTTGCTTCTACTATCCATCTCTGCTTCCACTGTCCACCTTTGCTTCCACTACCCATATCTGCTTCCACTATCCTTCTTTGCTTCCACTGTCCATATTTGCTTCCACTGTCCATCTCTACTTCCACTATTCATCTCTGCTTCCACTGTCCATCTTTGCTTCCACTGTCTATATTTGCTTCCACTATTCATCTCTGCTTTCTCTGTCCACCTCCAGGCTGTCCTTGTTCTGCATCTCTTCTGTACTTCATTGCATGACATTTGTTATAATTATTTCTGGATCTCTTCTCACCACGAGACCTACCCAGCTTCATCTCCTGCCTATTATCACTATGTGCATGTCCTATTGGTTCCACTTTTTCAAAATAGTGTAAATTTATTTGGCCAAAATATTATTAAAATTGTGTGTGAAATAACGAGTGTCTCGACCTTATCTTATCTAATGCTCCCCAGCATTAATATTATTATGGAATTCCTGATAGTGCACATCTTTCATGTATTTGTTTTAGTCGTGTGCTGAGTTGATACTTTTCTAAATATGAAAACAAAATCGCAGCACTGGAAGCCACCTCTAGCTATCTAAAGATTGTACAACATCACTTCCAATGAATGTATTTGATATCTCTCCCTCCTCTTTCTTTCCAAGAAACGACACATTTCTGTCCTCCCATGTTCAATACCTTCTGTTCAAGCGACAAACAAACGTTTCAAGACGGTAACACAATATATTATCATAATGCTGAATTTGTAAGAAAAACACCTGCACGACACTGTCTCCCAAGCTGCGGGAACATTGACGCAACAAGTAATTAATCAAACAGAAGATGTCGGTTGAGCCTTGCGTACAATCAGAGCGTAACGGGAGCCGTCAGTGTACATACTTTTAGTTGTCATGTAAGCATAACACACTCCTATTAGCTTGCCTTATGTACAGTAATGTTCATTCTTCATTATAGTCAAAAACAATACTTACATGACACATCATTATAGCCAGGTTTTGTTCACCCTGAACGGCACGGAATTCGTTCTGGTAAACTTTAAGACTTACAACGATCTGGAGAGATATATTTTTCATGAGTAATTTAAAACTAGAATCGCCTCCATGTTTATCTTCTCTAGCTGTTGTTGTTGACATGACAGCGGCCGTGTAAGCTTTCAGGGGACCTAGACCACTGGTAACTGTTATTAGCGCTTTACTAGGTGATGGCAGTTACCAGGACATTCATCTGGTTAGAGTCACAAGACTACACCCACATCTGCATACTAAGTGGTTCGATGAGCATGATAAGAAAAGTGGTGGTGGAATATGTACGCAGGCAATGGGTGGAGTCATTGCAGAAGTCAAAAATACGTAGGGTCACCTTTGTCTATGTCCCTGGACATGCGGGAGTACGGAGAAATGAAAGAGCGGACAGGTTGGCTAGCTGCGCTATCGTTGAAGTGGTCAACCAATGGATCGGGCCGACGTCTTCAATGCCCTCCGAAATGTTGGTAGGGCACAGGACCTCGACAACCATGAGTCCACGTCACTCCACGTCAAAGAGATGGCAGTTAAGATGGGCACAGCCAGAAACGAGAAACTTACTGGGCATGTAAGAAGACATATCAATCAACACAGAACTGGAGTCGTCAGTCGCTGGACACTGCTGGACTTGCTGAGAAGGGATCTGAGCACATATGCACATGTTCGGAATGCAATGATGATGACCCGCAAATAACTCAATAATTCAATTAGCGCTATTTCGTCCTATAATTGTGTATCTTTAAAGCAAGTATTTCAGCCCTATCCTATTCAGGCAATGTTTGTCTTGATAGGAAAAACAGATACACAATTTATTCGCGAGCTGTGTTCATAACCCTCTGTTATAGTCACTTGTACACATGCGTAAAAGACATGGCAAGTGATGGCAGATATTTTTAAAGTTGCTTCTGCAGGCAGTGTACCGTATCGCCTGTCTATCGTGGCAAGTCGCAATGTCGAGGAGTACGGGTTCGATCCTGCTTCGGGCTGTTTTTTTTTTATTTTTTATATTTTCTATTGTTGATTGTTTGTGAATTTTTCCGAGTGTTGTAAACATACCCCCTGACATTAGTCATTTGAGAGACATGGCAGATCGTGTCTTCTATCGCGTCATTGTACGATCGAAGGATAGTGTCCTGGTAAACCTGAACCCTTGTAATAACACAAACAATAACAACAGATCATATGACGTGTAAGAGCACTGTGTAAACGTGTACATTATTTGTCTTCATGAACAAAAGCAATTTAAAATGTGGGAGAAATGGCTATACTGATACAAATATACACTCCTTTAAAATGGGTTTGATCAGCCATCACTGATGACAGACAGAATCCACCCAGAAGAAAGACCTACTACGATCTTAAAGCTACAAAATGAACGGCTGTTACAATTACATTTACAAATTGTTCTTCACTAATATGTGACTTTTAACCACAATTATAGAATTTGAATAACGGTTAAAATCAGGTCATGTTATCTTCACATGAAACTGTACCTACCAATTTCATCAACTAAAATAGCTGTAAGACAATTTTAACCATTTTTTTTTAAATTCATAATATTGTAAGAACATCGCAATTACATAACATTGACTGTGCCGGTTTTACAAGAATAATCTCCCTTGATACCATACCTACAAAAGCGTGACACGAAATATCAAAACTATCAAAAGGGATGCACACTGCGCAAGTCAAATACTACGCGCATTCCTAGACAAGCTCTTACCTGGAATCCACAGGGAAATTGGAAACGGGAAAGACATAATAACATTTGGCGACGAAACCTTAAGACTGAGATCGCAGAGATAATTACACCTGGAAACAAATAGAGGAAGCACCAAAGAACAGAAATCATTGGAGAGCTTTTGTTGTTGGTCTATTCACAGCCAACTTTAGATTTACTTAGGCCTGCGGACTGAAAGAAAGTTCCTGGAAAACCTCCAACTAGCGTAACGTTTTCAGCTTTGCGAGTAGGGGCAGTTGTGTGTAGAGTGACTTCAGTCGTCTATGGATCCCATAAGTCATGCTAGTTGGAGGATCTTCCGGTTTTATTTCCTACAAGCGGGTCTTAGTAAATCTATAGTTGGCTGTGGTATATTCCCAAATGGAGGGTACAGAAATCAACGAATGGAACATAATAGATTATGAACGGTATTAAATAGTACAACATATTTTATTCTAATATACAGGAGTCCATTATTATATGCAATAAGTTAATACACAATAGCTCTCACCTCCTAATTATATGTATAACTCTTTTATTAATAACTGTACACTATAACTTTAATACACGAGTGTGCACACAAATTGCACTGAACATTAATTATTATCAAAACAAATATAATACAGTTTTACACTAAAATTATAGAATATACTGGTACATTGCACTTTAAAACATATGGTTATAACTTTATCTTACCGTATACGCTAAACTTTTGGTACAGAAATAAAAAAAAAACTAAACAGTAAACTTTCATTGTACGAGTGGAAGCAAATATTTATTACACATTAATACATTTAACTTCTGTTTTTCTATTACATGTTTACGCTAAAGTTCCATTTTACATTTACACTATTTAGAAACTAAAATGGCGATAATCACGTCTTGTAAAACATGGGAAATGTGGAGTGTGCCAAAATTCTTCTTGACATCGACAAATGATGAATGATATTGCCAGCATTACTACAGGCCGACCTATTTCTAAAGAGAGATCATATATAGTCCCCATTTTCATATGCTGGGTAACACCTCATCTGGAGCAGCGTATGGAATAAAAAAAAATATTGCCACAATTTGAAGCGATTACTGGACCATTTCGCTAGCATAAGAATGCACTAATCGCTTCGCGCGCAGGCTTCTCCATTAGACGCGTTGACTTCAACACTGAAACTTCAATTACATATTTATTAACTAAATATATTTTATATATTTAAATACACCAAATTCAGCTGCACTCTGAATTCTACTGTTTATATTTGTATCCATACATTTCCATGTACATAAACACTTAATCACATTATAAAAGGCATTATTAGTTGAATACTAAACTTGTAGCACGGACTTATTCTATACATCGAACTGTACTGAACATTACACTCTCCGCTTTAACCATCATATATTCCAACTGAATTACGACCCGGATAAAATATTTGTGCTAACAATCCTTATTGTTCACCGTGTTGTTCTCCCTAGCTGAACATATATTGTGTGTTCATAATTTGTGTTTTTCCAGAGGTGTATTTTCTATTTGTTGGTGGAGGGAAGCTTAATGATTTTTTTTTGTTCTTTTATGACAGACTTAGGACATGGGAGTTATAGTTATGTTCAATTGTTATTATTGAAGTACAATATTGCAAGTGCTTCTACGTGAAAACGTCAAATGTGTGCAAGTTGTCACAATATGACTATAGCAAAGGGACTTTTTTTCGTACGCCAGCTTTTACCTCTGACGAAGTCTCTAGAGACTAGGAACAGAATTTTGCGTGTTAATCCATTTTTTCCTGGCAGCCGTGTCCTCAGCGGGTGCCGCAGAGAGAAATCATAGATAAAAATCCCAACTGGTGTAGCCAGGATTTGAACCCCCAACCTCTCTGTCTCGAGTTCGGCGTCTTGCCTCGAGACCAACCAGTCCCCCCACAAAGGGACTTAATACTTAATGAAAGTTTCTATGGAATCACATTACATCAGAACTTTGGTGTTAACAAAGTTTGTTAGCGCGTGTGTTGTAAACACACAAGAATGCATAGGTAAAGTAATCTCAACTACACATGAGTGTATCTAGAGTAATTTATCATCGCCACTTCACACACAAAAACTGATAGAGCACGTGATTATATATAGTATCGGTACTTATGTGGGCAACAAATCGGATAAAGGAAACTTGAGTAGGAATTGGCAACACGAAGGTAAATGAACATAAATCATCACAGAAAAATGAGGCAATTTTGTTTCCGCGATCTAACTCATTCTGAGCAGTGGATATCGGTGCCTACGTCATTCAGAGTGATATTCTTGTGTATTGTCACACTCGACAGGAAAGGTAGGGAACAGAACTCAGTCGTGGTCAATGCGGAGGTAAACGGACTCATCTGGGATAACACCGATGAGAAAGATACAGTCATCTAAACAGACGGATCTGTAATAAGCCACAAAAGAAGTGCATTGGCATTTACAGCACGCTCGACAGAATAGTCACAGAAGACAGTGGTGCATACGTTATGACCACGAGTAGCGTGAAGATAGAGGTGGCGACAGTGAACAGGGCATTCTTCTGGTTAGAGTCACAAGACTACACCCACGCATGTATACTGAGTGATTCGATGAGCATGATAAAAAAAAAGTGGAGACGGGATCTATATGTAGGCAATACAGAAGTCAAAAAAACATAAGGCATCTTTGTCTACGTCCCAGGAAATGCGGTTGCATGGGGAAATGAAAGAGCGGACAGGTTGGCTAGCTGCGCTGTCGTTGAAGACGGTCAATTAATGGATCAAGCGGACATCATCAATGCCCTCCGAGATGTGGGAAGGGCACAGGACTTCGACAACCATGAGTCCACGTCACTCTCTCGGATAAAAGAGATGGAAGTTAAGATGGGCACAGCCCGAAATGAGAAACTTAGTGGGCGTTTAAGAAGACAAATCAACCAACACAGAACTGGAGTCGTCAGTCGCTGGACACTGAGGACTTTCTGAGGAGGGGATCTGAGCACCTATGGACATGTTCGGAGTGCAATGATGATAACCCGCAAATAACTCAATAACTCACTCTATGTATTTCCTCTACTAGAGAAATGAGTAAGATATCAACAATTTCATGGTATGAAAATAAAAGTTATGAAAATATCATAAATTCTCATTTTAAGAGCTATATAGATTTCAGCATTTCCCATTAATAAAAGCTAAGAAAATCTCGACAAATAATGTTATGTACGAAGAACTACGTAGATCTTATTTATTTATGTTTTGAGAGCTTTATAAACTTCATCAATTGTGTGGAGTGTATTAATAACTAGACAATAAATCTTCTTACAAATACCTGCGTTATCACATGCTGATGAAACAAAAAATAATTATTATTTCCTAATTGTAAGTTTCACTTTTCCGTAGAGAAATTATTTTCAAAACGAATTCGTCTTTAGTTTACGATCTGATCATCTCAACAACAAAACAACAACAGATATAGACCTCGCAACTAAGACTTCCTGTTTTCCAAACTGTGACATAAATGAGATCAACTAAAATCACCTGTCGCTTCCCATGGCGCGTGTGTGCTTGCGTTCAGGTAAATAAAAAAAAATATTTCTTACCTGATCTTACACACTTCACACTCATGATTAACGCGTGTTTTTTGGTAAACTGTGTAGCTAAGCGATGTCTCAACATTGCTAAATCACAGATAGTAGAAAGTTGTGTCCCCTGATCGCCCCGGGCTCTATGATTCATAATGTCAAGGAATAGGTGACTGGGTGAGGTCAACACTGTTGCATTAAAGTTTTGATTCGCTGTTTGATAAAATAGCCGGTGGACTAATAGCTTTTGGTCCAATTTTATCTAATGGTATACTTGTTGTGAGTCATTGTTTTGTTTTATATATAAAGTAGTCATTTTTCCGGTCTCGTGGTAATATGTTCCTTTTTGTTTCCCCAACATCAAAAGCAAGGGAGCCGCGATAGCTCAGTGGTTAGTGAACTGGACTACAAAGGACAAGGGGTAGGGTTCGATCCCAACAGACGGCTTCCGGGTTCACCCAACCTTAAATGGGTACCGGATTTTTTTTCTGGGAAAGTAAAGCAGCACGGGCGTAATACCGACCACATTACCCCAAAAATCATGTGTTGAAGGTCTGTAAAATATAGGGGCACTAACACCGTATTTCCCTATACGCCACTTGGCGTGACGGGGGTACTTTACTTACATCAAAAGCCATGATATTTCATATTAAAAAGACTAGAAGAGAAGAAATGAGAATAGCCTAAGGTTGACCTAGTGTAAAAGAGATAGAGAGACTCAGCGTGAATGAAAATGTAGCAATTTAATATTTAGTCTATTTTCATATTTTTTTTCGGATTGTCGTCCGTCACAGCAGTCGGGACATTCCTATATCCGCTCCAGCACTCATGCCAGCAACAGTCGAAGTGTTTGTCTACTGATTTGTTTCTGTTCTAACTTGGTTGGACATGTTGCGTTCTTTCCACTGAAGATGTTTTTTAAGCTTCCGCCCCTTCGTGGCGCCGCGTTCCACCATTCCTTTGAATGTTATTCTTAGCTTCGTTGTCGATCTCCTGTGGGAAGTGATTATTTAAGCTCTCACAATGTCATACATGTCCGTTTTTTTTTAAAGGTTTCTTGCTCAATGACAGATCGCACCAACCGTTCAACTATCTCATTGCCACGAACTCCTATACTGCGTGCTCAAGGCTATAAATCCCAAGCCAGGTTGTTAATATCAAACATGTGACATGTCAAGTAGGAACAACTACACTCTGTTGAGTGCAGTTCTAGTAGTGATCGAGACTGTTAAAAGAGCGATAACTATACAGTTGTGAGTCTGCTAGAAGAGCGATAACTATACAGTTGTGAGTCTGTTAGAAGAGCGATAACTATACAGTTGTGAGTCTGCTAGAAGAGCTATAACTATACAGTTGTGAGTCTGTTAGAAGAGCGATAACTATACAGTTGTGAGTCTGTTAGAAGAGCGATAATTATACAGATGTGAGTCTGTTAGAAGAGCGATAATTATACAGTTGTGAGTCTGTTAGAAGAGCGATAATTATACAGTTGTGAGTCTGTTAGAAGAGCGATAACTATACAGTTGTGAGTCTGTTAGAAGAGCGATAACTATACAGTTGTGAGTCTGTTAGAAGAGCGATAACTATACAGTTGTATCTCCCTCGACATCCAAAATGGGTGATTATCAAGTACACTAAAAAATGTGAGTGTAAAAACTTTCATAGAATAATATTTGAGTAAATAAGTCATAAACTGTACTAGTTTTGTCAATAAAAAAATGTTGCTATTTACTCATTATTTGTGTTTTATGTATTTATTTCCGAGCTATTGTCAGTGCAATGGAGTTTGTGAACTTTCTGAAGATCTCCCTGTGTGATCAGACACTGAGTGTTGACGGATACAATACATTTATGACTGCCATCATACATTCATACGTCAATTCTTTCTTTAGCTTTCACCCCTTAAGTGGTCTCACATCGCCCCCCCCCCCCCCCCCCCTTTTTCCGTTTCCTGATGTTCTGGTTGTAGAACTCCTCAGCCTGGACCCAAAACCACGTCTCCACTTTAGTCATCCTGGATGTTAGATAAATGACGTCATAGAAAGCGACTTATGTTGATGCTCGATACGAAGTGTCCTCTTCCTGATTCTAAACATAAAGAATCCACTTGGAACTGTTAGGATGAACTGAACTAGAAAGGTGGGTTAGAGTCCAGCCGGATAAGGTCTACAAATAAGGGTATCAATCATGAGGTAAAGAAGAGATGGAAGAAATGCATCATTGAAGGATGAAGACGTAGAGAAGGATTAAAGATGTTACCAGTTTTCAGATGCGTACCTTGACATCGTCACACTATACGTGCACAACTTTTTGACCGAACCTTGTTATTATGTTCTCAAATAATTGAATTAAGAATCAATAATGTCAAAATACGATAAGGCAGTGATATACCGAAAACATGAGATCATTCAACGCTCAGAAGAATAACATGATTCCAAGAAAAATTATCAATGGTTACATTAAAGTATGTTTCATTAACTAATTGGTTACGCTTATTTCATTAACTAATTGGTTACGCTTATTTCATTAATTAATTGGTTACGCTTATTTCATTAATTAATTGGTTACGCTTATTTCATTAATTAATTGGTTACGCTTATTTCATTAATTAATTGGTTACGCTTATTTCATTAATTAATTGGTTACGCTTATTTCATTAATTAATTGGTTACGCTTATTTCATTAACTAATTGGTTACGCTTATTTCATTAATTAATTGGTTACGCCTATTTCATTAACTAATTGGTTACGCTTATTTCATTAATTAATTGGTTACGCTTATTTCATTAACTAATTGGTTACGCTTATTTCATTAACTAATTGGTTACGCCTATTTCATTAGTGCCAGTAACAAAAACAAGTGGAAAAAGATGGACAGAATGAATGATAATGAAAGAAGTGAAACTACATCGCGATCTGGACTGCACAAACAGAGATAATGATTGGCAATTCCAGAAAAGAACGATGTTTTCGACGAAAGAGAAGAATTGTCAACCAACACCGAATGGTACATTCGCTGCGTGTTGACTAGCATTTGACGACAACATTACATGTGTCCAGAGTGCACTGTTCATGATCCTCAAATAACATAGCATAACATAACCAGTCAATGTGCCTGAAATAAATTATATAAAATACACAATAAATAGGTCCCGTTTAATGTATGATAAGTATAAATATTTCAGACACAACAAACATTATATGTAATCCTTGATCTTGTTTTGAAGCAGTTTTTTTTTAAATTTCTAAACCGAGTTCAGTTGATTTAAGAACAAGAAAGAGGTCAGTCATGCCTCAAGTATGTAGTACAATGAATACGACATAAGTACCCATTTTTGTTATTCTTCAGCGTTTACCTGTTAAGTAGGCATGCATGCGATTGTCGCCAGTTTACCGTCAGGATTTCGGTCAGAGACACCCATTTTCTGAATTTTGTTTCTAATTGCTTAACAATTGTGTTCAGGCAGAAGTAATATTTTAGCCTATTTTTTTCCACTGTTGAATGTAAAATGTTCTTTAACATGCACATGGTGCAAACGGAACTCGATGTGTTTTGCATTTGCCTCCGAAAGGGCCAAACTCAATGTGTTTTGCATTTGCCTCCGAAAGGGCCAAACTCAATGTGTTTTGCATTTGCCTCCGAAAGGGCCAAACTCTCTGTGTTTTGCATTTGCCTCCGAAAGGGCCAAACTCAATGTGTTTTGCATTTGCCTCCGAAAGGGCCAAACTCACTGTGTTTTGCATTTGTCTCCGAAAGGGCCAAACTCACTGTGTTTTGCATTTGTCTCCGAAAGGGCCAAACTCACTGTGTTTTGCATTTGCCTCCGAAAGGGCCAAACTCACTGTGTTTTGCATTTGTCTCCGAAAGGGCCAAACTCACTGTGTTTTGCATTTGCCTCCGAAAGGGCCAAACTCTCTGTGTTTTGCATTTGCCTCCGAAAGGGCCAAACTCTCTGTGTTTTGCATTTGCCTCCGAAAGGGCCAAACTCAATGTGTTTTGCATTTGTCTCCGAAAGGGCCAAACTCACTGTGTTTTGCATTTGTCTCCGAAAGGGCCAAACTCACTGTGTTTTGCATTTGTCTCCGAAAGGGCCAAACTCAATGTGTTTTGCATTTGTCTCCGAAAGGGCCAAACTCACTGTGTTTTGCATTTGTCTCCGAAAGGGCCAAACTCAATGTGTTTTGCATTTGTCTCCGAAAGGGCCAAACTCACTGTGTTTTGCATTTGTCTCCGAAAGGGCCAAACTCAATGTGTTTTGCATTTGTCTCCGAAAGGGCCAAACTCTCTGTGTTTTGCATTTGTCTCCGAAAGGGCCAAACTCAATGTGTTTTGCATTTGTCTCCGAAAGGGCCAAACTCAATGTGTTTTGCATTTGTCTCCGAAAGGGCCAAACTCAATGTGTTTTGCATTTGTCTCCGAAAGGGCCAAACTCAATGTGTTTTGCATTTGTCTCCGAAAGGGCCAAACTCAATGTGTTTTGCATTTGTCTCCGAAAGGGCCAAACTTCGGATCTCGCTCCTCAGAGACCGGGGAGGGAGAGGTCATATTTTTTACTATAAGCACATTGTTGGTACTATGGTCTACACTACACCACGACGTCTTGACTCTAGACCACACAGCCCCATATTTTTACTATCAGCACATGGTTGGTACTATGGCACGACGTCTCGACTATATACCAAACAGCCCCATATTTTTACTATCAGCACATTGTTGGTACTATGGTCTACACTACACCACGACGTCTCGACTATAGACCACACAGCCTCATATATTTTTACTATCAGCACATGGTTGGTACTATGGCACGACGTCTCGACTATAGACCACATAGCCCCATATATTTTTACTATCGACACATTGTTGGTACTGTGGTCAGCACTACGCCACGACGTCTTTATTTCTCATAAAAATTATCTGCATCCCACTTGAAAGCTGAAATAGAAACCCGTCAGTCTGTGAATTTAACCGGACCCTTTGATCTCAATAGACAAGTTCACTGACCACAGTTCTCCTGTTAGCTCCTCATCGGATGTAATAAAAGAAGTAAAAGTAAAGTGCCCCCGTCACGCCAAGTGGCGTATAGGGAATATGGTGTTAGTGACCATACATTTTACAGACCTTCGGCGCATGATTTGGGGTAATGTGATCGGTATTACGCCCGTGCCGCTTTACTTTCCCAGAAAAAAATCCGGTACCCATTAAAGGCTGGGTGAACCGGAAGCCATCGGTTGGGATCGAACCCTACCTATTGTCCTTTGTAGTCCAATTCACTAAACACTGAGCTATCGCGGCTCCTCGTCGGATGTAATAATCAGTCTTAAATCTGAAACTATATATATTTTGCTACGTTATTTATTTGTATCCATTTTTTTTTCCTAAATCCCTGATTCTTACTCTGGTGGATAGAGTACCTGTAGCTGGGAATCACTGTTCTAAGGCTAAAGTTAAGGAAAATCACTCTCACTGCGTTTTAGTTCCATTAACAATCTCACAACGCTTTAATTATATTAACAATTTCACAACGCATTAGTTCCATTAACAATCTCACGACGCTTTGGTTCCCTTAACAATCTCACGCTTAATTCCATTAACAATAGCACAACACTTTAGTCCCACTAACAATCTCACAACGCTTTAATTAAACTAACAATCTCACAACGCTTTAATTAAACTAATAATCTCACAACGCTTTAATTATACTAACAATCTCACCTTTTAGTTCCCTTAACAATCTCACAACGCTTTAATTATACTAACAATCTCACCTTTTAGTTCTATTAACAATCTCACAACGCTTTAATTATACTAACAATCTCACCTTTTAGTTCCATTAACAATCTTACAACGCTTTAGTTCCATTAACAATCTCACAACACTTTAGTTCCTTTAACAATCTCACGTTTTAGTTACATTAACAATCTCACAACGCTCTAGTTCCCTTAACAATCTCGCAACGCATTAGTTCCATTAACAATATCACAACACTTTAGTTCTATTAACAATATCACAACACTTTAGTTCCATTAACAATCTCACATCGTTTTAATTCCATTAACAATCTCACACTTTAGTTCCATTAACAATCTCACATCGTTTTAATTCCATTAACAATCTCACAACGCTTTATTTCCATCAACAATCTCACACTTTAGTTTCATTAACAATCTCACATTGTTTTAATTCCATTAACAATCCCACACTTAAGTTCCATTAACAATCTCACAACGCTTTATTTCCATCAACAATCTCACACTTTAGTTCCATTAACAATCTCACAACACTTTATTTCCATTAACAATCTCACAACACTTTATTTCCATTAACAATCTCACAACACTTTATTTCCATCAACAATCTCACACTTTAGTTCCATTAACAATCTCACACTTTAGTTCCATTAACAATCTCACACTTTAGTTCCATTAACAATCTCACATCGCTTTATTTCCATTAACAATCTCACATCGCTTTATTTCCATTAACAATCTCACAACACTTTATTTCCATTAACAATCTCACAACACTTTATTTCCATCAACAATCTCACACTTCAGTTCCATTAACAATCTCACAACGCTTTATTTCCATTAACAATCTCACATCGCTTTATTTCCATTAACAATCTCACAACACTTTATTTCCATTAACAATCTCACAACACTTTATTTCCATTAACAATCTCACAACACTTTATTTCCATTAACAATCTCACAACACTTTATTTCCATCAACAATCTCACACTTCAGTTCCATTAACAACCTCACAACACTTTATTTCCATTAACAATCTCACAACACTTTATTTCCATTAACAATCTCACAACACTTTATTTCCATCAACAATCTCACACTTCAGTTCCATTAACAATCTCACAACGCTTTATTTCCATTAACAATCTCACACTTCAGTTCCATTTACAATCTCACACTTCAGTTCCATTAACAATCTCACACTTTAATTCCATTAACAATCTCACACTTTAGTTCCATTAACAATCTCACACTTCAGTTCCATTAACAATCTCACATCGCTTTATTTCCATCAACAATCTCACACTTCAGTTCCATTAACAATCTCACATCGCTTTATTTCCATCAACAATCTCACACTTCAGTTCCATTAACAATCTCACAACGCTTTATTTCCATTAACAATCTCACAACGCTTTAGTTCCATTAACAATCTCACAACACTTTATTTCCATCAACAATCTCACACTTCAGTTCCATTAACAATCTCACAACGCTTTATTTCCATTAACAATCTCACAACGCTTTAGTTCCATTAACAATCTCACAACACTTTATTTCCATCAACAATCTCACACTTCAGTTCCATTAACAATCTCACAACGCTTTATTTCCATTAACAATCTCACAACGCTTTATTTCCATTAACAATCTCACAACACTTTATTTCCATTAACAATCTCACACTTCAGTTCCATTAACAATCTTACATCGCTTTATTTCCATTAACAATCTCACATCGCTTTATTTCCATTAACAATCTCACACTTTAGTTCCATTAACAATCTCACAACGCTTTATTTCCATTAACAATCTCACAACGCTTTATTTCCATTAACAATCTCACAACGCTTTATTTCTATTAACAATCTCACAACGCTTTATTTCCATTAACAATCTCACACTTCAGTTCCATTAACAATCTCACAACGCTTTATTTCAATTAACAATCTCACAACACTTTATTTCCATTAACAATCTCACACTTCAGTTCCATTAACAATCTCACAACGCTTTATTTCCATTAACAATCTCACAACACTTTATTTCCATTAACAACCTCACACTTCAGTTCCATTAACAATCTCACAACGCTTTATTTCCATTAACAATCTCACATCGCTTTATTTCCATTAACAATCTCACAATGCTTTATTTCCATTAACAATCTCACACTTTAGTTCCATTAACAATCTCACCACGCTTTATTTCCATTAACAATCTCACAATGCTTTATTTCCATTAACAATCTCACACTTTAGTTCCATTAACAATCGCACAACACTGTGGTCCTGAAAGCAAGTTTTACAGAACATTGATTCCATACAGTCAATTACACAGCGCGTTGGGCCCACAAGGCAAATCTCACGGCCCATTGCCATCATAAGGTCAATCCCACCGTTCTTTTGTTTGTAAAACCTAAAACTTAGGTTCTATAAACTCATCCTAAACATTGGTTTATTTCAAATACTCTCCCTTAGCACCTTCCTTGTTTCATAAACTCATCCTAAACGTTATTTTTTTCCCCACTCTCCCTTAGCACCTTCCTTGTTTCATAAACTCATCCTAAACGTTATTTTTTTTCACTCATCCTAAACGTTATTTTTTTTCACTCTCCCTTAGCACCTTCCTTGTTTCATAAACTCATCCTAAACGTTATTTTATTTCAAATACTCTCCCTTAGCACCTTCCTTGTTTCATAAACTCATCCTAAACGTTATTGTATTTCAAATACTCTCCCTTAGCACCTTCCTTGTTTCATAAACTCATCCTAAACGTTATTTTTTTTTCACTCATCCTAAACGTTATTTTTTTTTCACTCTCCCTTAGCACCTTCCTTGTTTCATAAACTCATCCTAAACGTTATTTTATTTCAAATACTCTTCCTTAGCATCTTCCTAGTTCCATAAACTCATCCTAAACGTTTTTTTTATTTCAAAAACTCTTCCTATGCACATTCCTAGTTCCATAAACTCATCCTAAATGTTATTTTATTTCAAATACTCTTCCTTAGCACCTTCCTAGTTTCATAAACTCATCCTAAACGTTATTTTATTTCAAATACTCTTCCTAAGCACCTTCCTTGTTTCATCAACTCGTCATCTGCGCCACTGTTTCATAAACACTCTCCCCCACCAAGGCTGGCCGTTAACAAACTAAATATTTAAGTATTTAATTATTCACAACAAACCCTCACGCGCCAAGTGATGTTTGCCGATAGTTGCCAGAAAGATAAATACCGTTCCTCATTAATTTATCTACTATTTCTCTGTAGACATTAATTAAGTGCTCAGTTGAGTCAGTTCACACGCTACACTTTACATGTTCTATTTTGAGTGCGCGCGGCATATGTAAGACCAATCACAAATCGGTATATTTGAGGCCGGAAAGCAGGGTTAGAAGCGTTTGTGTCTATCGTTTGCTCTCGACAGAGCTCAATTTGCCATATTAGGACCCAACAAATAGGCCCTTTTATAGTTGCCATAACGCTTGCATTCTGAACAGAAAATGTGCTGTATTGCATTGATTGCTCTAGTTCAAAGCTGCCACTGTTTCGGTCCTTCCATTTATAGCTCTAGCCATGACGCGTCACAAATTGGTTCGATTATTGGTTTCCGGTCCAATGGGCGGAATTGCGTGTTGTCATTTTGAACTTCCGCTAAATGTCTGTCAGTTCGTCGATCCAATTCTCTTATACAATTTTGTACCCTGACTGTTCTGTTATTTGTTATATTTGCTTATTTTTGATTTATTGGTCGCTATCACAAAGTGCCCAGCCAAAATTATTAGTGGTATCATCATCATCATCTAGTTCCGTGCCGGCTGGCCCTGACTCCACAATTGTTTATCAGTTTAGCTATTTACTTTCTACTATTCCATTCTCTTAAGCTATCTGACAGAGCCCCCTCTCCCCACACCTCGATCTCGATCTCTATCTATCTCTCTCTCTCTCTCTCTCTCTATCTATCTATCTATCTATCTCTCTCTCTTTCTCTGTTTCATTTCATCTCTCCTTGTCTCGGTTTTATTTTTCAGTTGTCCCAATATGTTCCAGCAACTTTCTTCATATAAACATATTCGTTACTATGTTTAGCTTTAGAACATATGCTCGTTACTCTATTTTAGCTTTATAATGTACTCGTTACGCTTTTTTAACTTTAGAATGTGCCCGTTACGCTTTTTGTAGCTTTAGAATGTGCTCGTTACGCTTTTTTAGCTTTAGAACGTTCTCGTTACGCTTTTTTAGCTTTAGAATGTGCTCGTCACTCTTTTTTTTTAGCTTTAGAATGTGCTCGTTACTCTTTTTTAGCTTTAGAATGTGCTCGTTACTCTTTTTTAGCTTTAGAATGTGCTCGTTACTCTTTTTTAGCTTTAGAATGTGCTCGTTACTCTTTTTTTTTAGCTTTAGAATGTGCTCGTTACTCTTTTTTTTTAGCTTTAGAATGTGCTCGTTACTCTTTTTTTTTAGCTTTAGAATGTGCTCGTTACTTTTTTAGCTTTAGAATGTGCTCGTTACTCTTTTTTTTTAGCTTTAGAATGTGCTCGTTACTCTTTTTTAGCTTTAGAATGTGCTCGTTACTCTTTTTTTTAGCTTTAGAATGTGCTCGTTACTCTTTTCTTTAGCTTTAGAATGTGCTCGTTACTCTTTTTTTTAGCTTTAGAATGCACTCGTTACGCTTTTTTAGCTTAGAATGCACTCGTTACGCTTTTTTAGCTTTAGAATGTGCTCGTTACTCTTTTTTAGCTTTTGCATGTGCTCGTTACTCTTTTTTAGCTTTAGAATGCACTCGTTACGCTTTTTTAGCTTTAGAATGCACTCATTACTCTTTTATCCTTAGAATATACTCACTACTCTATTTTAGTTTTAGAACATACTTGTTATGTTTCTTATTAGCTTTATAATACACTCGTTACTCTTTTTTTAGTTTTAGTACACATTCGTTATGTTTTTTTTAGATTTTATAATAGAAATTCTCACTAGAATTCTCACTAGAATTCTCACTAGAATTCTCACTAGAATTCTCACTGAAAACATATCACTTTACACTGTGGTTCTCATTCTGTCATTAGAAGACCCCTAATTCTAGAGAAAAGTATAA
This sequence comes from Megaustenia siamemsis, assembly GCA_032433765.1. Classification (NCBI taxonomy): domain Eukaryota; kingdom Metazoa; phylum Mollusca; class Gastropoda; order Stylommatophora; family Ariophantidae; genus Megaustenia; species Megaustenia siamemsis. Next base: position 57,305,071 of record JAVIAB010000050.1, on the reverse strand, counting down.
CAACGCATGGGTAAAGTCATTAAAAAAGCGAATTTAAAACAAAAGTGCTTTTGAGTGGATATGTTAGATAACTCATCTAAAATGATGGCATATTTCATCAGGGAGGCACATCGGAACATAACAGTTACATCAACTAAGTATTCACGTTTAATTAATAAAAATAATATATTTAGGGGTCCGAATAAAGTGAAATGTTACTCAAGGGGATGTGACTCTTGCTAGTTTTAATTTACTGGACTAGACTAAAACGTTATCGGGAAGCGATCTATTTTGTGACTTTGAACAGTATTTAAGGACCACTTGAGAACCACTGTAGTTTTGTTGTGACATCAACTAAGGGAAGACCACTCATTCGTTGAAATAATATTCGGGACTATACTAGACCTTTACCTGCATATTTATTCACCAAATGAAATATGTAATTGTATTTAAACTCTTTTAAAACTTTCAGCATTTCTTTCATTTAGTTGTGTCCCGAAAATATTATTTACTTAATTACCCGCTCTATGATTATGCACATTCATTTTACTTTGTCAAGCGAGGTTTCTCTTGGTGTTATAAGTTTATAATGCTTGCTAATAAGCGTTTATATTTAAAGCACGACAAGAACTATTCTAGCTGGCGAGTTTACCTAGAAGGGACACATTAAATGCGGCTAGAACGTTGGGTGCTGTAAGCATCGAGTTATATCTAGCAAGATGGCTTGACTTGAAAACAGAGTGAATGTTGAAATGTATAGGTCAGTGGTTACCAAGCTTTGGACACCCTGGCTCCTTTTCCCTGCGGATCATGTACCAACGGCGTCCTCTTGGAGCAACTGCGATCCCATAAGTTATGTAAACTTTAGGGTGAAACTATCGTATAAGTCTGGTAAACTTTACGGCGAAACAATCGTATAAGTCTGGTAAACTCTAGGTCGAAACGATCGTATAAGTCTGGTAAACTCTAAGGCGAATCGATCGTATAAATCATGTAAACGTTAGGGCGAAACTATCGTATAAGTCTGGTAAACTCTAAGGCGAAACGATGGAATAGGTCAGGTAAACTCTAGGGCGAAACGATGGCATAAGTCAGGTAAACTCTAGGGCGAAACGATGGCATAAGTCAGGTAAACTCTAGGGCGAAACGATCGCATAAGTCAGGTAAACTCTAGGGCGAAACGATCGCATAAGTCAGGTAAACTCTAGGGCGAAACGATGGAATAAGTCAGGTAAACTCTAGGGCGAAACGATGAAATAAGTCAGGTAAACTCTAGGGCGAAACGATGAAATAAGTCAGGTAAACTCTAGGGCGAAACGATGAAATAAGTCAGGTAAACTCTAGGGCGAAACGATCGCATAAGTCAGATAACTCTAGAGCGAAAAGATAGCATACATCAGGTAAACTCTAGGGCGAAATGTGCTGGTATCTTTAACAAGCACTCTGGATACGTTCTGTCACTAGGAGAGAATGACGTAAAATACTGAGACACAACAGTGCAACCTTCAAAGGGCTAATGCCACACAAAATTGAATAAAACGGAACGTCTAAATGTGGCCGTTTGGACTTAATTGACTCTACTACTAGATATTTTATAATTTCAACAAAATATAACGCATTCCCGTTGCATCAATTTAGAAAGTGAAGCATATTTTTAATTGCAGTTATAATATTATTATTATTAATATTATTATTATTTTTATAACACGTGATAATGGGAGGTTCTGCATAACCAGGTGCGTAAATAAAAAAATGTTATTACTCTAAATACTTTTACAGCAGCTGAAAATAGGAACGGAAGTTATTTTCACAATTATTTCTCACAGATTATTTAAACATGTCATATATTTTCTACTGTAGTTTCTTTTAATTTTTCGAACAGAAAAAGATTGTCAAAACACTCTGCACACACTTATTGTGTATTCGTGTTTATTTGCGTGTGTGTCAATAATTATGAAGTAAAATAAGAACGTTATATGCAATTGTTAAAAATGGCAAGCTTTCTTTCGAGTGTGAGCAGCAAATTAGTACAGCAAATGATACACCAATGCAGATTCGAGCAAATGGCTCGACCACGTATCTCGGTTGTCTGGCCTAGCAAAGACTATTCTACAAGAAACTGTGAAAGGGGCGTGAAGGAGCGGTAGCTAGAGGAAGAAATGAGAAGATAACATAAAATATCTATAAAATCATCTATAAAACATACATCAGATACTCAATTGTGTCTGTTTAAGATATCTTTCTGGGCATCTACGAGTCATCTATGGGGCATCTATAGGGCATACATTAAGTACCCATGAAAACCTATAGGACATTTGCTAAGTACCCATGAAAATCTATATGACATCCATTAAGTACCCATGAAAATCTATAAACCATCCATTAAATAAGTACCCATGAAAATCTATAAGACATCCATTAAGTAAGTACCCATGAGAATCTATAAGACATCCATTAAGTAAGTACCCATGAAAATCTACAAGACATCCATTAAGTAAGTACCCATGAAAATCTATAAGACATCCATTAAGTAAGTACCCATGAAAATCTATAAGACATCCATAAGTACCCATGAAAATCTATAAGACATCCATTAAGTAAGTACCCATGAAAATCTATAAGACATCCATTAAGTAAGTACCCATGAAAATCTATAAGACATCCATTAAGTAAGTACCCATGAAAATCTATAAGACATCCATTAAGTACCCATGAAAACCTATATGACATCCATTAAGTAAGTACCCATGAAAACCTATAGGACACCCATTAAGTACCCATGAAAACCTATAGGACATCCATTAAGTACCCATGAAAACCTATAGGACATCCATTAAGTACCCATGAAAACCTATAGGATATCCATTAAGTACCCATGAAAACCTATAGGACATCCATTAAGTAAGTACCCATGAAAACCTATAGCACATCCATTAAGTACCCATGAAAACCTATAGGACATCCATTAAGTACCCATGAAAACCTATAGGACATCCATTAAGTACCCATGAAAACCTATAGGACACCCATTAAGTAAGCACCCATGAAAACCTATAGGACATCCATTAAGTACCCATGAAAACCTATAGGACATCCATGAAGTACCATGAAAACCTATAGGACATCCATTAAGTACCCATGAAAACCTATAAGACATCCATTAAGTACCCATGAAAACCTATAGGACATCCATTAAGTATCCATGAAAACCTATAAGATATCCATTAAGTACCCATGAAAACCTATAGGACATCTGTTAAAGTAAAGGTTCCCTTCACGCCTTGCTAGGTGTATGGGGTATATGGTGTTAGTGACCATATTTTTTCTATGACCACGGCACATTTTTGGGTGATGTGATCGGTATTACGCCAGGCCGCCTTTACTTCCCAGAGGCTGGGTGATAGGTGGTGAACCCCGGAGCCTTGTCAGTCCGAAAAAAAATCCCCACTGCTGGGGTTTGAACCTGGATCCTTCTGGTTAGAAAGCGAGCACACTAACCACTCAGCCACTGAGGCGAGCACACTAATCACTCAGCCACTGAGGCGAGCACACTAACCACTCAGCCACTGAGGCGAGCACACTAACCACTCAGCCACTGAGGCGAGCACAATAACCACTCAGCCACTGAAGCGAGCACACTAACAATTCAGCCATTGAGGCGAGCACACTAACCACTCAGCCACTGAGGCGAGCACACTAACCACTCAGCCACTGAGGCGAGCACACTAACCACTCAGCCACCGAGGCGAGCACACTAACCACTCATCCACCGAGGCGAGCACACTAACCACTCATCCACCGAGGCGAGCACACTAACCACTCAGCCACCGAGGCGAACACACTAACCACTCAGCCACTGAGGCTCCAATGTGTCTATCTACATAATTATTTAAAACAAGCACACATGATCATATTGTTCTAATAATCTAATCATATTGAAACGATAATTTTAAGAAAAGAGATCAAATCTATTAAGTACCCAAGAGAACCTATAGGACATCCATTAAGTACCCAAGAGAACCTATAGGACATCCATTAAGTACCCAAGAGAACATATAGGACATTCATTAAGTACCCAAGAGTACCTATAGGACATATATTAAGTACCCAAGAGAACCTATAGGACATCATTTAAACATCTACGAAGGTAAGAAAAGCACATCCCAATGCGTCAGTTTGTCTTTCCTTATGCAATTTTTTTAAAATGCACTTATAATTAAAAAAAAACAAAAAACATAAATCAATAGAGATCTCACACCAGCGCAAGTTGGCTGACTGCCTAGGCCCAATCGCAACAACAAATCGATGTTGTATCATTTTAAAACTTCATACATTCTGTCTCTGCCGTGTAGTTTTTGTTCACTGTTGCTGTTCAGTTAATGTTTATTGTTGAGGTCGATGAAGATATCTTTGTTTCCAGTTCGACCGATTGCTATGATAACGTACATAAACAAACAATACACAAGCTGTGTCTTAGATAAATTGTGCAATAAAAAAAAATAATAAAGTACCCCCGTCACGCCAAGTGGCGTGTAGGGAATATGGTCTTAGTGACCATAAATTTTACAGACCTTCGGCACATGATTTTTGGGGTAATGTGGTCGGTATTACGCCCGTGCCGCTTTACTTTTCCAGAAGCACTCCGGTACCCATTTAAAGTTGGTTGAACCCGGAAGTCGCCGGTCAGGATCGAACCCAACCTCTTGCCCTTTGTAGTCCAGTTCACTAACCACTGAGCTATCACGGCACCCTATTTTGTGTAATAATTGTTCTCGCATTAAGATACGTAATGATCATTCTTTAGTGGATGCTGCCTTCTTTGTCATCTTTTTTATTGTTGAGAGCATTATATTTCTCGGGGAGCCGCGATAGCTCAGTGGTTAGTGAACTGGACTACAACGGACAAGGGGTAGGGTTCGATCCCAACCGACGGCTTCCGTGTTCACCCAGCCTTAAATGGGTACCGGATTTTTTCTGGGAAAGTAAAGCAGAACGGGCGTAATACCGACCACATTACCCCAAAAATCGTGTTCTGAAGGTCTGTAAAATATAGGGTCACTAACACCATATTTCCCTATACGCCACTTGGCGTGACGGTGGTACTTTACTTTTTTTTAACTATTATATTTCTCACTTTCCTGTAGGGAGTTCATTAATTTATATGTATACAATTGTGCATGGTTCTGTACATAACTTATTGTTTATACATATCTATATTCTATTTGATTTATTTTCTTAAAATTCTCGTTTCGATATGATTAGAATAATATGATCTGGGTATGTGTGCTTGTTTTTAATTAATTATGTAGGTGGACACAGAAAGAAAACATAGTGGTTACCGTTTAAACAAACATATATAATTAATGAAGCTGTTACAGTTACGGTTGTTTCATTTGGAAACAAGCATGACATTGATATGAAATGGTGTTTGAGGAGACTAGTGATGGGTGTGTTTATCAGTGAGTTATGTCGAGTATATCCCAATAATGAATGTGTTTATTAGCGAGTTATGTAGAGTATATCCCAATAATGAATGTGTTTAACAGCGAGTTATGTAGAGTATATCCCAGTAATTAGTGTGTTTATCATTGAGTTCTGTATAGAACATATTCCAGTAATGAGTGTGTTTATCATCGAGTTCTATATAAAACATGTCACAGAAATGAGTGTGTTTATCGTCGAGTTTTGTATAGAACATATCCCAGTAATGAGTGTGTTGATCATAAGTTATGCATAGAACATATCCCAGTAATGAGTGTGCTTATCATCGAGTTCCGCATAGAACCTATTCCAGTAATGAGTGTGTTTATCATCGAGTTCTGCATAGAACATATCCCAGTAATGAGTGTGTTTATCATCGAGTTCTGCATAGAACATATCCCAGTAATGGGTGTGTTTATCATCGAGTTCTGCATAGAACATATCCCAGTAGTGAGTGTGTTTATCATCGAATTCTGCGCATAACATATCCACTCTTCGCCTCAAAGGCCTAAACACACTATGTATTTTTCCGAGAAATAACGTCTAAGCGATGAAACCAGCTGCACAACTGACACCCGCCGGTGCCACTGAGACCATGCACAATGTCTTCCATAGTAATCAGACAAGAGATAAGGGCGCTCATGGACGCTGTTACAAGTATAACAACAATGGCCCTTTGTACATGAACAATGACTAGTCAACATTGTTGATAATGATAATTGCTTGATCCATTAATTGGTAATGGCAACCATTTATTGCCGTGTCGGAGGATTAATATTAGATATTTATAAAAGCGGAGGATTAATATTAGATATTTATAAAAGCGGAGGATTAATATTAGATATTTATAAAAGAACAACAATAATTATCTTTTCAGCATTTATCTCATGTATAGAGCTGCTGGGATATACATTGGACTGGAGAATAAAGACCGCACGTCCACACGTGCCATATACACATGCATACACATGCTATACTACACTACAACTACGCAGATATAAAAGTTTGCCGTGTATGCTTATACAACAAACACACACACTGTACAATACATCATACGTTGCCTACACACACATTACTTTAACACAAGAGAAGGTAAAGATATCTCCATAGCATTAAAGCTGTTTGGGTGGTGGGTGGCATATATTTTGGTGAAGCAAGACTCAGCACTCTCTCAAAGGATGTAATTCCACCCCTGATCAAAAAAGCAGTACTAAGACAGGACCCTCTGTACAACGATGGCAGTGACTAAGGCGACCTGGCTTCAAGATGTTTCCGGGATAATTCTTTGTCCCTGATTTTTTTTTTTTTTTTTTTTTTTTGCGATTCAATCCAGGACGTCCCCAAATTGGGTACAAATAATAATACATAAATATTATTATATGGGGAACTTCCGAGGCGATAATAGGGAATAATAGAACAAAGAAGTATGTGTTAGCACTCGGAAAAATTGACAGACAAACAACAATAGAAAAAAACGAAGAACAATATATGGTCCGAAGTGGGATCGAACCCGTACTCAGTGGCACCGCGCCTTGCCACGAGAAGCCGAACGCTTGGCACACTACCACGCAGCCAACTAAAAAATTGGCTATTGCAGTAGTGTCTTACACGATGACAAATGTTTGTCTACAACACAAGTATTCAGCCCTACTGGGAGATACTTGCATTAATAGGAAAGTACAAATATACAATTTATTTCCGGTCTGTGATCGTTACCCTATGCTATAGTCATGAGAACGTCATCGTGTAAGACACTACTGCAATAGCCAATTTTTTAGTTGGCTGCGTGGTAGTGTGCCAAGCGTTCGGCTTCTCGTGGCAAGGCGCGGTGCCACTGAGTACGGGTTCGATCCCACTTCGGACCATATATTGTTCTTCGTTTTTTTCTATTGTTGTTTGTCTGTCAATTTTTCCGAGTGCTAACACATACTTCTTTGTTCTATTATTCCCTATTATCGCCTCGGAAGTTCCCCATATAATAATATTTATGTATTATTATTTGTACCCAGTATATAATCACTGGGAACTACTATTCGTGCTGTTTCGTCCAATAAATGTTTGTCTACAACACAAGTATTCAGCCCTACTGGGAGATACTTGCATTAATAGGAAAGTACAAATATACAATTTATTTCCGGTCTGTGATCGTTACCCTATGCTATAGTCATTGAGAACGTCATCGTGTAAGACACTACTGCAATAGCCAATTTTTTAGTTGGCTGCGTGGTAGTGTGCCAAGCGTTCGGCTTCTCGTGGCAAGGCGCGGTGCCACTGAGTACGGGTTCGATCCCACTTCGGACCATATATTGTTCTTCGTTTTTTTCTATTGTTGTTTGTCTGTCAATTTTTCCGAGTGCTAACACATACTTCTTTGTTCTATTATTCCCTATTATCGCCTCGGAAGTTCCCCATATAATAATATAATATCGTCCCCAAATTGGCTGATTTTTTAATCTTTGTCCCGATTTCATGTGCCTTTACTGTTAAGCGTTATCAAATATATAACATTAAAAAAGATTTTTGTTATTTTCAGTTCAATAATTATAAAAATAATATTCAGGAAATAAAATTAAAACGAACCGTCTTAAAAGTAAAGAAAACAATTGAAAAAGGACATTAAGAAAACGGGTTTAACATTACCATCGCTACTTTATTTTTACCAGTGAAAAGGGTAAGATCGAATACCTCTGTCCCTAACTGGGTTTTGGAAAAAAAATTGTTCCCTGTTCCTAACTAAGTTTTGTAAAATATGTTCGTTGTCCTGAACTATATTTTGTAAAATATGTTCGTTGTCCTGAACTAGGTTTTGTAAAATATGTTCGTTGTCCTGAACTAGGTTTTGTAAAATATGTTCGTTGTTCTGAACTGAGTTTTGTAAAATATCTTCGTTGTCCTGAACTGGGTTTTGTAAAATATGTTCGTTGTCCTGAAATAGGTTTTGTAAAATATGTTCGTTGTCCTGAACTGGGTTTTGTAAAATATGTTCGTTGTCCTGAAATAGGTTTTGTAAAATATGTTCGTTGTCCTGAACTAGGTTTTGTAAAATATGTTCGTTGTCCTGAACTAGGTTTTGTAAAATATGTTCGTTGTCCTGAACTAGATTTTGTAAAATATGTTCGTTGTCTTGAACTAGGTTTTGTAAAATATGTTCGTTGTTCTGAACTGGGTTTTGTAAAATATGTTCGTTGTCCTGAACTAGGTTTTGTTAAATATGTTCGTTGTCCTGAACTGGGTTTTGTAAAATATGTTCGTTGTCCTGAACTAGGTTTTGTTAAATATGTTCGTTGTCCTGAACTAGGTTTTGTAAAATATGTTCGTTGTCCTGAACTAGGTTTTGTAACATATGTTCGTTGTTCTGAACTGGGTTTTGTAAAATATGTTCGTTGTCCTGAACTGGGTTTTGTAAAATATGGTCCCCTAATTTGTACCCCTTTATTTTTATTCAACTGGAGCGACTATGATGAAAATAATTAAACTTTTTTTTAAAGAAGTGACAAAGTGGTATGGTGGAAGCTTTACGTAGGTAAAAAAAAAAAAAAAAAAAGTAGAACGATGTTTCGGCCAAGAAGTCTTCAGCTGAAACAACACAAAAGTTTCAGCTTACAGCAACTTCGCATTTCTATGATCTTGATGCCTTTACCCCTTTCTATGATCGACTATAACCTTTACCTGCTACTGTATGCAGTAAACTGGTAATTACAAAGAAAAAGACATCACCTCAGTGCAAAATAAAGACAAGTGGAACAATATTAAAACAGGTAAATGAATTTAAATATTTGGGAACTTTGTTAGCCTCAGACGGAAGATGTACAAAAGAGGTGAGATGCAGAATGGCTCAGGCAAAAGCAGCTTTCCAAAAAAATGAGAAAGATACTATGCAATCCATTTTTGACAATAGAAACAAGAAAAAGAGGTCTTAAATGTTATGTAGAGCCAGTTTTAACATATGGATGCGAATCATGGACAATAGGACAACAGACAAGAAAATCACTGGAGTCTGTAGAAATGTGGTTTTACAGAAGAATGTTGAGAGTACCATGGACAGCTAAGAAGAGTAATGAAAATGTTCTGAGAGATTTCAAAGCAAAAAGAGAGTTAATTTCCAATATTAGGAAGAAACAATCATCATTTTTTGGCCATGTAATGAGAAGAGAACAACTGGAATATATTGTAACAACTGGAAAAATTGAGGGACAAAGAGATAGAGGGAAGCAAAGAGAAAAAATAACAGACAGCTTAAGAGAATGGCTTGGCAGAAGGTCAACAACAGAAATGATAAATAGCTGCCGAGGTCGAAAGTTGTGGAGAGACATGATCATCTACGCCAGTAGGCCCGTTACTTGATGATGATGTATGCAGTAAACAGTACAACCTGTTGCTGCTCTGCTGCCTTGCAGGTAAGCTCGGGAGAGTAAAAGGCTAGGGGAGGGTACCCCGAAGTAAAACAACCCCACTGCCTTGTGGGTGAGACTTTTTAGTCAAAGGCTAGCGGAGCTAACCGTAAACAAACCGACGGAAGGCAACAGAAAACCACCGTCGTAACTTCTTTGTACAATCATGAATCGCGAGAGAGGTCAAAGCAAAAAGAGAGCTAATTTCCAATATTAGGAAGATACAGTCATCATTTTTTGGCCATGTAATGAGAAGAGAACAACTGGAATATATTGTAACAACTGGAAAAATTGAGGGACGAATAGATAGAGGGAAGCAAAGAGAAAAAATAACAGACAACTTAAGAGAAAGGCTTGGCAGATGGTCAACAACAGATAAATAGCTGCCGAGATCGAAAGTTGTGGAGAGACATGATCACCTACGCCAGTAGGCTCGGTACTTGATGATGATGATGATGATGATCGACTATAACTTGTTTTAATAGCATTTCATGTTTACTTCACACCGAACTTGTCCTAACAAGAAAAAGCTGCCCTCTTTGGAGCCGATGTAGCTCATTGGTCAGTGAAATGGTCGTCTAAGGACGAATGTAGAGTCTGATCCTGATCGACTGCTTCCAGGTTCACGCAGCCTAAAATTGCTACCGGACTTTTTTCAGCGAAAGAATTATTATGAGCGTAATACTTACTACGTTGTCACACAAAAATAAAGTAATTAACACTATCTGACCACATTACTACAAAAAGCAATGTTCCGAAACCATATGACCCCCCCCCCCCGCCCCCCAAAAAAAAAAAAAAAAAAAAAAACATAAGGGCACTAACAGCATATTCCCTATACCACTCTTGGCGTGATGGTGCTCTTTTTTTCTTTTCGTTTCTTCCCTCTTTGAGAGTATGTTTCACCATCAGAAAAGAAAAAAAAATCACGTTATCCACACCTTACTCTTAGTCAGTGGCGTATACTTAATATAAGCAAGGCAAGCATTGCATGCCTTCAAGAGTTGCGAAAATGATAAACCAGTCAGTGATCTATCCCCCATCCAAACTTAGCCCTTGCAGCATTGCTCAAAAATATATTTTAAAATGTTTTTCTCACAAATCTGAATTTTTCCAAAAATTAGTGCTGGCAACACTGACGTTAAAAGAAAATTGTATATGTCCAATCGTTTTTTATGATAGTTGAACTAGCCCGCTCTGAAGCAATTTTGAAGTTGCTTTCGTTAAAATAGTCCCTTTACATATAAGCGCAGTGATATACTGTGTGTGTTTTATTAAATCCGTGTCTCCACAGTAAGCTTGCGATGAAAAAAAATAAATACATTTTATGATTCAATCACTATTATAACAATTTAGCACTGGCAAATAATAAATTGATTGATGAACATTTATTTACTGGTGTGAAACAGTGCAATTTCTATGTTCTAGTACTTTTATTTGAATGTTAAACTAATGATAACAATGCAAGCAATTATAATCTTGAATGCCTACACACACACTTGTTTAGTAAGCCATTTCTGGTAATTTTTGGTACACGTCAGTGATTTTACTCAACACACACGCACATTTACACAGCGATGTGGTTTCGATTTCAAACCTTCAGAATTCAAAACTTCAAACGTGATTTTAATCAGCTGATATTTAATATTTTGTGTTTGTACAGAAACATGTTGTATTGCTATTGTTAATTACTAAACTTAGTATATTTGTTTACTGTGGTTATTATGGCTGATTCTATGTTTCAATCGCGAACATTTAATGAAAAATTGGACTTGGTAAAAAAGGGCAGACCGATTCCTGCGTTAAGCAGTTTGAAACGAGAAGGAACAAAATGTGTCCGTTCATTTAACAATGATTTATATAAGACAGTCGTTTGGCTTTGTGGTTCGGAATCATTATGTCAGTTATTTTGCTGGCCATGTATATTGTTTGTAAATGACACTTCGCCTTGGAACAGCAGACAACGCGGGTATTCTGATTTAAATAATTTACATAACGCTATTTCAAGACACGAAAAGTCTGAAAGTCATATTCACGCTTGAATAGCGTTACAAGTGTTTGGCTCCAGCAGAATTGATGTTCAATTGGATTTTCAGAAAAAAGAAAGTATTATGAAACACAATGAAACAGTTAAAGAAAATCGAGAAATCCTAAAGAGGTTAATTGCTGTTACTTGTTTTTTTAGGAAAACAAGAATTAGCTTTTCGTGGTCACAGCGAGGGGAGTGATTCCACTAATCGTGGGAACTACATTGAAGCTTTAAATTTATTAGCAGAGTTTGATGAAAAATTGCATCAGCATCTCATGACGTCAAATATATTCACAGGTCTTTCCCCATTAATACAGAACGATCTTATCCAAAGTGTGAACAATGTAATAACTGCAGAAGTGAAATTTCAGATTCAATCGTCCAGATTTGTCGCCATCCTAATTGACGAGACCTCTGATGTAACAAACTTGTCTCAGCTGTCAGTTGTTTTTAGATATATTTATAATGGTAATATTTACGAAAGATTTATTGGCTTTCATGACGTTAGCTCTGACAGATCTGCACAAGCATTGTCAAAACTGGCTTTAGACAGTCTTGATCAATTTGACTGTAGAGAAAAACTAGTAGCACAAACTTATGATGGTGCAGCAGTAATGGCAGGCCAATTGAATGGTGTGCAGACGAGAGTTAGGGAAGTTGTTTCTCAGGCATTATTCATCCATTGCTATGCACACAAACTTAATTTAGTACTGTCTCAAGCTGTCTCATGCATAAGTGCGTGTAGAATATTCTTTTCGTCACTTAGCAGTTTTGCTTCATTTTTTACTCATTCAGCAAAGAGAACACATTTGTTGGACACCATAGTGAAAAAACGGTTTCCCAAGCTGGCGGCAACCAGATGGAATTATTCCAGTCGTTTAGTACAGACTGTTTCTGAATATCATAATGAATTAATAGATTTATTTGAATGCATTTTGGAACGACCTGGTGATTGGGATCACGCAACAATTAATGAAGCAGTTGGATTTCTGTCAAACCTTGGAGATTTTGAATTCAATTTCCTTTTGGCTGTGTTCACCGATATTTTTTCGATGACAGATGTTGTATTTAATATCCTTCAGTCAAATTCACTGGACATCACATATTGCTCTAGAGAGATAGTTGAGTTAAAAGAAAAATTGTTCACAATGCGCAATACTGGCTTTGATTCAATTTGGGCCAAAATAGAGTTCAAGTGTGGTCCTCCAACAAAGAGAAGAAAGCGAGAATCCTCAGTTATCCCAAAGGATGAGTACAGAAGGCTGTATTGTGAAATTCATGATACGGTAAACTGCCAGTTACAAAGCCGGTTTGATTCTCTGTCAGATTTGTCATTTCTTGAAATTTTTGACTGTAAGAAATTTTTAACATTTTCAAAAGAGTTTCCAGAAGAGCAGTTTTCCAAACTGAACGGAATATATGGGAAATATTTTGATATAGTAAGACTGAGATCTGAATTAAAGGCAATGTTTGTATCCCAACACTTTAAAGAAATGTATGTGTCCGACATTCATAGATTTCTTTTGAACAAAGGACTTCACAGTGGTCTTCCAGAACTTCATAAACTTTGTGAATTAATATTGACAATTCCTGCATCGTCGTCTTCAGTGGAACGTTCGTTTTCTGCATTAAAACGCATTAAAAATTTCATACGGAACTCGCAGGGGCAATGTCGTCTTTCTGCTCTATCAATGATGTCAATTGAAAAAGACATTCTTGTAGAGATGAAAGGCAATGATGACTTTTATAACAAAGTAACAGAGGACTTTAGCAGAAAGAGCCGCAGAATAGAACTGAACTTCAAATAATTGGGTGAGTAGAAAATTATCATTTTTTAAAAGTTGCATGCTCTCTTTCAGACCCCAGGATACGCCACTGCTCTTAGTGTACCACACACACACATACAGAAGCGAGCGCACACGCACACACAACTATACACAGCCGTCCAACCGGAACACTATCTCCATTATACCTGTCATGGCCACGCCTAGGGGTCTATCTTCTTGTTTGCCCGTGCTAAAGGAGAGATTATGATTAACGTTTGGTGTGTACAAAAGAGAAATAGTTACACATTTTACAGTCGCTTTTATCACGTTCCAAAAGCGATGAATTAAGAGGTGCAAAATATGTTAAGAGTATATAACCACCTTATTAGATGTTGCAAGAGCTCATATAGTAACCGTATAAGTGTGATTAGAGCAAATAAACATTGTTTATCACTTACATTTACAAAATAGGCAAGGCTATGCCAAATCTTAATGTGAAGATATGAATGAACTACTTTTTGCTGACGACCAGGCCCTAATAGCTTTCGACGAAACAGAACTTCAACAACATTCTCTGTCCTTGAATAGAGAATGTAAAATGAAAACATGAAAATAAGTACAAAAAAATACAGAATTATACCAATATAAATGCAAACATACTATTGCTATAGAATGCCAGGTGATAAAACAAGTAAAAAACTTTAAATACTTCGGAACAAACTTCTCTGAAGATGGTACAATCGACAAAGAAATAGACATACGATGCAATAAGGCAAACCAATTGTTGGGGCAGCTATCCCCTATACTTCAACACAAAGCAATACTTACTATAACCAAAAAAAAAAAAACATCTCATACAGAGTATATTCATTCCAGCATTGTGCTACCAATGCCAAACGTGGTCACTTACATCGAAGCATAAATGAAAGCTTGTCACCACAGAGATGCGATGTCTGAGGAAAGCGCTTGCAGTGACCAGAAAAGACATAATCGGTAATGACATTATAAGAGAAAGAGTAGGCACTGAGCCACTCCTCGGCTACATACAGAAACTACTGATAAACAGGTTTGCCCTAATATAAAGAATGCCTTATTATCATCATCTTCATGTGCCATACCGGTTGGCGTAGGCGATCATGTCCTTCCACAATCTTCTATCTACAATGCATCGTATCAGTTCAGTTATTGACTGTTTTCCAAGCCATGACATGACATCAAGCTATTCAGTATTTTCTCTCTTTGTCGTCGGCGATTTCCGTTTCCTTTTATTTTGCCAGTTGTAACCAAGTATTCCAACTTTCCTCTTCTCATGACGTGTCCGAAAAATGTTGATTGTTTCTTTCTTTGTGATGTTTTTTAGGAGCTCCCTTTTTATGTGTTGGTCTCTTTGAGAATTTTCTCATTGGTCTTTTTAACTGTCCAGGGAACTTTCAACATTATTCTGAGAAATCCCGTCTCTGTGGCCTCTAATCGTCTTTTCATTTGTTTGTCTACTGTCCATGATTCGCTTCCATAGGTCAGAATTGGTTCTATATAGCACCGATTATATAGCCTTATTATACAAAACATATATTAAAAGAGGAGAAGAGCAAGAGGCAGACCCAAAGTAAATTGGACAGACAACATCAAAGAAACATTACAACAGCATCAAGTGACAATTTTTGAAGCTGCCAAGAGGGTTAGAAGCAGAACTTTGTATCTCCCGCGACATCCAAACGGGTACTAGAGGAAATGAAGAAAGAAAAGATTTTAAACTGTGCTTAAAGATAGATGAAAAAATACGACATTCTTCTACTTGTTTCCATCTACTGTTTGTTGAATTGTCAGAAGAGAAAAGAGGATTGTATAATATGATGGCTGTATCAGATTATACAATCCGCTATCAGTAGTTCCGTTTCCTCATTTTGGTACTTCTCTTTTAGACATAGCGTCGTTCTTATGCACATCTGGAAGCTGTTAGGATGGAAATGTTATGGTTCTTGCATGCATATGTCTTTTATCCCGTCAATCCATCTCTTCCTTTGTCTACTTACCTCTTGCCCTCTGTCCCGATGTTTTGAGGTAGAAAATTGTTGCTGCTGTTTTAGTCTGTTTTATTCTTACCAAGTGTCCGAGCCATTTCATTTGTTGTGTGTTTGTGTGTCTGATATATAATAATAATATGGCCTTTGGCGTCTTAGGTGTCCGGTTAGCGCAATCGATAGGCGGTTGGCTTACCACGGCAACAGCCGGGGTTCGTACCCTGGCGAGGGCACCTGGGTTTTACTAATTCCCTAAAAATTAGTGGGAGCCGCGATAGCTCAGTGGTTAGTGAACTGGACTACTACGGACAAGGGGTAGGGTTCGATCCCAACCGACGGCTCCGGGTTCACCCAGCCTTAAATGGGTACCGGATTTTTTCTGGGAAAGTAAAGCAGCACGGGCGTAATACCGACCACATTACCCCAAAAATCATGTGCTGAAGGTCTGTAAAATATAGGGTCACTAACACCATATTTCCCTATACGCCAATTGGCGTGACGGGGGGTACTTTACTTTACTTTTACTTTGGCGTCTTGACAGGCGGTTGGTATCAATCAATCATGAGTCAATAGTTTGGTAAAAATATTAATGTCTTATGCTGGATGCTGTTTTGCTGAACAGCTTCTCTCGTGGCTGAATCTGCCAATATTGGATAGACAGATCCATCTGCAGAATGAACAAGATGTATTCATGGTGCCTGGCCTTGTCTCCTTTCGCCTGCGCCTTTTACTTCTGAATTTGATATCAGCACTGCCTCGAAAGTTGCTGTGCCAATTTTTTTTAAATTTGTGTTCTCCGTGTGCTATGATCTGCAGCCAGATTGTTCGTTTCTTTCACAGACAGAGAATTCCCTCAATGAAGCTGATATATATGCATATAAGAAACAAAGACATAAAGTCCAATTCAAGAGAAATAACATACCCAAAAAAATTGCCACAAACTTTGGACTGTGTACTTACCACTTAGAATGAGCTGAAAAAAAAAAAATCGAAACTGCTGAATATAAAAGAGACCATAGATGACGAGGATTCGAACCCCTGTAGGGTGAAAAGTATGTTTCTATCGGGAGTGAAATAAAAACTCGAACATCTTGCACCGACTGTTCAGGACAGGCGGCCTTTATTCTCCAGTCCTAAGTGTCTATTGCCCCACCCACACCTCCCCCGGCAGACCCTAGTAATGGGGTTAATACCCTGAAGTTTTTTTTTTTCCTTTTTTTTAATTAATAGATGGGCTTTCACTTGTAGGCTTCAATCAATGTGACTCGGCTGAATTAGAGACAAATAAGTACTGGACACCTCAGTTGTTATAATATCTGAGTGACATTGTTGTGATCATCTCCTTAGCTGTACTATATTTGTGAGTTGAGATGCACACAGTCTACTACATTCCGTTCAAGCTTAAAACTGGTATTCTCTAACGGAAGTGGTTCCAATCTGTGACCTCACACATACATTCCCAGTCTATTATTATTTTTGTATTAGATAAAATTAGTTCTCATAAGAGATAGAACGCTACACTGACGCTAATATGACGCATTCTGGTGGAAGATGTTCAATTGTTAACAACTGATGTTATTAATATTTAAGTTTAATTGATTAATTGATTGATTGATTGATTGATTGATTGATGATTGATTGATTGATTGATTGATTGATTGATTGATTGATTGATTGATTGATTGATTGATTCGGCCGGTCGGTTGGTGGGTCGGTTAGTCGGTCGGCTAGTTGGTTAGTTAGCTAGCTAGTTGGTCAGATAGTTAGCTAGTTAGTCAGTCAATTAGTCAGTTAGTCAATTAGTCAGTCAGTCAGTCAGTCATCAATCAGTCAGTCAGTCAGTCAGTTAGTTAGTTAGTTAGTCAGTCAGTCAGTTAGTCAATTAGTCAGTCAGTCAATTAAATAGTCAGTCAGTTAATCAGTCAGTCAGTTAGTTAGTCAGTCAGTCATCAGTCAGTCAGTTAGTCAGCCAGTCAGTCAGTTAGTGAGTTAGTTAGTTAGATAGCCAGTTAATTAGTTAGCCAGTCAGCCAGTTAGTCAGTCAATTAGACAGCCAATCAGTCATCAGTCAGTCAGTCAGATAGTCAGTTAGTGGGTCAGTCAAACATCAGTTAGTTAGTTAGTCAGTCAGTCATCAGTTAATTAGTAGTAGTCAGTCAGTCAGTCAGTCAGTCAGTTAGTTAGTTAGTCAGTCAGTCAGTCAGTTAGGCAGTCAGTCAGTCAGTCAGTTAGTCAGTTAGTTAGTCAGTTAGTCAGTTAGTCAGTTAGTCAGTTAGGCAGTTAGGCAGAAAGTCAGTCTAGTCAGTCAGTCAGTCAGTTAGTCAGTCAATTAGTCAGTCAGTCATAGTCAGTCAGTCAGTTAGTTATTCAGTCATCCAGTTAGTTAGCCAGTCAGTCAGTCAGTCAGTTAGTTAGTTAGTCTGTCAGTCATTTAGGTAGTTAGTTAGTCAGTCAGTTAGTTAGTTAGTCAGTCAGATAGTTAGTTAGCCAATCAGTCAGTCAGTTAGTTAGTTAGTTAATTAGTCAGTCAGATAGTTAGTCAGTCAGTCAGTTAGTTAGTCAGTCAGTCAGTCAGTCAGTTAGTTAGTTAGTTAATTAGTTAGTTAGTTAGTTAATTAGTCAGTCAGTCAGTCAGACAGTTAGTTAGCCAGGCAGTTAGTTAGTTAGTTAGTTAGTTAGTTAGTCAGTTAGTTAGCCAATCAGTTAGTTAGTTAGTCAGTCAATCAGTCAGTTAGTTAGTTAGTTAATTAGTCAGTCAGTCAGTCAGATAGTTAGTTAGCCAGTCAGCCAGTCAGTTAGTTAGTTAGTCAGTCAGTCAGTCAGTTAGTTATTTAGTTAGTTCGATAGTTAGTTAATTAGTCAGTCAGTCAGTCAGATAGTTAGTTAGCCAATCAGTCAGTTAGTTAGTTAGTTAGTTAGTTAGTTAGTTAGTTAGTTAGTTAGTTAGTTAGTTAGTTAATTAGTCAGTCTGTCAGTCAGATAGTTAGTTAGCCAGGCAGTTAATTAGTCAGTCAATCAGTCAGTGAGTGAGTTAGTTAGTTAGTTAGTTAGTTAGTTAGTTAGTTAGTTAGTTAGTTAGTTAGTTAGTTAGTTAGTTAGTTAGTTAGTTAGTTAGTTAATTAGTTAGTCAGTCAGTCAGTCAGTCAGTCAGTTAGTTAGTTAGTTAATTAGTTAGTTAATTTGTCAGTCAGTCAGTCAGTTAGTTAGTTAGTTAATTAGTCAGTCAGTCAGATAGTTAGTTAGCCAGGCAGTTAGTTAGTCAGTCAGTCAGTTAGTTAGTTAGTTAGTTAGTTAGTTAGTTAGTTAGTTAGTTAGTTAGTTAGTTAGTTAGTTAGTTAGTTAGTTAGTTAGTTAGTTAGTTAGTTAGTTAGTTAGTTAGTTAGTTAGTCAGTCAGTCAGTCAGATAGTTAGTTAGCCAGGCAGTCAGTTAGTTAGTTAGTTAGTTAATTAATTAGTTAGTCAGTCAAACAGTCAGTTAGTTAGTTAGACAGTCAGTCAGTCAGTCGGAATCAATTAGTCAGTCAGTTAGTCAGTTAGTTAGTTAGTTAGTTAGACAGTCAGTCAGTCAGTCAGTCGACATCAATTAGTTAGTCAGTCAGTCAGTTAGTTAGACAGTCAGTCAGTCAGTTAGTTAGTCAGTCAGTCAGTTGGCATCAATCAGTCAGTCAGTTAGTTAGTTATTTAGTCAGTAGTCAGTCAGTTAGTTTGTTAGACAGTCAGTCAGTCAGTTAGACAGTCAGTCAGTCAGTCGGCATCAATTAGTTAGTCAGTCAATTAGTTATTTAGTCATCAGTCAGTCATCAATCAGTTAGTTAGTCAGTCAGTCAGTTAGTCAGTCAGTCAGTCAAATAGTTAGTTAGTCAGTCAGTCAGTCATCAGTTAGTAGTCAGTCAGTCAGTCAAATAGTCAATTAGTTAGACAGTCAGTCAGTTAGTAATTCAGTCAGTCAGTTAGTTAGTTAGTTAGTCTTTCAGTTAATCAGTCAGTCAGTCAGTCATTTAGTTACTCAGTCAGTTAGTCTGGCAGTCAGTCAGTTAGTCAGTCAATCAGTCTGTCGAGACATGTTGTATGTTTTAATTTATAAATAAAACGCTTGGATTTTTACATTGAATATGCACAGTGAAATTCTTCTCTGCGGTACCGACTGTTAGCACGCACGCACACACATAAATACATATACCGTATCAAAAGTCAAGATATTAAATCTTGAAATTTCAATAAATATAAAGTACACCTACCTGTTATACCTTGAACAGTAACAACTGAAAGCTCGTAGATGTTATTCTAAATGGTAATAGTTGCATGCTCGTATATATTATTCTAAATGGTAATAGTTGCATGCTCGTATATATATTATTCTAAATGGTAATAGTTGCATGCTCGTATATATTATTCTAAATGGTAATAGTTGCATGCTCGTATATATTATTCTAAATGGTAATAGTTGCACGCTCGTATATGCTATTCTAAATGGTAATAGTTGCATGCTCGTATATATTATTCTAAATGGTAATAGTTGCATGCTCGTATATATTATTCTAAGTGGTAATATTTGCATGCTCGTATATGTTATTCTAAGTGGTAATAGTTGCATGCTCGTATATGTTATTCTAAATGGTAATAGTTGCATGCTCGTATATGTTACTCTAAATGGTAATAGTTGCAAGCTCATAATGTTATTCTAAGTGGTAATAGTTGCATGCTCGTATATGTTATTCTAAATGGTAATAGTTGCACGCTCATATATGTTATTCTAGATGGTAACAACTGAAAGCTCGCATATGCTATTCTAAATGGTAATAGTTGCATGCTCGTATATGTTACTCTAAATGGTAATAGTTGCAAGCTCATAATGTTATTCTAAGTGGTAATAGTTGCATGCTCGTATATGTTACTCTAAATGGTAATAGTTGCAAGCTCATAATGTTATTCTAAGTGGTAATAGTTGCATGCTCGTATATGTTATTCTAAATGGTAATAGTTGCACGCTCATATATGTTATTCTAAATGGTAACAACTGAAAGCTCGCATATTCTATTCTAAACGTTAACTGCTGACAGCTCGCATATGCTATTCTAAACGTTAACTGCTGACAGCTCGCATATACTATTTTTAATGCTATCAACTGAAAGTAGGCGTATGCTATTTTAAATTTTAACAGCTGAAATTTGGATTATGCTATTCTAAACGTTAACAACTTAAAGCTCGCATATGCTAACCTAAGCGATGACAATTAAAAGCTGATGATCTTTAACTGACGTTAATAATTAAAAGCTGACGATCTTTAATTGACGCTAATAATTATAATCTCAAGATCTTTAATTGACGTTAATAATTAAAATCGCACATGCTCTACCTTGAACGTTAACAACTGAAAACTCAAATATAATGAATTGAGTGTGACCCGAAGCTTACGTCAGTCAGTCTGGATCGTTCATCATCACGTCTACTGAATAGTTTATCGCTAATAGCCTCTCTCTCTCTCTCTCTCTCTCTCTCTCTCTCTCTCTCTCTCTCTAAACTAGTGGTTGGATTGTTTCGGGTCAGTTCACTGACTGTCGACTGTAAACCTGGCAAGCTAACCTCGGGCTGGCATTAAGCTAATTATTACTGTCTCATCTTTTTGCTTATGTAGGACAACTGAGACTGATCTGTGCGTGTAGTTTACGTCGCTACACATTCAGTACACATTATACCCTATAATCAAATAGCAGGTGATATATGTATTTTTGAAATATAATTCTCTATCTTCACACACAAAAATACACAATAATTTTTAATGACCTTTTCTGACTGCAGAAAAAAGTGAGTGTATTGTGTGAGTTCATGTGTGTTGTTAGTGATCAGTTGTTTTGCTGTAACGCCATTTTCCTCTGCATTTTTTCCCCGCAAAAACTGTTCCTCTATTCTTCAACAAGCCGTGAAAACATAGAAGGCCGTACATTTCGTACTGTCCTTCGTCATTGATCGGCAAGAATCAGTGGTCCACATGCCTTGCGCTCTCTTCAAATGCAACAACAAAATCCTTCGTAGAAGACCTCAATATTTACGTTCATAAAGATAGAGAAATTACCAGAATATGCTTCATTATTTCTTAGATGTTGTCTTCACAACATTCGGGCAAACTCACTCGTGTTCAGTCGCTTTCAGTCGTGTTCAGTCGCTTTCACTCGTGTTCAGTCGCTTTCAGTCGTGTTCAGTCGCTTTCAGCAGATAACGAAATCACTGAATCGCTGGATGTACGCATACTTAACCCCTCCCCCTTGCTGATGGGCGTTTCCAAATGTACGACTTTGCAGTTCAAATTGTAACAATCTCAAGACTGCATCCTCGTTTACTTTCTTCTTCTTCTTCTTCTTCTTCTTCTTCTTCTTTTCATCATCTTCTTCTTCTCTTTTCGAATTCTGTCTGCTTCATAATGCCTGCTCGATTTGTCTCTGTATGTTGCTGTGTTTGAGAGTTCCTCGGGACTAGCTCGGGATGGATGCGCGTTTCTGTTGGCCATAGTCCTTTCTGCCCGAACATGTTGCAGTCCTGTAGTATGCGTTCGGTTGTCTATGTTGCCTGCCCACAATTGCACATGGGTAACAGAACTAATCACAGCCTGTCCAAATGTTTATTTAGTTTGTTGTGTTCTATTCTCAGAGTAGGATAACCTGTTCAATTCGTGGCTTCTTTATTCAGTTACCCTCCCCTAATCTTTCGGTCAGTGAGGTCCGATGTCTAGCCCTCTCGGTTAACAGTAATAAACAGGGAATCCTGTGTGCACTCGCGCACGTTAAAAATCCCTAGGCAGTTAAGTCGAAAGAGTAGACCATATATGGTCGCTGCCCGGGCCAAATTGTCAGCAAAACCCTACCCACACCATCACAGTGAATCCCTTGCTGTGAAGTTTGTACACGTCGGTCAGGATTCTCTTCCTTGAGATTGTTGCTTTTGTCATGTTACTTTCCCCCATCCACTTTATACACTAAACATATGCCAGGACTTGCAGGTTTTCATGTTCTAAAGCTCAAATATTTCCGGGAAAGCACGGCGGACCCCCGAATGGCTCATACCGTGTCACGAAAAGGGGAGGGGGGGGGGAGAGAGAGAGGAAGGGATGCAAAAACCGACTCTGTCCCCAGGGGCAGAAATTCCTAGTTACGCCTCTGAATATAGTTGTGAGGGTTTCAGCTACAGGATAGTGACTCATTTAAATGAATAATAACTTAGTGTAATCAGAAGGTGCAATTACAGTAAACAAAGCTGAAAACTGTCAATGACTCATAGCTGATGGCTTGCGCCAGGATCGGTGAACCAGAACCATCCAGACACTACTCCACCTAATCGTGGTGCCTCTAGGAATAGACTAACCAGTCTGACCTAGGGAGTAGGAACTGAGAGAAGGCAGCCCGGTACTACAAAACTCCATGCCGAAGACGGATGTGTTGGTCCGAAAGGTGCAAATATCACCTTTTTTTTTTTTTTTTTACTTCAAGCAGCAACACAAGGAATTTAATCCCAGCTGTCCTTTTATGGAAAGATGACGAAGATGGATAGCTTATATCGTGATTTGTGAACCAGAACTATCCAGGAGGTCAACTAATCCTTTAGTAATCAGGTGAACGCAAGTGAGAAGAGAGAGAGAGAGAGAGAGAGTGAGAGAGAGTCAAATTATATCATAATCACTTCTGTAATACACGCAACATATTGTGAACTTTCAAATTCAAATGCAAAATGAAAGCGGGCAGAAGGTGGTAGAGTGTAACATACACTCCTACAGAGTATGGTGACAGCTTTACAAAAAAGTACAATACAAAACAGGGAGCCGCAATAGCTCAGTGGTTAGTGAACTGGACTGCAAAGGACAAGAGGTCGGATTCGATCCTGATCGACGGATTCCGGGTTCACCCAGCCTTAAATGGGTACCGTATTTTGTTTCTGGGAAAGTAAAGCGGTACGGGCGTAATACCGACCACATTACCCCAAAAATCATATGATGAAGGTCTGTAAACATTATGGTCACTAATACCATATTCACTGTACGCCACTTGATGCGACTTTACTTTACTTTATTAATTCTAGTCCAATTATAAAGCATTATGAGCCACAAATGTAATCTTGCATGACAACTATCATCATCATGCGCCAAACCGGTTGGCGTAGGTGACCATGTCCCCCCACAATCTTCTATCTACAGTGCATCGTACCAGTTCTGTTGTTGACTGTTTTCCATGCCATGACACCAAGCTATCCTATATTTTCTCTCTTTGTCGCCCGCGATCTCTCTTTCCTTTTATTTTGCCAGTTGTAACCAAGTATTCCAACTTTCCTCTTCTCATGATTTGCCCGAAAAATGTTGATTGCTTCTTTCTGATGTTTTTAAGAGCTCCCTTTTTGTGTTGGCCTCTTTGAGAACATCCTCATTGATCTTTTTAGCTGTCCATGGAACTTTCAACATTCTTCTGAGAAATCCCATCTCTGTGGCCTCTAATCATCTTTTTATTTGTTTGTCTACTGTCCATGATTCGCTTCCATATGTCAGAATAGGCTCTATATAGCACCGATGAACTCTCTTTCTCATTTTTATTGACATAGATTTGTTGCATAAGATATTTTTCATTTTCTGAAATGCTATTTTGGCCTGAACTATTCTGATTTTTATTTATGTGGTTCATCTCCCATCCGATGTTATTATTGTGCCCAAGTATTTGAAACGTTGCACTTGTTTCAGATTTGTCTCGTTTATTTTTATGCTGCATCATGGTGGTGATTGTTTCTTCGATATAACCATTACTTCTGTTTTCTTACTATTCAGACTGAGACCTTTCTTGTTGCTTTCTTTTACTATTATTACCATTTCTTGTAATTCATTCTCTGTCTCTGCTATTAAGACTGTGCCATCCGCATATCGAAAATTATTTATGTTGTGACCGTTGACTTCAATTACTTTTTTGTCTACTATTGATCTCATAATATATTCGCTGTAAAGTGAAAACAAATCCGGTGACAGAACACAGCCTTGTCTGACTCCTTGCTTTATATATTGGAATTGTCCTGTTTGGTTGCTAATTCGTATAGCTGCTGTCTGTTGCCAGTAGGGGAGAGCGGGGAGAAATGGACATGTGGGAGAATTGGACCCCCTCCTTTATCTAAAAAACTAATGGTCCATATTAATTTGGACCATAATGAAAAAACACTAACAGTATGAGATCATTTCTAGGAACAACATCCGGTTTCTTTAAGCCCGCGTGAATTTTCACAATTCGTGATCATATTTTAGCAAGGAAAAAGTTGGGACTTTGAAGTCACATTGCAAGCTAAATTTTTGTTGCTGTTTTTCTGACTGCACGGTAAGTTATTTTATATACAGAATTACTATTTTCCTACGTAAATAATGTTCTTTATGCCAAAAAATTATGAAATTTTAGAGTTTATGTGATTTTTTTCTATTTGAATATCTGTGGGGAGAAATGGACCGTCATTGGACCATTTCTCCTCCCCACACATGAAACGGTTTCAGTATTGAATTATACATTAATCACAAATTATTTAAAAATCTGTTTAAACAAATCTGTTCAATTTGTTTAAACAATTGAAGAAATACATTGAAACTATATGAAACTTTCAATCTAAGCCTTTTTTATATGTTTTCTTTCCAGTCAAAACATGCCCCGTGTTTACCAGAGGAAAACAGATCAAGGAAAGTACCAGAGTCCATTATGAGAGCTGCAGTCACTGCCGTTACAGATGGCATGCCTGTTAGACAAGCCTCCAGGGAATATGCAATAGCCCGTACAACACTGCTAAACAATATTAAAAAGTCAAATTGTCGGTAATGAGACTCACTCCAAATTATCAGCACAGTCAGATTTTTAATCATGAGCAGGAAGAGAGTCTGGCCAATTATCTTGATAAGTGTTCCAAAATGTTTCACGGACTAACTCCAAAAAATGTTCGTACTCTTGCCTTTGAAATGGCAACATTAAATCGTTTGAAATGTCCACAAACGTGGAGTGAAAACTCAATGGCAGGTAGAGAATGGCTTTATGGCTTTCTGAGGCGACATTAAAAATTGTCAATAAGACAGCCAGAAGCAACATCATTGGCACGAGCAACTGCATTTAACAGACACAATGTTTGCAACATTTTTTAAATTACTACAAGTCTCTTATACAACTCTGAATGTAAGTGGGGCTCAGATTTACAATCTTGATGAAACAGGTGTGACAACAGTACAAAATGTTCCTAGAGTCATTGCACCACGTGGTACCAAACAGGTTGGGCAAATTACATCAAGAGAGCGAGGTGAACTTGTCACAATGTGCTGCATTGTTTCTGCTACTGGAGACAGCTTGCCACCAGTGTTTGTGTTTCCAAGAAAATGTTTTAAACACTTTATGTTAAATGGAGCGCCTGAAGGCTCTTTAGGACTTACCCACTCTTCAGGCTGGATGACAAGTGAAAATTTTTTGAAAGTGGTGAACATATTATAAAATGTGTTAGACCTTCAGAGACATATCCCATTATTGTGATTATGGATAATCACGAAAGTCATATTTCATTTCCCGCTCTGGAGTTGGCAAAGCAGAACAATATTCATGTCATCACTCTTCCACCACATACAAGCAACAAAATGCAACCATTGGATCGGACTGTCTTTGGACCCATGAAAGCAGCATTTAGCATTTAGCAGATTCATGGATGATAAAGAATGTTGGAAACACCCTCTCCATCTATCAACTTGCAGAGCTTGGAGGTACCGCTTTTGTTAGGGCCTCTACCAAACAAAACATAATGTCTGGGTTCAAAGCTACTGGCATTTGGCCACTGGATCAAGATATTTTCAATGCTGAAGATTTTCTACCTTCTGACATCACAGACAGCCTCAGATTACAGAAGCACCAGTAACTATTTCAATTAAGTCTAATTTAGACATGACTGATAAAAGGCCTCAATCAGTGGTACTTCAAACTCTCTGTATTCATTAACAACATATCCAGTGTCTCCAAATGATGATGCCCCGCAGAAGTTGTAACAGCGTTTTCTCCTCCTGAATTATTTAAAGGATATCCTAAGGCTGCCCCTCGTAAGGAAAGCAATCGAGGAAGAAAACGTGGAAAAAACAATGCTGGCGACATCATCTCCAGCAATGATGGAAATAAAAATGAATGCAGATCAGAAAACACAAAGAATATTACTCTATCAAAAGCCAAGAAATCACTTTTTGTGCTTGAAAAAAATATCAGTGATTCTGATGATGATACTGACAATATACCATATGATGATGACACAGATTCTGACGTGTCTGATAATGGGGTGATAGCGATGACGAAAACAACAATATCAGAATGGATGGTGTAGAAAGTACAGACATAAATCTTGGTCTATATGTTGTGTGTGAGTTTGAGACAGGAAAGAGAACAAAAATTTAATTGGGAAAGTCATGCAGCTTGAAGATGGTGATGTAGAAATCAGCTTTTTAAGAAAAAGTGGGAAAATGTTGCTAAGTTTTTTTGCCTACTGTAGAAGATATAGGGACTGTTAAAAATGAGTCAAATTAAAGCAATTTTACCACAACCTATTTGCTGCAAGGGTACAAAAAGAACAGAAAGCTATCTACGTTTCAAGATATCCTTTGATAACATACAATTGTATTAATTGATTTTCATGGACTATTTCTCCTACCTATGGTCCATTTCTCCCTTCATCAGTTCCATTTCTCCCCATATGCGGTCCATTTCACCCCACTATGGTATCATTGTTTCAAATGTATATTTCATAAAAAGTTTTAATGTTTAACCATTCTTTGAAGACTATATTTTGAAATAAATGGATATTTCACTCAGCGATATGAATAAATCGCAGAATTATTATTATTATAGAGAATATACGATTTTGGTGAGAAATGAAAAATGATGGTCCATTTCTCCCACTCTCCCCTACATGTTTTTTTATGATCGCAGATCCTTGCCATCATATTTATTTCTCAAGCATATTGATTATTTCCACATGCTTTACTTTGTCAAATGCTTTCGTGTAGTCTATAAAGCACATATATAGATCTTTATTTACATCTATAGATCTTTCTATAATGTCTTAAGATGTATATTGCATTATTGGTGCCCTTTCCTTCACAAATCCACATTGTTCCTCACTTATTTTGGTTTTATTTGTTCCTTAAACGTCATCATATTATTTAGTAATATTTTAGTCATATGGCTCATGAGACTAATAGTGCAATGGTCTTCACAATCAGTGGCTCCTGACTTCTTCGGTATGGCTACAAAGATAGATTTGAGTAGATCTTAGGTATGTGTCCAGTGTATATATGTCATTGAGTGCAAAGAAATACGAATCAGACTGGCTAAAGCAGCAATGTCTTTCAGAAGCCTTGAAAAGTTGTGGAAATCAAAACTCATTAGCACAAACACAAAACTTAGGCTATTCAAATCAAATGTACTATCAACCCTTACGTATGCGTTGAAGCTGGAAAAAACAAGAGATATAGAAACAAAGTTGAACGCATTCGAAAATAAATGTCTAAGGAAAATACTTGGTATAGAATGGAACGAATTCAAAACAAACGAGAAATTAGAGAATCGCCAATCAACACTATATCTTCAGTAATAAAGAAAAGACGATGGTCATACGTTGGACATGTGATGAGAAGAGAATAATCGAATAGCAAAGCAAGCCCTCCATATGGGAAACAACAGGTAAAAGAAAAGAGGAAGACCCAGGGAGACACTGAGAAGAACATTGATGAGAGAGGCAAGAGCAGCAGGAATCGGCTCCATCAATGAGATAGAACTGCTTGCACAGAACAGAGACAGATGGCGAGATTGATAAAATATCTTTAAAAGAAAACTGCTAGAACAAAAATTCATATAGGAGAAGGTGTATCTTGGTCTACGCCCTATGGGCCGGTTACGGCTCGAAAGGTCAATAGATAGATAGATAGTTTTGTTATGACTTGTACTCCCAGCTCTCCTAATGCATTTATCTCTTCAATTGTTATATGTCAGGACCTGGAGCTTTGCCTCTTTTCATGTGTTGAATTTCGTCCTCCACTTCACTCTGCATTTTGGTGGTCCTGTGTCTTCATTTGAATTGTTTAATTCTTGTGTTTCATCATCATAGAGTTGACTGATATATTCTGTTCATCTTTCCATTGTCTTCTCCTGTCCATTATTATATTTCCTTCCTTTGATTTCACACATCCTGAAACTTTGACTTCTTTTCTTCCTGTTGACAACTATGGGTAACCAATAAAGACCTCAAGTGCAAATTCAGTTTATGATCCATCTCAGTTCCATCATCATCGAGTGCCTTCTCCGCAACGAAGGTTGGCTACCATAGAGCGCCATTCTGCTCTGTCTCTTGCTTTGATGGTGCAGGTTGTCATAGACTGACTTGTCCATCTTTTGATGTTACTCGTCCATGTTAGTCTTGGTCTGCCTCTGCCTCTTTTTACCTTGTATTTTCCCCTCCAGGATTACTTTTAGTAGGCTGTTGTGTCTTTTAACATGGCCCAAAAATCGCATTTGTCTTGTTTGAATTGTGTTTTACAGGCATTTAACCACTAATAAATCATTCATACATAAATATTGATTTTGCCTAGAAATATTATGTTTTGGGTCTGATGTCACAAGTAAAACCACTCCCACTTAACAGAAATAAAAAGAATGAGTGCAATGTACCAGGCTCAGAGCATCTTCGTCCACAAGTGCTGCATAATGTCAAAGATTTTAAGGAAAATGCCACTCTGAGATCAAACAACTGTGATATCACCAGATGGGGAGGCTGGAGAAAAAATATCAACAAATGGACTTCTTTTTAATGTCAGGAAAGCTTTTTGAATCTCCACAACAAAGAACATCAACAACAAATATATTTCAGTAGCATCTTCTTTATTGATTCAAGAACAAAATATGTTACAACTGACTAGTAAGGGAAACAAATTTACAAAGATGTAACAATAACATAAAGAATGTAACTGAAATTGCAGGGTGTCATTAACAAAAGAAAATTATTATTTTTGCTCGCTGAATAGGGTTTAATTTCGGCCAGGGAATATAACAAATGCAGAGGGAACAAGTAAAATTACAAATGAAACAAAATCATTAAAAGGTATTATGTTAGCTTTAGGGTTAAACAACACCAGAAGGGACAGGCTGTAGAACAGGAGAAATGTGGAGAAATAACAGAAGGTCATTGGCATGCTCACATTAATAATTGTGGTCATCAGTTACATTCTCAGTGGTAAATGGATTATCAATTATACTCTCACTGATATGTGAGGTTATTAGTTAGATTCGCTGATAATGAGGTTATCAATTACATTCCGACTGATAAAAGTGGTTATCAATTACACTCACACTGATAAATGGTGTTATCATGGATTATACTCTCACTGATAAATAATGTTATCAATCATACACTCAGTGATATATGAGGTTATTGATTACACTCTCACAGATAAATAATGTTATCAATTATACACTTAATGGTATATGAGGTTATCAATTACAGCCTCACTGATAAATGGTGCTACCAATTATACATTGAATGATACATGAGGTTATCAATTACACTCTCACTGATAAATGAGGTTATCATTTACATTCTCACTGATAAATGATGTTATCAGTGATATTACACTCTCATAGACAAATGAGGTTAAGAATTACATTCTCATTGATAAACACATATATTTAGCCTAGCAATCTTTCATAAACAATAATAGTTATCAATTTTGTTCTCAAAGACAAACTAAGTATTCACAACTAAACACCTGGTTTTTCTAAACATATTTGCACAAAAACAAACAGTGAGATATCAAGTCTCTAGACATAAGGATATGTATGTAGACTAACTAAATAGATATGTGTTTTTAGAAAACTAATTGCTGACCTTGTCATTGTTCATCTTTCATAAACAACATCATGAAATAAACATTTATAATTATTGCACTAGATTCCAATTATTTACAACATTTTTTTCTGTTATGTTCAACTTAACTATAGAAGAAACACAAATGAATACAGGTTGTATGTGTGTCTATATATATATATATATATGTATATAGAAAGAAAAGTAAAGAGCCCCCGTCACGCCAAGTGGCGTATAAGGAATATGGTGTTAGTGAACTTAAATTTTACAGACCTTCAGCACATGATTTTTTTTGGGGTAATGTGGTCGGTATTACACCCATGCCACTTTACTTTCACAGAAAAATATCTGGTACCCATTTAAGGCTGGGTGAACCTGGAAGCCATTGGTTGGGATTGAACCCTACCTCTTGTTCTTTGTAGTCCAGTTCACTAACCACTGAGCTATCGTAGCTCCCATATATATATATATATATATATATATATATATATATATATATATATATATATATATATATACATATAGAAACTAAAAAAAAGATATATCAGAACAAAAATAAAGAATGGCAGCCAGATAAAAATCATTTAGAATAAACTACTATTATGAGAAAGAAGGAATTGGAGATAATTTTTGTGCTAAATTTGAGTCATTAAAGAAACTCTACAACAGCACTAAATGATAATTGATGAGCTTGTCAGCAAAGTTAGATCTGCGATAGCTCAGTGGTTAGTGAACTGGACAACAAAGGTCGGGTTCGATCCTGATCGACGGCTTCCAGGTTCACCCAGTATTAAATGGGTACCGGATTTTTTTCTGGAAAGTAAAGCAGCACAGGCGTAATACCGATCATATTACCCCAAAAATCATGTGCCAAAGGTCTGTAAAAACTATGGTCACTAACACAATATTCCCTATATGCCACTTGGCGTGACGAGGCTCATTTCTTTTTTACTTTTGCCAGTAAAGTGAGATATAAGGTCTGTATCTTGATCAACATCCAATGAAATTATAAAGAAAGAGAAGCAGAAGAAGAATTGTGGGCAATTTTCAAATATTCTGAGTGATGAAGTAAAATATATGGCATTAGTTCATGTAGGAATTCCATTAGTACATGTAAGGACTCCATCAATTCATGTAGAATTCCATTAGTTCATGTAAGGATGCCACTAGTTCATGTAAGGATTCCATTAATTCATGTAGGGAGTCCATCAATTCATGTAAGAAGTCTATTAGTTCATGTAAGGATTCCATTAGTTCATGGAGGGATTCCATTATTTCATGTAATAATTCCATTACTTCATGTAAGGATTCCATATGATTTCCATGCTCTACATAATATGACTGGATCACATACACTTAAAAAATCTAAGACAGGTAACTAGAATAGAATTTCTCTGCGGCAAAGATGCCTACAACCATAACATAATGGATAACATAGATATAACTTCCTGGGGAAGAACTTTCCAGAGAAAGATTAACTTGAAGCAAACAATTAATGTAGTTTGAAGAATTTGTGGAACATAATGCTGATTAAAAGAGTCAGTGAAACAAAAAATCATACCTATTGATAAAGAGTCAGCAAATCATAAATCCCAGCTGCAGACAAAGGAGTCAGTGAAAGAAATATCCTAGCTGCTAATAAAAGAGCTTGCAAATCATAATCCTAGCTGCTGATAAAGAAGTCAGTGAAAGAAATATCCTACCTGCTGATAAAAGAGCCACAGAAACATAAATCCTAAATGCTGATTAAAGAACCACAGATACATAAATCCTAAATGCTGATAAACGAGCCAGAGAAACATAAATCCTAAATGCTGATTAAAGAACCACAGATACATAAATCCTAAATGCTGATTAAAGAACCACAGATACATAAATCCTAAATGCTGATAAAAGAACCACATATACATAAATCCTAAATCCTGATTAAAGAACCACAGATACATAAATCCTAAATGCTCATTAAAGAACCACAGACACATAAATCCTAAATGCTGATAGAAAAGCCAGAGAAACATAAATTCTAGCTACACATAGGAAAGAATAAAAACCACTTATATCAAAACCCTTTTAGGAAACCTATTGTTTGCTATTTAAGACTAACAAGATACCACCATTATCAAAGCACAATTTTCTGATGGTGACAGTATCTGACTTTAATTGCTAGCAATGTTCACGTCTTCACATTCACAAGAGGACTATGTCCACCATATTGTGTGTGTTGGTGTATTTCATTCTCCATGTGCACTCTATTATAAAATTATAAAATTATTATTTACATTCTCAATAATTCAGTCATCATAATTTACATAATAACCAACATCTCTGTACAGTGTGTGATCCATAATCTCAAAATGACTGTGCAAACAAAACAATGGAATGTATGATCATATAACAAACACACAATTGTCACATTTTTGTAAATGAAATAATGTAAATTAAAATGAAAAAAACACTCATTGGACTAATATAAATAAAACTGTAATATTTATAACAAGGTATGCATAAATATGAATGAGATTATTTAAAAACAAATTTGGTATTTCAGCCATTAATTACAAAACAATAAAAAGATGATGTGATATTAGCAAGAAATAAACAGACAAAAAATATATTTAATTTCACCCCTAATTATATCGCTTTCAAAACACATATGTGTATTTTAAAAAATGGGTATAGTGCATTGTGTATAGTGTATTGTGCATAGTGTATAGTGTATTGTGTTTAGTGTATAGAAACGCATTCTATTTATGTTTCTCTGCTTAATTAAATGTCAGTAAGATTTCAGGTTAGTAATAAGATCATTTAAATGAATGATCACAAGAAAATAAGTAAATACTATATGAGTAGACTTCAAAACAATTACTTTGTGTTTCTTTGTCTAACTCATGCTAGACCAGCCTAAATGTTTTGATTCGTTCATATTTTTAAGATAATATTTTCATATAAACTGTATTAAAATTACCTCCGGGGAAAGAGTGGAACGCATGTTGAACGCATTCGAAAATAAATGTCTAAGGAAAATACTTGGTATAGCGTGGAACGAATTCAAAACAAATGAGGAAATTAGAGAAATCGCCAATCAACCACTAATATCCTCAGTAATAAAGAAAAGACCATGGTCATATGTTGGACATGTGATGAGAAGAGATAATAACCGAATAGTAAAGCAAGCCCTCATGTGGGAAACAAGAGGTAAGAGAAAAAGAGGAAGACCCAGGGAGACACTGAGAAGAACATTGATGAGAGAGGCAAAAGCAGCAGGATTCGGCTCCCTCAATGAGATAGAGCTGCTTGCACAGAACAGAGACAAATAGCGAGATTTGATAAAATATCTTTAAAAGAAAACTGCTAGAACAAAAATTCAGATAGGAGAAGGAGTATCTTGGTCTACGCCCTATGGGCCGGCTACGGCTCGAAGGTCAATAGATAGATAGAGTTGAACTTTTCAAGGGAGGTAATATACGAAAAATATTAGTCACAATACCATTACGATTGAATAGTTTTGTAAAAATATAGCAATTGTTTCCCTTGACATACTCTAACCTCATAAACCATGATTAAAATAGTTATAATCAGACTTGTGGTGATGATATGTCATTCAAATAGACTATATTTTGTTTTCTTAACAAGATACTTTTAGCTGTCAGTGATGGATGTAAACAATTCAAATTAACTATTGATGTCGGGAAAGTCATATTAAATTGTTTCAAACGACATCCATCAACTACTTATTCATCCGTTGATTTATTTATAACAATTTATACACACATTCAACATTTCACTTCTACCATTGTATATATCTATATAAACTCCGAAATCAATATGCAGGTCTTATTTATCGTTGTATCTATCATAGTATATGTTCATTTATACATTCATTTACCAATCATCAGATCCATCAATATAATCAATAATCTTTGAATTCCATCTACTCTATTCACAAATAGGCAATAACTTGTAACTTAAATTACTTCCCTTGAGTTTTCATGTGCAACCACCAAGCAACAGGAACAATGAGAATTATTATCTTTCACTATCCATTGAAAATAAATTAACACCTATGTGGTATACAAGAAGCTCCAATCTCCTAACTTATATATTGGCTATGGGTGAACAAAACAGTCGATTTATTGACAAGATTGTGACTTCTTGTAATTAATGAAGAATTCATCAATTCTGAATCATTTATTCTTCTAAGAATTTATTTGCTCTCAACTTATCTTAGTTCTTCTCGTAAGCTTGTAAGCTTTATCTTCTGGCTCCTCCTGATTCTTTAAATAACCATTTTAATTAAACAACTAATTAATTAAAAATAACTTGAGGAATTTAATGTAATAATAGTAAGTAAGTAAAGTACCCCGTCACGCCAAGTGGCGTATAGAGAAATATGGTGTTAGTGACCCTATATTTTACAGACCTTCAGCACATGATTTTTGGGGTAATGTGGTCCGTATTACGCCTATACTGCTTTACTTTCCCAGAAAAAAATCCAGTACCCATTTAAGGCTGGGTGAACCCGGAAGCCGTCAGTTGGGATCGAACCCTACCCCTTGTCCTTTGTAGTCCAGTTCACTAACCACTGAGCTATCGCGGCTCCCTTAATGTAATAATATTTGAAACAAATATATACATACATACATATGTCTAACATCAGATAAATTAGCTTGATAATACTTTTATTCATTTTCATGTTGATGAAGCAGCATCATGCAGTGTATGCTGCCCGCTCAACTGTTTTGCTGTCTGCTGCATTTTTTATTTTCATCAAATCATTCTGGATAGTCGGGAGCAGGTAGCAAAGACATTTTTTGGAACATCCACCGCTCTTCAACAAGGCAGATATAAGTTTAATTCACTGTGGAGTCATGGGCTGTTTCCAAGAGTAAATGAAATACCTCAATGTATGCACAATGTGGAGACTACACAATGCATACAGCCTTCATTCTCACAGCCACTTAATTAATTCTATGCAGGACCCCAGAAATGGCATAATTGCAATGAATGAATGAAGTTTTAGTTTTGAAGTTCTTAATTCTAGTTTTTCTTTTGTGTTTTAATTTAATTTCTTTTTATATGAGTATCCGTTATAATATTAAAAAAAATTTAATTTTGTTTTTGCCAGGTTGTGCACGATAAAATCATGTTAACTTTCTACACTTGTTAATTTGAAGCGAAGCATGATTAT
The DNA here is from genome assembly GCA_032433765.1 of Megaustenia siamemsis. Lineage (NCBI taxonomy): Eukaryota > Metazoa > Mollusca > Gastropoda > Stylommatophora > Ariophantidae > Megaustenia > Megaustenia siamemsis. The sequence goes on along the minus strand of JAVIAB010000050.1, from coordinate 57,269,339 downwards.
TCTGTTGCCGCTAAATCAAATTCTGAGGCAAATTGAAAGCCAAATATTTCATTTGTATCATTCATTAAATAAAGTCATTCCTGAAGCAGACACACTATTATATGTCAACTAAAATTGTGTACTTGGGGAATCTAGAGTATATGGCATGCACAATGACAGCCAGTGTCATCAGGATCAACTTTTCTTAGCCCATTTTCTATGGTGGCTTCCCTCAGTCTTGTAATGCCAAACTCTGTCAATGAAGAACACTCAACATAACAGTCTAGATTAAGTTTTGCTGCTATATGAGCTCCCTCTTTGGTGCTGATAAACGCTGATGATCCCTTAGTGGACTTGTTGGATTCACGTATAGAGCTGGACCTGGACTTGTGTGCTGCCTCATCCCTGAGATCCACCTGTGTGCCGACCAGAATTATTGGAGTGTTTGGGGAGTACTGTTGGATTTCCGTTATCCATTTCTCCTGAGCATCTTGTAGAGACTCAGGCATCACCACAGAGAAGCAGAGGAGGAAGACGTCACTGTTGACATAGGAAAGAGCCCGGAGATGGATGTACTCTTCCTGTTAGAGGATTGACAATGTAGAGTTAATATATAAAAGTGACAATCACTGAATATACAATCGTTATAACTTTGTCCATTTCTGGCATATGCCAGTAGTTGTCTATGTACTATGAGAAGTCATTGAGATAATTAAATCAATTATAAATAAGTGAATATCATCATCATCATCAACTACCGGGCCTGCTGGCGTAGGTGATCATGTCTCTACACAACTTTCGATCTCGGCAGCTATTTATCTGTTGTTGACCATCTGCCAAGCCTTTCTCTTAAGTTGTCTGTTATTTTTTCTCTTTGCTTCCCTCTATCTATTCGTCCCTCAATTTTTCCAGTTGTTACAATATATTCCAGTTGTTCTCTTCTCATTACATGGCCAAAAAATGATGACTGTATCTTCCTAATATTGGAAATTAGCTCTCTTTTTGCTTTGACCTCTCTCAGAACATCTTAATTACTCTTCTTAGCTGTCCATGGTACTTTCAACATTCATCTGTAAAACCACATTTCTACAGACTCCAGTGATTTTCTTGTCTGTTGTCCTATTGTCCATGATTCGCATCCATATGTTAAGACTGGCTCTACGTAATATTTAAGAACTCTTTTTCTTGTTTCTATTGTCAAAAATGGATTGCATAGTATTGTCCTCATTTTTGGAAAGCTGCTTTTGCCTGAGCCATTCTGCATCTCACCATGTATGGAAACATTAATATGGGTCTGGTTTTTCTGCTTTTTTTAAGGTGGATGTTCAAATTGTTGACTGTTTCTCTGTTGTTTTTACTAATGTAGAGAAATTTGCTAACACGAGCAAAGAAATTAGAATCAGACTGGCTAAAGCAGCAATGTCTTTCAGAAGCCTTGAAAAGTTGTGGAAATCAAAACTCATTAGCACAAACACAAAACTTAGGCTATTCAAATCAAATGTACTATCAACCCTTACGTATGCGTGTGAAAGCTGGAAAACAACAAGAGATATAGAAACAAAGTTGAACGCATTCGAAAATAAATGTCTAAGGAAAATACTTGGTATAGAATGGAACGAATTCAAAACAAACGAGGAAATTAGAGAAATCGCCAATCAACCACTAATATCTTCAGTAATAAAGAAAAGACGATGGTCATACGTTGGACATGTGATGAGAAGAGATAATAATCGAATAGCAAAGCAAGCCCTCATATGGGAAACAACAGGTAAAAGAAAAAGAGGAAGACCCAGGGAGACACTGAGAAGAACATTGATGAGAGAGGCAAGAGCAGCAGGAATCGGCTCCCTCAATGAGATAGAACTGCTTGCACAGAACAGAGACAGATGGCGAGATTTGATAAAATATCTTTAAAAGAAAACTGCTAGAACAAAAATTCATATAGGAGAAGGTGTATCTTGGTCTACGCCCTATGGGCCGGTTACGGCTCGAAAGGTCAATAGATAGAAAGGTCAATAGAGACAATAAAAATTTTTTAAAAATTCTTATTGGATCTGTGGATTAAATTTGAGAATTTATAATAATATATGGATTTATATACAAATCAGATGCAAGAACAATAAGGAAATAACTTCTACTGAGATGAAATATATCAGATTAATGACAGGAAACAGCCTGAGAGATAAGATCAGAAATGAAGAACTGAGAAAAAAGCTAGGAATAGCCCCTGCCATAGAATATATAAAGAAACAACAGATAAAATGGTTTGGTCATGCGACAAGGCAGAGTAATCAAAACACAACACAACGAGCCTACAATAAACGTTGCGAGAACACCAGACCCAAAGGTCGACCACGAAAAAGATGGATCGATGGAATATTAGAAGCACTAGGAAACATAACAGCAGCAGAGGCGAACAGAAGAGCAAAAGACCACAAATTATATCTCCCCTCGACGCTGAAAGGCAAATCACGAAGGAATGAAGAAGAAGAAGATATAAAAATCGTGTATGACTGAACATTTTTAAAATATAAAATTATTGATTTATGGATCTATGAATGAATGTAGTGACTGACTAACTAATTGATTGATTTGCCTCTTTCATTTCATCGTGTATAGTTCGTCGCCATGTCGCCAATGGTCTCTATATATCGTTTACCACGCGGTTTCCAAGTTAATGCTAGGTGCGGATGCCTGGTTCGTTACATTTGTAGGGTGTGGATTAAATATTGTCAACGTCTTCTTTTCACTTCTTGTTTGATATTGTTAATGGTTGATCTTCAGGCGACTTCTTTGTGATGTGTTGAACCCAACGGATATTTAGAATCTTAGAAAGACAGCGACCTTCGAATCCTCTAAGTCAGCTTTCTATCCAATGGTTCATTCTTCACATTTCTGCTGATTATACGATTAAGGATACCATATTTGACTTATAAATTCTAAGCTTGGTGCTGAGATGGAGACTAGTTGAACACCAAATGTTTCTTATATCTATTTAAAGCCTGATCTGACCAGCTTATTCTAGCAGAGATCTCTTTTTCAATGTCGTTGTTATACTTTTGCACTAGTGGAAGATGATTGGATGAATGACATGTAAATGGTGAACAATAGCTTATTCTAATGATTTGTACATGTATGGAGGATAAATTAATTAAATGCATTTACTAAAGTATCTCACCTGTCCTGCTGTATCAAATAGACTGATGACATAAGACTTTCCTCCCAAGTTGGTTGTCACTGTAAAGAAAGAAAACAAACATGAAAATCTCATAATTTACCTTTACACCAACTTATAATCTTTAGCATATTACAACCTTTATTTATACCTGATCTGATCGTTTTAAGGCTATTTTCGACACAGCACCCTTTGTTTTAATATGCAAATCAGTCATTAGAAACGTGCCTCCATTTTAACTGGATTTTTATCTCCCCTTTCTGAACTAGTTGACATAACACAACAGCACGGCTCAATGGGTACGTGATAATTATTTCCCCTGAAGTAGGCTCCAAAAAAATAGATTTAGCTTGATCGATCGTGTAACTTCTTGGTTTTCTAATTTAGTGTGCTTGGCTTCGAGAGAGGCCTTTCAGTTGAAACTTCAACCACATCATTTTTTTTGTGCACTTATTATTCACAAATTAATATTATCCTTCCTTTATCGTATCATTGGTACAAAATTAATAATATTAATAACAAATTAGTACTCTAAATCAGACGATAGATTGTTGTGTTATTTGTTGTGTTTTTTTTTAAATTAAAGAAATAGAAAAATCAGACGTTTTAGTGCTTTCAACTTGGCTTTCAAGTCTCACAGTTTTTTTTAATTCACGGAAACAACAGGTTTCAAACAAACAGTATTTTTAAAAAAAAAAAAGGAAATTAAACAAGAGTTAATTAACAATGTAAGGTGAACAATGAATGATTGAAAATGGTTTTAAAAAATATTTGCAGAAATACCACAATGGAGTTAATATGGTGCACGCTCGAAGGGACCAGCGACAGCAGAAAGTGAACGAATTGTGTTGTCTCCATACAAGACTCCATAAGGCATACCAACAAGTTTTGATCGTTTGTGATCAGTGTAGAAAAAGACAAGTCGTATGAAACTTTATTCTTGTCTTGTGTTGGGGGTTTTGCCTTGGGGAGGCACGATCCCCTCAACCTCAGACTAAGTTTTCTAGGTTATATTAGACCGCAACTGCCACCAAAAAATTAAGTGAAAACTACTTTGGACTGGTGTCAGCATGGCTAGCGAAAAGATGCCACTTTATTTTCTTCAAGATTTTCAGCCATTTATAACTCGACGTTGTTTCCCTTTTACCGCTGATTACTATTTAGATCTTTTACAAACTCATTATAAATATATTTTCTTAAATTAATTTACTCTTTTTTTTTTAATAATTCATCGTCATTGATTCTCGTCTCCGCGTCGAAGGTTGGCTACCATGGAGCGCCATTCCGCTCTGTCTCTTGCTTCGATGGTGCAGGTTGTCATAGGCTGACTTGTCCACCTTTTAATGTTACTCCTCCATGTTAATCTTCGTCTCCCTCCACCTCTTTTGCCTTGTATTTTCCCTTCCAAGATTACTTTCGGTAGGCTGCTGTGTCTTTTAACATGGCCCAAAAATATGATTTGTCTTGTTTGAATTGTATTTAGTAGTTCTCTTTTCATTTTTAGTTGTGAGAATTCATCGTTTATTTTCTTTTCTTTCCATATAATTATTTCTTTTCTTCTATAACTTCACATTTCAAAGGCTTCAATTTTCTGTTCTGTTTTGTTGTCTTATGTCCATGTTTCTGCACCATACAGGAATGTTGAGAAGATATAACATTTTGCTATTCTTGGTTTTAGTCCTGGTGTTATTTGTTTTGAAGTTAGGATATTTTATACTTATTTATTTATTGTATTAATGCATTATTTATGCATATTTTTTTATAATTCACGTTGTTAATGTGGCCTCTTTTGCCGTTTAGATATGAATCATTTAGCCAGTGACCTTTATTTATTTTTTATTTTATATTTTTGTTTCACTTTTCTCATCGATTGCTTGATGTCATTTGCCCCTAAAATCTAAATAAGATTTTTTCCCCCGTAATTTGATTCTTTTCTTTAAAAAAAAAAAATTATAATGGGAGCTGTAATTGTAATAAACTATGCCCGCGCATGCGCGCCACCAATCCAATTTTATCCAGTGAATAAACATAGAATCATTTGCTGTAATTTATATCTTTCAACAAATTTCGCGTGTGCTCTTTTTTTTTCTTGAAGCTATATACATACCGGTAGTGACGTATAGTCATGTTGTATTCAATTATCAGGTATTTTCATCCATATCGTCCACTCTCACCAGCTTTTTGTTTTGATCATTGGTGTCTTTAATTCATGAAGTAATAATATCGTTGATTGTATCACTAATTGTAATTATTTGTACTATTTATTTTCAGGATCACTTTTTTCACTATTTGTACAACCTCTACAGCCGCTGCAACGTCCACCTCATGTTTACTTCTCTATGTTGTCCGCCCTTAGCAGAATGTTAACTGGAGGCTGATGCACTGTGTTACAAATTTACAACAAGTCGCGGTAACGTCAAATGTCGGCCTGTTATATCCGTCTTCGACATCGCGTATTTGGGTACCGCTTTGCGCCTTACCTCTTCGACCCCTACTCATTTGGCCAGACTAGTTGATCTGTTTTCATAGGCACGGCGTGAAAGTGGAGTAAGGCATTGATCTGCTATGTTGTTCCCCAAAAACTGATTCATGCAGTTAGCTGTAAGTGATGATCGCTCTCAACCACTTTAACCATTTATTAAAAAAAAAAAAAAGTAAAGAGCTCCGTCACGCCAAGTGGCGCATAGGGAATATGGTATTAGTGACCGTCATTTTTACAGAACTTCGGCACATGATTTTTGGGGTAATGTGGTCGGTATTACGCCCGTGCCGCTTTACTTTCCCAGAAAAAACCCGGTACCCATTTAAAGCTGGGTGAACCTAGAAGCCGTCGATCAGGATCGAACCCAACCTCTTGTCCTTTATAGTCCATTTCACTAACCACTGAGCTATCGCTGTTCCCTTAACCCTATATTACTATACCTACATGTACCTCTCTCATTTACGACACATTAGTAAAGATTACTACCACTTAGGTGTAACATTCGGAGCGCTAAAAGTAATACTTTCTCTACAAATATGTGTGTTTGCCAAAGAGGAGACAGGGACTCTTATTTCCTAGATAAGATTCAATTTATAAACTGAAATTCCATGTTTGTATCATTACTACGGCCACTAAGATGATAGCTACTAGAATCACTATTTATATCATTATTAGAACAACTATATGTGTCGCTATCAAGATGGATGTCTGTATCGTTATTAGGATCATTATTGATATCATTATTAGAACAACTATATGTGTCACTATCAAGATGGATGTCTGTATCGTTATTAGGATCACTATTATTGGCATTATTTGTAGATAACTGGGATGTCGGTGGACCGGATATGGGATGACCAGACTGCAATTAAACTGATTCCATAATTAGAATATGATAGTATATAAATAATTACTTAATATTTTGTATGAACTGACCTTAAGCTCTAGAACTGTATTGACTGGTTTATTTGATTGTGTTAGTCATTATCACCGCTTCTCTGTTAAGTCATTCCTGATACGAGCCCGAAATAGACGTAAGCAGCGTTAAGTCATTGTTTACGACCAGCTACTACATTTGCACATTTCAGCCCAGCACATCCGATTTTAGTGTGATTTTTTTCTTAATACCTGGTTTGTCTCTATGACCCCGGGGTTCCCACACTGGTTTAGTCTCTTTTCGAGACCCCACCAAGTGGTGAAATGGTGTGCTCTAGATAACCGATCTTAATATCAACAGAGCATAAGTCGCTAACTGCTTTCACTTCACTCACTATCTAAGTCGCCCAACACATCGTTGCCTAAAAGTCCTTAACGACCCAAAGCTAACTGCGTGCGTCAGGAACAGTTGCAGCAGCTGATAAAGATCCTACTCCACCTCTCCGTTGTGCCTCTGGAAACAGACTTGCCAGTCTGACTAAGCAAATATGGATCGAGAAGAAAAGGCAAACTAGTGCCCAAAAATGTCGTGGTGAAGTCGGATGATTTGGGCCGAAAGGCGCAAAACATCGCAGTTTGCTGTAGCCGTCAACACAACGCAATAACGCTGATTTCATGTAATTTTGAGCAAGGACAATGAAGAGATGTTATGGTCGAGCGAACGCAAAATAAGATGAGAAAGAAACAGATATATATCACAGTATCGTGTACTGGCCGCAGTAGTATCGGGTATTGACCGTGCTAGTTAAAACTCTTCTGCTGGAGGCAAGACGCGTGTCTGGTACCGAGAAGATGTGTTGATTGGTACCAGTTAAGTTATTTCGTTCAAGATCTTGAGCCTTAGTTGAAATGCATGTACCAAAATGACATGAAAACGGAAGTACAACTACCAAAATAAATACCATGTGACCGAAATAAATGAGTCAAAGCGCCTTGGGATTGACAAACAAGGATCAAACTGTCCAGTGACTGAAGTAAATGAGTAAAAATCTCGTGGAGTCAAGGAATAAAGGATGAAAATGTCATTGTAACGAAGTACATGAGTCAAAGTATCATAAAGGTCAAAGAACAAGAGCTAAAATGTCATGGTAACGAAGTACACGTCTCATGTCGGCTTGACGGATTTAATTAAAAGCGTAATGTCTACACACAAAATAGATTTGTTATGGTAATGTCTTTTGAGCGAAATGAGGATTCTGTCAGCGCTATAATTTGCACACACAAACTGGATGTATACTCAGTATCGATTTTGTCTTGTTTTAAAGAACAAAGACTGTCTCGTAAAAATAATACTGGGGGGGGGGGGGTGAAATATTAAACTTAACCGTACGAGACCACAGTATTCGGAGAAACCGGAAACGTAATCTCCATCGTTGTCCTATATTAGGTTAGCGGGGTAGGGGTATTACCTGCCGAAGGAGGAGTAAGACGTAGCATTTCCTCCGCTTGTCTACGGGACGCCCTTGGGCAAGGTGGAGTACCCATTTAGCCTCCCTATGAAGGTTACATGAAGCCATGAGAGCAGGTGGTGGATGGTATTGTGGGAGTAGCCAACAAGTGCTTTTGATTATGGTCCCCACTCCGTGAATGCAGATAGTGGATCTCAAATGTAGATACAATAGTTGGGATTTATGACTAGTACAGTCACTACCAAGAAGGAAAGGAATGGCAAACTACTTTTTTTTATAGTGCCGAGAAATAATCATGTCTATAAACAAACTTGGTGTCATGGCATGGAAAACAGTCAATAGCAGAATTGATATGATGCAGTGTGGATAGAGAATTGTGGAACAACATGGTCCCCCACGCCAAGCGGTATGGTACATGAGGATGATGATGTCCTATATAGTTAATATCTTTACGGCATTACCCAATTTCTGGGAGCCGCAATCGCTCAGTGGTTAGTGAACTGGACTACAAAAGACAAGAGGTAGGGTTCGATCCCAACCGACGGCTTCCGGTTCACCGAGCCTTTATTGGGTACCGGATTTTTTCTGGGAAATTAAAGCGGCACAGGCGTAATACCGACCACATTACCCCAAAAGTCATGCGCTGAAGGTCTGTAAAATTTACGGTCACTAACACCATATTCTCTACACGCCACTTGGCGTGACGGGGGCTCTTTATTTTTTTTTAAAATCCAATTTCTAAAGTCTGCCGGGATGGGGGGGGGGGGATTATAGGACTGGAGAATAATGGGCGCTTGCCCCGTTTATTTCACATTCGACTGAATAAACTTTTGACATTAGCGTGATTTTAATTCGCCTACTCCTGGTTTGGAGGACGACAAATTATTGATATATATATATGTAAACAGTGGGACAAAAGAAGCCATAGTCTGCATGAGGACATTAATCGAAAAGTATAAAGAAGTAAACACCACTACATGCCTGCTTCCTAGACTACACCTCTTGATAGAATATACCATAAACAGCTTATGGACTGCTTATAAGATATACTATGTCACATCTAAATGACATATGTATACGACTAATATGTAATTTATACTGGAGCAATCAGCAATAATAAAATATAACAACGAGAACTCTACACTCATTGACATAAAAAGAAGAATAAGACAAGGATGCATCCTATCACCCAGCTTGTTCAATCTATACACTGAGCAAATCTTTAAAAACATATCAGAGATGCCATGCCTACAAATTAATGGAAAGATAATCAATAACCTAAGATATGCTGATGATACTGTACTACCAGCAGAAAATCCTAAGGACCTACAACAATTACTTAATGAAATAAACATGACAAGCAAAGGATATAGATTATTTATAAATACTTATATACAGTAAAGTCTCGATTATGCGGTACTCAATAATCCGGAATTCTCAATTTAACGGACTTTTTTTTTTTTAATTATTATAGGGAGAAAGCTTGAATCATGTTTTGTTCAGTTAAATTAAATGCCTTTATCCGGAAATCGAAAACGCTACAACACGGTTTGTGCGCTGCGCTTACTTCTACAGGCTCTATCATTACACAATATTGCGTTTACAATAGTGTATTTACAGTAATATACTTCAAATAGGAGCGAACATATTTTATTCAATCCAGACATTGTGTCTCCAAATATTCCAAGTAAAAGCGACAGACAGTCTATATCTTCACTTTTTCCCCCGACTAAATGTTTTTGTCGGGAAATCTTAGTCGTGCCAAAAACACTTATCTACATGATTTTACAAATTTGCTTAATTTTCTCATAGCCTGCTTTAGATCTAAAGTTGGTCATGAATTTGTCAAAAATATGGCGTTTGACAGTCTGACCGAACATTAGAAGCAGACGTATTGTTTGTGAAAATTGAAGAGCCCATAACTTTGATGATTATAAATCAAAGGTTGAGCAGCCGGCGTGCAGTGACATAGAGATGGTGAGAAGAAAGGGGGAGGGGTTCAAAAATTACCGACTGGAAATTCAAAAAGAGTAAGATACAGAGTTTGACGTTAGTTTGTCTCAGACATTTGTGCAAGCTGAAATTCGTTCCATCAGTATAAATTATACATGATATGCTATAAACGCATGTGTGCATACTTTTTAACGGAATACATTTTTGTGTTAAATAATGGCCTCTGCGAGTGCAAACCACACCTCAATTTCCCGCAAAGGTAAACGCAAGCGAACTGTATTGACACTGAACCAGAAGATTGAAATCGCTAGTAGACTTGAAAAAGGCGTTAATCCCAACGTTTTGATGACTGAATTTGGCATAGCCTCTTCAACATTATATGACATACGAAATCAAAAAGATGAGTTGTTTAAGTTTGCGTCGGAGTCTGAAAGCAGCAACAATATACACCAGAGACGAAGTATGAAACGGCCAAAATTTGAAAACTCGACGACGTCCTTTATGTGTGGTTTTTAGAAAGAAGAAGAAAAGGAATGCCAATATCAGGACCCATGTTGATAGAGAAAGCTAGTGAATGTCACACGAATTTAAATATTTCTGAGCATTGCAATTTTTCAATCATGTTTTTTCATAAATTTTGAGTTTGGTTTTCTTACTCTCGATTATCCAGACAAATTCAATTATCCAGAATGGGTTCTTCCCCGAGCATTCCGGATAATCGAGACTTTACTGTATATATATATATATAATTTAGTCAAAAAGACTAAAACTATGATAATAAACAAAGATAATACTCAAAACCCATAAGCGGAAACCAAAGTTGAAGGAAAAGACCAGGTAATAGCTACAACTACCTGGTAAATACTATAACCAGTGATGGAAATTGTAAAAGGACATAAATAAAAGAATAGGAATGGCAAAAAGCAATTTTAATATCATGAAAAATATGCTAACATCAAAACAAATAACACCAGGGCTAAAACTAAGAATAGCAAAATGTTATATCTACTCAACATCCCTGCATGGTGCAAGGTGCAGAAGGGAATAGGCAAATAATTGCGATGCTGCGGTAAAGCTGGTAGCAAGGAACCAGTGTTCCTCCCTTGTAAAGCTGTCTTCATACCTTGGAGTGTTTAACACTCCCCACCACTGGTTCCAAGGTGCAGAAACATGGACACTAGACAAGAAAACGGAACAGAAAATTGAAGCCTTTGAAATGTGGATTTATAGAATAGGAAATTTTGGATGGAAAGAAAATAAAACAAATGATGAAGACTTAAAAGAACTAAACATGAAAAGAGAACTACTAAACACAATTTTATACAAGACAAATGTGATTTGGGGCAAGTTAAAAGACACAGGAGCTTAATAAAAGTAATCTTGCACGGGAAAATACAAGATAAAAGAGGCAGACAAAGACTAATGTGGACGAGTAACATCAAAAGATGGGAAAGTCAGCCTATGACAACCATCAAAAAGCAAAAAACAGAATGGAATGGGTCTCCTTGGTAGCTAACCTTCGATGCGGAGGCGACACTAAATGGTGATTTTATATATATATATATATATATATATATATATATATATATATATATATATATATATATATATATATATATATATATATATATATGCATTAGCCGGTGAATTCCTGCTGCACAATCTAGGATTTGTGTATCAAAGTTGATCGAGACCCCACAACACGTTCTTGTGGAAATATTAACAAGTCAGACGAAGGATGTCGAAGAAGGAAGGCAAATCGGTATCAAGACGTTTCGTGCTATAATCAGAGGTGTTGGGTCGAAAGACGCAGACATAGTAGCTCGTTGTAGTTCATAAAACTCATCTATAAATTTACGTCTGTTCAAGGTCCGGCGATAAGAAGTAGTAGTCGAGAGAACGTAGAAGAAGAACGAAGAACAGACTTCAAACTGAGTATTTTATTTGTGTGCCGATTACATTTTTTAAAATCTATTTCTTAAGATGTTTACCTTTTCTTCTTCTTCTTCTTCTTCTTTTTCTTCTCTCTCTCTCTCTCTCTCTCTCTCTCTCTCTCTCTCTCTATCTATCTATCTATCTATCTATCTATCTATCTATCTATCTATCTATCTATCTTTCACGCTTCTCAGCACTACCTGTGAGAATGCTCTTAAACAGGATAATTTAAACTATCAGATAAAGGTAAGGTAAAGGTAAAGTACGAGACTTGAACCGGCATCTTGCTCGGCCGCATATTAAGAAATGTTCACTATCAGATTTGCTAACTTACAACTGTAAAGTTTTTTTTAAACAATCCTTGAGACGAAAAGGAACTTGCCCCTACACAGACTCAATAAACATTAGAACTTAAAAGACACAAAAATAGTAAAATGAACCACAGACTCAAATAAACATTATAACTTAAAAGACACAAAAATAGTAAAATGAACCCCAGACTCAAATAAACATTATAACTTAAAAGACACAAAAATAGTAAAATGAACCCCAGACTCAAATAAACATTAGAACTTAAAAGACACAAAATAGTAAAATGAACCACAGACTCAAATAAACATTAGAACTTAAAAGATACAAAAATAGTAAAATGAACCACAGACTCAAATACACATTATAACTTAAAAGACACACAAAAAAGTAAAATGAACCCAGACTCAAATAAAAATGAGAACTTAAAAGACACAAAAATAATAAAATGAAACTCAGACTCAAATGTAGTGGTTGACATTAAGCCCTTGAAACTAGAAACTAATCATATATAAGACACAAACATAATAAAATGAAACTAAGTCTAAACGAATCTCCACACTGGAAGGTTGAAAATAAATCAAGGCACGAATCTGCAAAATGACAAAACCTGTCAAGGGGTTCCGGAATGGGGTTTCTCTTGCCGGAAATGATGAGATGCATTATGGGAAATGGGAGAGGGGAAAAAATCTGATGACGAGTTAGCACATCTTTTACGAGCCAAGAAGAGGAAAACAACCAGAAGGGAAGGGAAGTTAAGCATTAACCGAAGATTCGTCGAGGCACACACAAATATATATATACCGAGGGTTGAAGAATTCTGCGAGCAAGTAAAGTATGTTCTCACGGCTGGTGAGCCAAAAGTATTCTCGATAGAAAAACCAGGCAACAAAAACAGACAACCGCCTGAGTTAACTCATGACTATTTCCGGTAAAGAAAACATGGGTAGAGTGTTTTTTTTTTGGGTGGGGGGTGTCGAAGGTGAATGAGAGAGAGAGAGAGAGAGAGAGAGAGAGAACAAGCCAAACTGATATAGACAAAGTCCGAGTGGGTAAAATAGAAGAAAGCGTGCGACTAGTTAGGTCCAGGATGAAAAATGTTTAAAACCACAAACTTTCTATCGACTTTTTATTTGCATTAGAGAAACTCTCATGGGTGCTCAATTAATTCCTAAAATCTATTTGTTAAAAGTCATCATCATGTGCCATACCGGTTGGCGTAGGTGATCATGTCCCTCCACAATCTTCTATCTACAGTGCATCGTATCAGTTCTGTTGTTGACTGTTTTCCATGCCATGACACCAAGCTATCCAGTATTTTATCTCTTTGTCGTCCGCGATCTCTCTTTCCTTTTATTTTGCCAGTTGTAACCAAGTATTCCAACTTTCCTCTTCTCATGATGTGCCCGAAAAATGTTGATTGCTTCTTTCTGATGTTTTTTAAGAGCTCCCTTTTTGTGTTGGCCTCTTTGAGAACTTCCTCATTGGTCTTTTTAGCTGTCCACGGAACTTTCAACATTCTTCTGAAAAATCCCATCTCTGTGGCCTCTAATCGTCTTTTCATTTGTTTGTCTACTGTCCATGATTTGCTTCCATAGGTCAGAATTGGCTCTATATAGCACCGATGAACTCTCTTTCTCATTTTTATTGACATAGATTTGTAATCTATTTTGTAAATTTGTTAAAAGTACTTACAGCAAAACACATTTTGAAGCAATTATAATATATTTCTAAACTCCGTAAAGGGAGCCGCGATAGCTCAGTGGTTAGTGAACTGGACTACAAAAGGACAAAAGGTAGGGTTCGATCCCAACCGACGGCTTCCGGGTTCACCTAGCCTTAAATGAGTACGGGATTTTTTTCTCACCACATTACCTCAAAAATCATCTGCTGAAGGTCTGTAAAATTTATGGTCACTAACACCATATTCCCCATATGCCACCAGGCGTGACGGTGGCTCTTTACTTTTTTTTTTTTTTTTTTTTTTACTAAACTCCGTAAGTTATATATAAATTTATAGCTTGATTATCTAGGATGTTATTAGCGATACTCGGGAATTGGGGGCCTCGGTAGCCTAGTTGGGAAAACCACCCGACTAGACTACCGACGTTCGGACAACCCGTGTTCAATTCCCGCTGGGAGCAGTGTGAATTGTACTCGTGGTTGGAATAAAAAAAAAATACCCCCACGGTCGACCCAGCCGTTGGCAGAAATGGGTACCAGGGTATATTATCCTGGGAAGGTGTGGAATGTCGCTTCGCATCTGAGTTTCGATGCTTGAGGCTACACTATACAGAAATATCCGAACATTTCTGGATAGGCGGCCGAGCACATATGGGTATATACTCGCGTGCTAAGACGCCGGTTCAAGTCTCGTACTTTACCTTTACCTTTACTCAGGAATGATCCTGATATGATACTTTTCTGCGCCATTTCTCATATCGTATCAAGTCATTGCTTTTTTTTTTAATCTTCTTTCTTTCTTTTTCATATTCATCACTCATTTATCGGACCCTGATGAAGTCTGCTATCAGCTATACAGTTTATGATCGATTGTAGTGGGTGAAAAACACATTCGCCCCTTTAAGTCACCATGTTGAGGACTGTCTTGTAGAAGTTTACATGTCTGATAACTAAATATAGAAGTTTACATGTCTGATAACTAAATATAGAAGTTTACATGTCTGATAACTAAATATAGAAGTTTACACGTCTGATAACTAAATATATAAATTTACATGTCTGATAACTAAATATAGAAATGTACATGTCTGATAACTAAATATAGAAGTTTACATGTCTGATAACTAAATATAGAAATTTACATGTCTGATAACTAAATATAGAAGTTTACATGTCTGATAACTAAATATAGAAGTTTACATGTCTGATAACTAAATAAAGAAGTTTACATGTCTGATAACCAAATATAGAAGTTTACATGTCTGATAACTAAATATAGAAGTTTACATGTCTGATAACTAAATATAGAAGTGTCCATGTCTGATAACTAAATATAAAAGTGTCCATGCCTGATAACTAAATATAGACGCTTTCATGTCTTATAATTTAATATAGAAGTGTCCATGCCTGATAACTAAATATAGACCCTTTCATGTCTAATAACTAAATATTGAAGTGTTCATGCCTGATAACTAAATATAGAAGTTTTCATGTCTTAATATAGAAGTTTCCTTGCCTGATAACTAAATATAGTCCTGGGTTTCCACATAAATTCCGAGAGTTAAATAGATTAGCAGTTAACCAGACTAGTCATAGACCCCGAATTGTGATTAATGCGACCTGTAAATAACAAGACTTGAGTCTAATAAAATGTATATAAGAGCAAAGCAGTTGAAAATATGTGCAATTAATATAAAATAACTTTTCAACAAAGACACGTACGCACATTTTTTTCTTCATTCTTTCTTTATTTTTTTTCTTGTGATCTGTTGATGCTAAACCTCTTTACAGCCCACAATTAAATTACTGTAGAAAGTTGCATTGTGGTGCACAACAAGTTGTGACATCACCTCTTTACAGCCAAACAAATCCGATTTTAGTGCCATAATTTATATAAAATCGTGTATTATAATTATAAAAACGCAAAGTCACGTGTTTGTTTAAAAAAAAAATGAAATAGGTTTCCATGGTAACTTTAAACGTCCACCTGCATTATATCTTATCTGCACAATCAAATCAAAGAAATCATATCGTTACGGTCGCCATCGATTATTCCAGATCTACTTTCTTGATTACCCGATATCCTTGGCTGCGATATATCAACATCAGGGATGGATCAATGACATGTTCGCAGGGGTGTCAGCATCGATGAATTTCCGCTATATTATTACTCTCAATTTTGTTTATTCTTTAAACGTGTCTCGTTAATCACTCTAAAAATGGGGGTTCGTTGTGATTTACAATGTTACATTTTTGTTTAATCTTGAAATATTTGTGCCTTTCCAACACGGACACAAACTTTGTACTTGCTTATTTTTAGACCATGATTGCTTTTCTTGTTCTGTCCACAATCATAGTGTTATTTTTGTAAGTTGGGTAATATTATTTTAGTGAAAGAAAAAAAAAGTGCGCTATGTCTCGAAAGTAGCGTGACGGCATTAATATCAATGTCTGGGGACTGGTTGGTCTCGAGGCAAGACGCCGGCCTCGAGACAGAGAGGCTGTGGGTTCAAATCCCGGCTGCACCGGATGGGATTTTAATTTATGATTTCTCTCTACGGCAACCACCCCTGGTCTCAGCAGCGAGGCCCGGCTTGAAACGTCAATTACTCATCGACGAAAAAAATATGAGTACCTCCGAAGAAGAATCTGCCTGTGCGGCGAGAGACCCCTGTGCACACGGCTGCCAGGGAAAACTGAATTAACACGCAATATTCAGTTCCTAGTCACTAGGGACTTCGTCACAGGTAAAAGCTGGCGAACGAAAAAAAAAAATCAATGTCTTATGACCACGTGGGCATTTTTATGTTTACTGTTTTTAACAATACGGCAGGTCAGTTTTTCCTATTAAAAAAATAAAGAAGAAAAAAATCTCCAGTACGAATTTAAACTTTTATAGTTAAAGATCGAAATGAATGCAAAAAAGGCGGGAAAATGCTAGGCAAAAAAAGCTTGTCCTTGTGCAGCATTTTATTACAGAAGATAACTCTAATCTAGAGATTTCTGGCAACCGCCATTTTATTGTAGCGGTTTCCGTTTGAGACATGACTTTCAAATGTGAAATTTCAGCTCAACTAAACTGTGTTTTAAAATTAATGGATTCTAAAATTATCGGATATACTAAAAAGGCATTTAGTTGAGGAATATTTTTTAAAAAGTTGGGGGGGGCGGAGTATGGAGAAGGTTATAGATGATCTGATATATTTCAATTTTGAATAAAAGAGGTGAACAAGAGAGGTGAACAAGAGAGGAAAGAGAGAGGTGAACAAGAGAGGTGAACAAGAGAGGAAAGAGAGAGGTGAACAACAGAGGTGAACAACAGAGGTGAACAAGAGAGGAAAGAGAGAGGTGAGCAAGAGAGGTGAGCAAGAGAGGTGAACAAGAGAGGAAAGAGAGAGGTGAACAAGAGAGGTGAACAACAGAGGTGAACAAGAGAGGAAAGAGAGAGGTGAGCAAGAGAGGTGAGCAAGAGAGGTGAACAAGAGAGGAAAGAGAGAGGTGAGCAAGAGAGGTGAACAAGAGAGGAAAGAGAGAGGTGAGCAAGAGAGGTGAGCAAGAGAGGTGAGCAAGAGAGGTGAGCAAGAGAGGAACAAAAGAGGTGAACAACAGAGGTGAACAAGAGAGGAACAAAAGAGGTGAACAACAGAGGTGAACAAGAGAGGAACAAAAGAGGTGAACAACAGAGGTGAACAAGAGAGGAACAAAAGAGGTGAACAGAGGTGAACAAGAGAGGAACAAAAGAGGTGAACAACAGAGGTGAACAAGAGAGGAACAAAAGAGGTGAACAACAGAGGTGAACAAGATATGTGAACAACAGGTGAACAACAGAGGTGAACAAGAGAGGAACAAAAGAGGTGAACAACAGGTGAACAACAGAGGTGAACAAGATATGTGAACAACAGGTGAACAACAGAGGTGAACAAGAGATGTGAACAAGATATGTGAACAACAGGTGAACAACAGAGGTGAACAAGAGATGTGAACAACAGAAGTGAACAAGAGATGTGAACAAGAAAGGTGAACAAGAGAGGAAAGAGAGAGGTGAACAATATATGTGAACAACAGGTGAACAACAGAGGTGAACAAGAGATGTGAACAACAGAAGTGAACAACAGAGGTGAACAACAGGCCGTGAACTAGAAATTCTAACTTCACGCTTCATGCGCACATCAAAGTTGCGCCATGAGATGTTCTCGTGACATTCTAATCGATAGCGGCTGATTGAGGGACTGATTACATTCGCATTCTCTCGTGCATTCTTCACTTCTTCCTGAAAGAATACAGTTCTGCTTTCTCCTTTAATGCAGAGATCTAGGCGTTTAAAGAAAAAATGGTTATCGAATCAGATACGGTCCTATGCGACAAATGATGTTCTTGACCATCATATAAGCACACTTTTCGTGAAGTAAAATTAATATTCACATCACGAGTATCATCATCATGTACCGGGCCTGCTGGCGTAGGTGTTCATGTCTCTCCACAACTTTCGATCTCGACAGTTATTTATCATTTGTGTTGTTGATCTTCTGCCAAGCCATTCTCTAAGCTGTATAGTATCTTTTCTCTTGTTTCCCCCAATCTCTTCTTCCCTCGATTTTTTCAGTTGTTACAATATATTCCAGCTGTTCTAATCTCATTACATGGCCAAAAAATGATGTTTGTTTCTTCATAATATTGGAAATTAGCTCTCTTTTTGCTTCGGCCTCTTTCAGAAAGTTTTCATTACTCTTCTTAGCTGTCCATGGTACTCTCAACATTCTTCTGTAAATCCACATTTCTACAGCCTCCAGCCATTTTCTTGTCCGTTGTCCTATTGCCCATGATTCACATCCATATTTTACGACTGGCTCTACATAATATTTAAGAACTCTTTTTCTTGTTTCTATTGTCAAAAATGGATTGCACAGCATCTTACTCATTTTTTGGAAACCTGCTTCTGCCTGGGCCATTCTGCATCTCACCTCTGTTGTATATCTACCATCTCACCTCTGATGTACATCTACCACCTCACCTCTTTGTACATCTACCATCTCACCTCTGTTGCACATCTACCATCACACCTCTGTTGTACATCTACCATCTCACCCCTGTTGCACATCTACCATCTCACCTCTGTTGCACATCTACCATCACACCTCTGTTGTACATCTACCATCTCACCTCTGTTGCACATCTACCATCTCACCTCTGTTGTACATCTACCATCTCACCTCTGTTGTACATCTACCATCTGAGCTGAAGTTAACAATGTTCCCAGATATTTAAAATCACGAGTATACAGCTTGATAAAGCACAAACCAGAAAGAAGAGATAACCCCTTCTGTACAAGATAGACTGTTGATCTAAGAGAAGATATGAATTGACCTGCAGCTCCTCGTGGAGCAAAGGGCCGCAACAACATTCTGCCAAAGAACAAGGTTTTGAACAGTCTTCTCCAACTGAGCCATCGGTTCATCATTCTGCAGCTTTACGCTTGTATCACGAAAGATTTTATCCGCGTCTGTTTATACCTTCCAAGTTTCCTAGTTTCTTGTGGATTTCCCTTTCATTGATTGTCTTTCAATATTCTTTTAAGAGAATTAATATTCAGTATAAACCCGAGCAGGAAGAACTCATTAGTCCGAACGATTCTAGGAAAAACAACTTTGACTATAAACTGCTGTTGCCTTGCAGGAAACTTCCAGTAAAACGTAAGACATGGAAGGCAATCACGAACAAATGCTACGAGAAGACGGATTCACTGGCTTCAATGTGGGGAAAAAAAAAATTACAACGAAATCCACTATTATGTAGTGGCAGAAGTTTCCATGAATTTATACATTAATTACTAGAATTAATCAACGAAATTATTTCACATAATCTGACAAGAGAACTTCCATATTTATGTCACAGTTTAGAGAAAGATGGAAAGGAGACCCCAGTGTCAAACTGAGTTTAGGATTAAACTTCATAATACAAGGCTAATCATTTGTACGTCGGGAGATCGATAGCCTACCTAGTACCTTCCTCAAATCAGTGAGCCTCTTATCTATTATTTACATCTTCCCAGTCGTCAACCGGAGAACTTCCTGCCGGGATCGGATCAATTTACAGTAAAAGTCCTATCCATGCCTCGCTAAGAGCATGCAGAATACAGTGTTAAGACTATATGTGTCCATAACCACGGCACATTTTTGGGAGTTGTGGTCGGTATCAAGCCAGGCCGCCTTTACAGTAGGATTATGACATCTACACTGTTCAGCCTGGCACATCTGATTTTGAAGGACAGCTGGATGGCATAAGAATGCGTCTCTCAATCCCAGCCATCTACAACAGCGGGGGACTGGTTTGTCTCGAGGCAAGACGCCGGCCTCGAGAAGGAGAGGTTGTAGGTTCAAATCCCGGATGCACCGGTTGGGATTTTTATTTATGATTTCTCTCTGTGGCAATCACCCCTGGTCTCAGCAGCGAGGCCCAGCTTGAAATGTCAATTACTCATGGACAGAAAAAATATGAGTGTCTCCGAAGACGGAGTTATCTGCATATGCGGCGAGGGACCCTGTGCACACGGCTGCCAGGGAAAAACGGATTAACACGCAAAATTCAGTTCCTAGTCTCTAGGGACTTCGTCGGAGGAAAAGCTGGCGGAACGAAAAAAAAAACCAAATAAAGTGGAATGTTTTTGAGAGCACTGAAACATGCTTCATGCATATTAATGACGTATGTATATGGCGGATGTTTTATTTCGCTAATCCATCTCTCTGGTGGATTCATTTTCCTCTTGTGATGTTGCAATTGGTTGTTGGCGTTTGTTTTGGAATGTTGTTTTGTTTAGGACAAAAACGTTTGATAAATTATTAAGTCACTTTATTAGGAATTTGTTGAGGTCAGGTGTCACAGCAGGTAATGTTTGTAACGAAGCGGAAGTAAATATGCACAATATTAAATATGCATTCGAAAGTGAGGAAAAGGGTGGTGGGGAATCCTTTTCTTGCTGTTCCTATAATTGTCATCATCATTATCATCATGATTACCATCACTAAATATCATCATTATTGTCATCATGATGACCATCACTAAATATCATCATGATTTTACCATCACTAAATATCATCATGATTTTACCATCACTAAATAACATCATGATTTTACCATCACTAAATATCATCATGATTTTACCATCACTAAATATCATCATTATTATCATCATG
Organism: Megaustenia siamemsis; assembly: GCA_032433765.1. NCBI lineage: Eukaryota > Metazoa > Mollusca > Gastropoda > Stylommatophora > Ariophantidae > Megaustenia > Megaustenia siamemsis. The sequence continues at coordinate 57,248,288 of JAVIAB010000050.1, read as the reverse complement.
ATTACCATAACTAATTATCGTCATTATTATCATGATGACCATCACTAAATGTCATCATGATTATGATCACTAAATATCATCATGATTACGATCACTAAATATCATCATGATTACGATCACTAAATATTATCATTATTATCACCATGATGACCATCACTAATTATCACAATGATGACCATCACTAATTGTCATCATGATTACGATCACTAAATATAATCATTATTATCATCACGATGACCATCACTAATTATCATCATGATAACCATCACTAATTATCATCATGATGACCATCACTAATTATCATCATGATGACCATCACTAATTATCATCATGATGACCATCACTAATTATCATCATGATGACCATCACTAATTATCATCATGATGACCATCACTAATTATCATCATGATGACCATCACTAATTATCATCATGATGACCATCACTAATTATCATCATGATGACCATCACTAATTATCATCATGATGATCATCACTAAATATCATCACGATTACGATCACTAAATATCATCACTAATTATCATCATCATTATCATCGTGATTACCATCATAATAATAATAATAATCATCATCATGTAAAACGCCTGTTGGCCTAGACGATAATGCCTCATCTCAACTTTCTGTCTTTACAATTACTTATCAACTCTATTTTTGACTTTCGAACATGCCATTCTCCGAAGCCATTTAATATCTTTTCTCTATTTTGAGTTATTTCCTCCTCTAATTTTCCAGCTCTCGTAATATGTCCACAACATGCTCCCTTCTCACTACATGGCCAAAAATAGATGATTGCTTTTCCTGATGTTGACAATAAACTTTCTTTATTGACTTGCTCTCCTACAGAACCTTTTCCTTATCCATTTATCTTCCCGCGGCCTTCTCACAATTCTGACGGAAAACGACATTTCTATACATTTTCTTGTCTGTTGTCCAATTGTTCTGGATTCACTCCTCTGTCAGGACTTCTTCTCCTCTCATTCCTCATTTGCCTTTCAGCGTCGAGGGGAGTTATGATTTGCGGTCATTTGCGCTTCTATTCGCCTCTGCTGTTGTTATGTTCCTGGTGTTTCCAATACTCCGTCGATCCATCTTTTTCGTGGTCGACATTTGAGTCTGGTGTTCTTGCAACGTTTATTGAAGGCTCGTTGCGTTGTGTATTGATCTTTTTGCCTTGTCACGGGGCCAATCCATTTTATCTATTGTTTCTTTATATATTCTATGGCGGTGGTTATTCCTAGCTTTTTTTCTCAGTTCTTCATTTCTGACATTTCCCAGACTGTTTCCTGTTTCGTCTAACATATTTCATCTCAGTTGAGGTTATTTTTCCTATTGGCACGGCTGATCTCGCATAACTACTAATGAATTACTTTTGTTCTTGTTTCCATTGATACAGATGACTTGCGAGATACCGTTACGCTTTTTGATCTCAGCCTTTGATTGAGCTGGTCTGAACCACAGCCATCTATAGAAGTAAGGTGAGGGGAAAGAGAAGAACATCTCAGAAAACTCCTACAATCGTGTCGTCTTCAGCTAAGCAAGCCATGGTCGGATGTCATCATTCTACCAACAACCGTTCCTCCTCGCTGAGGTAAAAAAAAAACGTCACAACAATTGGGATCATTCTTTTCTGCCCGTTAGTCTTACTATGATAGATAACTGTGTCTAAAACTAATCAACCTAACATTGTACCTATCACATATTAGAAGTTAGGTGCACATTTACCGATGAATTTGGTAAAAGCCTGTCATGATTGTACATGTCGGTGAACCAACTTGGTCATTCACGTAAAATTAACAACACTTCCCCCCCCCCCCCCCCCTTTTTCACCATCTCTTTAAAAAAAAATACGGAAAACAAACGGCAGATGCTTCTGCAGCGACTGAGTGAGATCAGACGATAATAGTGTGGACACAGTGTCAACAGGAAGGAGATTACAAGTCTCAAATATGCGCAGAATAAGCAAATAAAACGGTGGTTTGTGTATGCATTTCTCGACTGTAAAAAAGGATTGTTAACAAAGAGCGTCAGTAACTCAGTAGTTAGTCTATCTTTCGTTCCCCATTCAGTAGTTTGTCTATCTTTCGTTCCCCATTCAGTAGTTAGTCTATCTTTTGTTCTCCACTCAGCAGTTAGTCTATCTTTTGTTCTCCAGTCAGTACTTAGTCTATCTTTTGTTCTCCAGTCAGTACTTAGTCTATCTTTTGTTCTCCACTCAGCAGTTAGTCTATCTTTTGTTCTCCACTCAGTACTTAGTCTATTTTTGTTCTCCACTCAGCAGTTAGTCTATCTTTTGTCCGCCACTCAGTACTTAGCCTATCTTTTCTTCGCCACCCTGTACTTAGTTTATCTTTCGTTCGCCACCCAGTAGTTAGAACTCTGCTTGCGATAAAGTGAACGTGGACCAACGCCAGTGCGACGCTCTCCAGTCAATCCAGTTGACAAAAGTGACTCTCTGTCCCACTGTGTTGGGAAGAGAAATAACAGCGAGGAAAAACACTGGATCGCTTGTTATCAGAAAATACTGAAGGCCAATGCTGTGATGTTTTATAATGTACTCCTCTAAAACATTATATCTTACGAGACTTAATTTATCAAAGTAAGAAACAGAGCACATAAACAATAAAGTAAAGTGTAATCCAAAATGACAAATGTCGAAGACGCATACATAAATGCACTGGTGTTCGAATTCATTTCACTTGAATGCTCTTAATGTACATAAAATAGTATCGCTGGGGGTAACAAATAATAAACCACCAATTGCTGGGGTAACAAATAACAAACCACGAATTCCTGGGGATAATAAGTAATAAACCACCAATTGCTGGGGTAACAAGTAATAAACCACCAATTGCTGGGGATAACAAGTAATAAACCACCAATTGCTGGGGATAACAAGTAATAAACCACCAATTGCTGGGGTAACAAGTAACAAATCACGAATTTCTGGGGGTAACATGTAACAAATCACGAATTTATGGGGATAACAAGTAACAAATCACGAATTGCTGGGATAGCAAGTAACAAATCACTAATTGCTGGGGTAACAAGTAACAAACAACGAATTGCTGGGGTAAGAAGTAACACAACTGTAGGAACTCCCACCATTTCACACTCTTTCTCCGTTTTGTAGAGGGAACATGATACTAGTAATCACTTCCTTTTGTTTTTAATCATAAGCACGTTTGTGAGTAATGTGGTCAGAACTGAACCAGTTCCGTACCTCTTTCCAAGAAAAGGACGGTACCCATTTATGATTGGACCGTCAGTCGGGATCCAATGTGACTTCTTGTCCTCAAATGACCAATTCGCTGGTCACTGTCATACTGCCGCAACCACCACAGATTGAGAACTATCTTTACGGCATGTTTCCCATTACTGGGGTCTGGCAAGGGGGGAAGTAAGTGTGTGTGTGTGGGGGGGGGAGGAGGAGGTACTTAGAGGACCACAGAATAAAGGCCGCTTGTACAGTGCAGACGCCGCGGAATGTTCAATTATGAGTTTTTATTCACAGTTTAAGAGAATCTTCAAATATAGCTATTTTGAGCGTAAATCTTCGTCCGTTGTTAAGACAAAACGGGCATTGTAAAATATTGAATGATTAAAAATACGCTTGCGAGCAGTCTGTACACGTTTCTAGAATTGTGTGTGCAGTAGCCGAATCAACGGTACTGCCTAAATGATTATATTTGTTGACCTGGAGCGTTCGGTTATGTGAGGCTCCAAATAGAAACACATGAACCAACAGAGAAACTGGTTCAAGCGCATTGTGGACATAACCTGTTGAGGTGGTTCCGGAAACACATTGACAATTGGTTTCTCAAACGGGACTATTTGTGATGTGAGGCTCCACTAGGGAGACAAAGTTATAGAACACAAACAAACACACATACACACGTGGGAGACAGAGACAGAAAGAGACAGCGAGAGAAAAAAGAAATAAGCGAGAGAGTTAACGACTTAAAATGGTGGAAGCAATGGGTCGTTCTGACATTATAACAATAAAAGAAGGGAAGGGGGTAAATGCTGTTAGATTGTCTAGTACTTGAAGTTAAGAGAGAGGACCGAGAGAAAAAAAAACATTGGCCCCCTCACGTCCACTGACTTCTGCTTAACGGTAGCACGTTACAAAACATTACACCCTTACGACATTATATACTGTGAGATCACAGCTGTCCATTCTTATGTTTTTAAAACATAATGTGCATAAAGACAGAAAATTGTATTTCCATTAATGACGTTTTTTTTTCCCATTGTACATGACCAAAAAGGTGTTTCCATTAGTCACCTTTATATTTCCTTGTAGCGGACCAAAAGGTATGTCCTTTAGTCACGTTTTTTATTTCCTTGTAGCGGACCAAGACGCCTATCCAGCAATTGAGCTTAGTGCAGTCAGTGACCCACAGTTGACTTTCAGCGTCAAGATCGGAGAACAACAGAACTTCCTGCTCCATTTCCTATGGGTGCTTCTGGAAACAGACTCTCCAATCTGACCAAGCAAGTTGGGATTGAAGACGGAAGGAAGGCAACCGGATGAATAAAAATACCTTGCTGCAGTCGGATGTGTTGGGCCGAAAAGCGCAAATATCGATGTTTAGATGCAAAGCATTTGCGCACACATAACGTCCTTTAAAGGTCGGATGCTGAAGAGGACTATACATTCCTTTAGTAGAAATTAGTCATCAGGTAAACGCCAGAATACAATTACTTGTATCAGAAGCTGGCTACGGGCATACATGATCACACTAACACACCCCCTGATTCACGCAGTAAAAAGTAACAAAACAAAACAAAACAAAAGTAGAGAGCCCCGTCACGCCAAGTGGAGTATAGGGAATATGATGTTAATGACCATAATTTTTAGAAACCTTCGCCACATAATTTTTTGGATAATGTGGTCGATATTACGCCCGTGTCCCTTTCCCAGAAAAAAAAAATCCGGTATCCATTTCAGGCTGGGTGAACCCGGAAGCCGTCGATCAGGATCGAACTCGACCTTTTGTCCTTTGTAGTTCAATTCACTAACCACTCGTCGCTCCCTGACTCACGCAGTAACTCACGTTAATTTTAGTTCTGGGATTTCCTGCTATTTTGGGTGGATCTTTATCTTTTCCTTTTAACTGGAGACTACCAGTTTAACAAGACTATTCCTAGCGAGAACTGTTCAAAGTTAAAGGGCTACAGTAGCTGAAATGTGAGTGTTGAAAGAGGGTTGGTAACTCCTCAGATGGAAAATACGTTCGTTTGCGCTGATGTAACTTTCGAATGGGATTTCTATATACTAATAATTAGGGCTCGGATTTTTATGACCTAAAAATCCTGAAATATGACATGCAAATATGACCTAAAAAAGGCAAAATATGACCTAAAATATGCTAAATATGCCGAAATATGACCATTAGGTTTTTCTCATTTATGAACCAAAAAAAAAAAAACGCAAATTATTATTGTTTGCATGTTTTACGCATTACATAGTAGTCATAGTACCTACATAGTAGTAATACTTAACAAAGCATGTATAAAAACACTTACCACATTTATTCCTCAGTTTTCATTGTTTGTACAATTGCAACCGACAACAACATACATTTTTAGAGTTTCAAATTTGAACGATCGTCGATTGTCACTGAGAATTGTTTTATATTTGGAAAAACTTCGTTCTACATCACATGATGTCACAGGGGCAAATCTAAATAATGTCAGATCATTTGCTGAAAGTTCAGGTTCATCCTCTTGAAATGTTGCATGTTTACCACTAAGTATGTCTGCAATTTTGCACAATGAGAAATAACCAGAATTTCTATGAAGAACACTTTCTAATTTTACTTTAATCCTGTTGCTTACTTCACCACGTGATCCATTTATTTCTGTTTGAATTTGTTTCACAATATCTAATGCATCATGAAGTGCAGTCCCTTCGCTTTCCAGACGTTTTATTGCTTTTGAAATTGCAGAAAAGTTTGACTTTATATAAGTCAGATTTTGTGATAGTCTGGTAGAAAATAAGCTTTGCACTGCTTGTATTGATGTTGCGTCGTCTTTGTCTAGGGCATTAAATATTTTATCCAGTGTTGAATAGTTTTCACAGTAATACTCTACAGCGTCCAGCCATGTACCCCAACGTGTAAGGATAGGTTGTGGAGGAAGTGGTAGTTGAGGAGCTTCTTCTTTGAATTTTTGTACTCGAAGAGGAGCCTTGATGAATATTTTTTTCCCATTTGAAATAAGCTTGTCCACATCAGGAAAATTACCTCGAACTTCCTCAGCTACTCGATGCAGTGCATGAGCAAGGCAAGTAATATGGATCAATTTCGGGTAGAGAATTTAAAGTCCTTTAGCAGCCTTTTTCATATAGGGAGCAGCATCTGTTATTAATAGAAGGATATTATTTCTTTCTATTCCATTTGGCCACAACAGCTTCATGGAATTATCAAATAGAACAGCTATGGAGGTATGATTTGTTCTTTCAAGAACTTCACAGTTAAGGACAAATTTTTCTCCTGGTTGATCTCCTTTTAAAGTTCCAACTATAACATTTGTGACAAACCTGCCATCTACATCAGTAGTCTCGTCTAAGGAAACCCATATCTTGTTATCTACAATAGAATTTCTAATTTTATTTAACATGTCCTCATAACATTTGGAGAGATAATTTTTCCTTAAAGTAGATTCATCTGGGATAGGATGGCTAGTGTATTTCTCCAGAAATTGTCGAAAATATTGATTTTGCAATTTATTTAAAGGGATATTTGATGAAACCATCATATGACACAAATCTTTATAAAAACCGGTCTCTGTGTTTCCCGAAGAAGAAGAGGAAGTAGCAGAACATTTTTCAAGTAATAAACTTTGTCTTCCTTCCATTTCAGAAAGTCTACTTAAACATTTCATATTTTTAGAAGTATTGCAATGTTGTTGCACATTAAACCGTTTTCCAGCTGTAACCTTGACCTCACACAGTGTACAGTACAATATTTCTCCATCGGTACTAAATACTTTTGAACCAAATTCCTGCACAAATTTACGCAACTTTGCACCATTAGAATTAGACACTTTAGGCATTGTAAAGCAAAGCTATTCCAGTGAATCAACCATAAACAATATAACTATTATATAACTATGAGCTAGAGCACAAGATCATGTAGTCAGTCACTGTTGCAAATGGCAAATTAATAATTGTAACATACAAATGGGCGCCAAACGGTTTAAATTGAAACTGGAAGATTTAACAAATCCAGGAATATTCGCTCCTGACGTTGAAGCATTTGAAATTGTTTCCTACAATTTACTTTCGAAACAAAACCCAGAAAATTCTTTTGAAGTATTGAGCGGGTGTCACTCCCTTTTTTATTCTCAGATGCCGACTGACATCAAAGACTGATGTCTTCCCCCTCCCTACAGTCGCATGAAAGACACACATGCATATTCACTAATACACACATTCAGAAATATAGCCAATCCTCACAATTTGTCTCTAAACATAGTTTAAGATGTGCTAACATTGATAAGCAAACGGAGTACACAAGAAAGTTGAGTACACCAGAAAATATGCAAAATATGACCAAAATATGACCTAAATCTCCAATTTCAGGCAAAATATGACCTCATCAAAATTATGGTCAAAATATGCATTTATATGACAAATAAAAACAGCTTAAAATTGTTCAGAAATGCTTGAAACATGTAGAAATTAACTTAAAACTGAAAATATGCTTCAGGAAAAAAATATGACATTTCATGAAAATCCGAGCCCTACTAATAATAATAATAACAATTTAAAAAAGGAGTTTCTTTCAGCCAGAATTGTACGGATTGCGCTCCGGTAGTAGACAGCAGCGCTGAAATTATTAGATCAATTCCAAATAAATTATGTTTTCTCTGAAACCGTTGGCACATAATTAAAAATAATAATATTTCGTCTATAAGCGACAATTGAGTATTAGGCAAATATAAAATATGCACAATAGCTAAAATTTAGCATTAAGAAATATAATTATAATAATGAATAAAATAATACAAATTGTGGAACAAGAGATTGAAGAAGTAGACATAGAAAACTATGGATTCATGAGATAGCAGATGTCATAATGAGCACCGTAGATGAGATAAAACTATAGAGCATTGACGCAAGCACTCCATTTTTCCTAGACACTCCATTTTTCCTAGACACCGAAATGCAAGATTGGTAGAGAAAAGTAAAGTTCGTGAAGCCATGTGTAAACATGAAGCATAAGCTAACAAAACCATTTCGGGAGGGCTGGATAGTCTAGAGGTACGTCGTCGGCCTCAAGACAGAAACGACGCGGGTTTACTCACCAACAGCGATGGTGATTTTTCAAAAAATAGGAAAAGTTAATTCGTTGTTTCCTTATCACGTTAGCCTCCCCTGATCTCGTGGGTGGTGAGATTCGATGTCAAGGCCTCTCGGATAACGGCAATAAACCGGATGTTTCGTGTGGACGTTTAAGATCACATGGCAGTTAAAATCAAAACGATTAGGCCATAAATATGGCCGCTGCCGGGAAAAATTGTCAGCAAAAACTTACACACCGTGGATCCCATTCTGTACTACAGAGTTCGTGCACTTGGACCATGATTCTCCTAGGATTCTCTCAAGGGGGATATCAGAGCACCTATAGATTCGTCCGGTGTGTAGTGATGACGATCCTAACAATAAACAACAACCAATTTGGCACCCATTTGCCGGCCGGGTTCTGCAGAACATTAAAGGTGTATCCGGTCTGAGCAAGCGACAGTTACGCCACTGCTTGCTTGTTTGATGTTATTAGGTCTAGGCAAACCTAGTCGTTATTCTTGTGTGTTTAATTGACGAGCCGGCAAGAGACGGCCGCAAGCGATGGGGAATATTGATCCACAGTTGAGCCAACATGGTTTGAGCACCGAACGATCCCTGTGTCATTCAGTGTCCTATATGGTGCTCTGCGGCTACACTCCGAAAGGTATCTGCGTTCATATTTTGATCCCTCTGCTTCTTTTAAAAAGTCAGTCTATAGTTGCTGAAGGCTCAAATGAATACCAATTCGTTGAGACTTTAAATTTAGAAAGATTTAAAACAATGAAGTCATTCAAGCTGTACCAACATTCAACGTTGCCGTCAAATAAAGGTCAGCAGCCTTTTCGGTGATGGGCCGTTCCTGTAACGAGCTTGTCATAATTCACGTGGAAATAGCTACAAATATATTACAGTATTTATTCAAGATAATACAATAATATAAAATTAATATTGGAAGGGAAAACACAAGGTAAAAGAAGCAGAGGCATATCAAGACTAACATGGACGAGTAACATCAAACGACGGACAAGTCAGCTTATGACAGCCTGCACCATCAAAGCAAGAGGCAAAATGGAATGGCGCTCTGTGACAACAACGGAAAGAATGTGTCCGTCGTCCATTCTAAAAAAAAAAAAATAATTTTGAGAGCTGGGTGGGGTGGAGCGGGGAGGGTCTAAATGGCCTTGAATAGCTGATTGAAGTAGTATTTGTCGGAACAACTTTCAATACAGAACAATGGCAAAAATAGCACAGATTACAACAATAGATGTTTCCACAAACGCGTTACTGACGCGTTATTACAAAACAAATATCCGCCACATCTGGGAAACGAACCTGAACCCTTCTGGTTGATAAGGAATCTACTAACCACTCAGTTATGGAGACTTCAAAAGGGGGCCAGGAAAACATATACACAGACACATATCAGTATCTTATGTGGACTGTATATAGGACTTTCCTACTAATTCAACATTTTTTTTTTAATTTTATTTCTTCCAGGAATTCACTTTACCAGGAAAAACGTTTTTATTATGATCTTGATATGATACGTGATGTGATATTCTGAAAGCTTATTCTACAACACAACATGCAAATATCATTTCTATTACTCTTGTCTTCAATCTTTAGACATTACCATTTGCATTGATTCTCGACGGTATTTCTCAAGTAACGTTTCTATTTGTAATCCACATTTCTCTTGTTATTCCCATGTCTATGTTACACAATGCGACATTTATCTCCATCAGTATCGCGAGTTAATGACGCTCTTTGCAAGATACAGCTAGTTCACATCCACGTGCTGTGTTTTCACTCGTTTTAGCCAGATACATATCGCTCCACGCGGGTGCCAGAAGAACCCTCGGTCTGGATATGCCAATGAAATGCCTGCGCAAGGTTAACGAGATGCAAATTCGATTCTGAGAATAATTCCAGTGAGAAAGATGGAATAATTGCTGTAGAGAGTAGATAATGTAACGTTCGTTGTGGGTATGTTGATATTCTTATTAGAAGTTTGCGGCAATGATAATATATGAGGGTCTTGTGCCAAATTGCTTCGTGTTCTTGTGGCGGGGCCAGGTGCAGACATCAATCACCTTATTTTTATAATTCATTATTACAGAATAATAACTTAAAAGGTGAGACAAAAATGATAGATTGTTATAAAGTACAATGGGAATAAGTAACGAGCCCCGTCACGCCAAGTGGAGCATAGGGAATATGGTGTAGGTGACCATAATTGTTACAGCTCTTCAGCACTTGATTTTTGGGGTAATGTGGTCGGTATTACGCCCGTGCCGCTTTAGAAAAGATCATCTGCTGCCTTGCAGGAAGATTGGGGACAATCAAAGGCTAAGGAAAGCAAACCTGAACAAAATGCTGGCTGAAATCTGATGCACTGGGCAACTGGCGCAGAACACAGTGCAACGTTTTAACAGGTATTCAAGCGGAATGGATCTAACAGGCTTAAACAGACAGCTGTCTTCGTGTGGGAGTCTGGAGTCCTACTCTGATTGAGTCCTGATCGCAGAGAGAGAGAGAGAGACTTTCCCAGAACAAAAAAGTCCGGTACCCATTTAAGGCTAGGTGAACTCTGAAACCGTCGATCAGGATCGAACTCGATCTCTAGTCCTTTGTAGCACAATGGGAGTGGGTGTAGGTATATTATCTCTGTGTATAATTAAAAGATCAGAAAAGGATAAAAGGGGGGGGGGATGTGAGAGTATAAAACATTTGCTCATGTATGTGTGTGTGGTATAGAACAAAGACATAAAGAATTGGTCTTTATTTTTTTTTTTCCCCACTCGTGTTCTTTCATGTATATAATGGAGGTCACGTGATATATTCATATTTTCGTGCTGTGAAAATTGAGTAGGGGCCAAAGGGACACAACACAATTGTCATTATGTGAATGTAAACTGAGATCAGCTGATATCATTTAAAATGTTCTGTCTTTATTTGTAAAAAATATAATATATTTTAACATTATTGTATCTTAATAGGGCATATGTGCTGATTACATATTGACTCATAGGTACACATTGACACATAACAACGTTAACAATTTCGCTGGCTGACTGTAATAGATGTGGAACAGGGATAACAACTTCTTCTTCCCTTCCTGGTCTGCCTTTTAGCGTCGAGGGGAGATATAATTTGTGGTTTTTGCTCTTCTGTATACCACTCCTTCTATTACGTTTCCTATTATTTGTTATATTTTATAAATCCATCTATTTCGTGGTCAACCCTTGGATATGGTGTTCTTGCAACGTTTATTGAAAGGCTCGTTTGTTGTTTTTTTTTTTATCTTTTTGAATTATCACGTCACCATTTTATTTGTTGTTTCTTTATGTACGCTGTGGCTGGAATTATTCCCAGCCTTTTTCCCAGTTCTTCATTTCTTATCTTATCACTCATGCTGCTTCCTGTCATTCGTCTAACACATTTCATCTCGGTAGAGGTTATTTTTCTTATTGTTCTTTCATCGAGGCTCCCGGATTGTGATTGGTAGCACATCGTTAGGATGAAGATTGTATTGTAGAGTTCCCGTTTTGCCTCTAGAGTTATTTCCTTGTTAGACAATAGTGATGATAGCTGTCCGATGATTAATAATAACAACTTCACTGGATGTCACATGTGGACAATAACAATTTCACTGCATGGATAAAATAGATGTCACATGTGGACAATAACAATTTCACTGCATGGATAAAATAGATGTCACATGTGGACAATAACAATTTCACTGCATGGATAAAATAGATG
>JAVIAB010000050.1:57079254-57236115 GCA_032433765.1 Megaustenia siamemsis | reverse complement strand
CTAGAGTTTTCTGTTGTTAAAGAATTATATTTTCATATGTCCATGGTTTTATTATTTGTGTGTGGTTGACTTCAGGTTGGTCTGCAGTCTGAGTCAGAAGCTGAGAGTACCTACCGCAAGGTCCTCACGATGTTGCCAGGAGGCTCTATTGTGTTGGAGGATGCTTACTCTGCCATTCAGAATACTGTGGATGAGTTCAACAAATATGTCAATGTAAGACTGCATTATTTTACAATTTATCTGGAGTTGTTTTAAAGAAAAAATATTTGATATGTTTAATATGTGTTTTAAATATTTGATAAAATGTGCGTTTATATTTTTAAATACACAAGATAAACAACATGCAGTATGTTGATGTCAGTCTTAACATCACAAACTTAGATAGAGCTTCTTTGAAATGATGAATATAATAGTAAATAAAAGCAGCAAAAAAAAGTTTAGTCTTAAAAAAAAAGTTATAAAATGGTAGTCTCTAAGAAAATACCTCTCCAGAAGTTATGGAAAAAATAAAAATGAGACAAGTGCAGCAAGTTAAATACTTGAGCACAACAATTATATAGATAAAGAAAGATACAGTAAAGGTGTATAAAGAAACAAAACATTAAAGCACTGGCTTGAGCATTTTAGGAAAATAAAGAATCTATGCCATTGGATGGCTCAGGCAAAGGCAGCTTTCCAAAAAATGAAGAAGATACTATGCAATCCATTTTTGACAATAGAACAAGAAAGAGAGTTCTTAAATGTTATGTAGAGCCAGTCTTAACGTATGGATGCGAATCATGGACAATAGGACAACAGATAAGAAAATCACTGGAGTCTGTAGAAATGTGGTTTTACAGAAGAATATTGAGAATCCCATCGATAGCTAAGAAGAAGAACAATCATAATTTTTTGGCCATGTAATGAGAAGAGAACAACTGGAATATATTGTAACAACTGGAAAAATTGAGGGACGAAGAGATAGAGGGAAACAAAGAGAAAAAATAACAGACAGCTTAAGAGAATGGCTTGGCAGAAGGTCAACAACAGAAATGATAAATAACTGTCGAAATCGAAAGTTGTGGAGAGACATGATCACCTACGCCAGCAGGCCCGGTATTGATGATGATGATGCCATTGGAAGTGAGAATCTTGAATACTACATATTTCCGATCCTGAACTATGAAAGTGAAGCATGGACAATAGATAAATGAACAAAAAAGAACATTAAAGGCCATAGAGATATGGTTTCTCAGAAGAATGTTGAGAGTTCTTTGGACAGTCTAAATGTCCCTCAAATTAAGCCGTGGTCAGAACACTAAGGGATTTCCTAAAATACACCAGAAGGAAACAACATTAAATGTAATCATTCAACCTTTCTTATCATCATCATTGAGTGCCATCTCCACATCGAAGGTTGGCTACCATGGAGCGCCATTCTGCTCTGTCTCTTGCTTTGATAGTGCAGGTTGTCATAGGCTGACTTGTCCATCTTTTGATGTTACTCATCCATGTTAGTCTTGATCTGCATCTGCCTCTTACCTTGTATTTTCTTTTCCAAGATTACTTTTAGTAGGCTGTTGTGGATTAAAAAATCTCATTTGGCTTGTTTAAATTGTTTAGTAGTTCTCTTTTCATTTTAGTTGTTTCAAGACTTCATTGTTTGTTTTTTTTTTCTTTCCATCTAAACCTTCCTATTTTTCTATAAATCCACATTTCAAAGGCTTCAATTTTCTGTTCTGTTTTCTTGTCTAATGTTCATGTTTCTGCACCATACAGAAATGTTGAGAAGATACAACATTTTGCTATTCTTAGTTTTATATTCCGCCTTTCTTAGAATACAGAAATTTGAACATGTAGTAACTGCAAACAAAGTGCCGGCAAAGAGGAGACCATGGAAGAGAGATAATATGCTGGATATCTTGACACTGTGACATAGCAGATGGTTACCAGTGAAAATGAATTTGTCTGATTTTGTAATATACAATATGCTATTTCATTTTTATAAAATTCTGCAATGTATAATTGTTTTATACTATTTATAATTATAAATGCAGTTTAAATGTAACTATTATATTGCTTGTAGTATGTTTTCAAAAGTTCTGGTTAAATTGTTCAGCACTTTTCATACAATGGTAGAATAACTTAAATTTTGTTATGGAGAATTTAATAGAGCTTTTCCTTTTAAAAGGTTTGGCTTCGCTACCAGTCTCTTTGGGATTTGAACCCGGATGTTCTGTACAATCGTCTTGGCAACAACTTAGTGAGGTGGATGAAAGCACTTGAGGACATTAAGTAAGGAAATTTATATCACTGTTTCCTAATTTTAAAAAGGCTGAGATCAATAATGTGTTAATTCATAGTATTTTTATTATTTTGCTATTTGAAGAATACTAATAGACACAAATAAGAGACTTTTATTAATGTTTGAGGGTTTTAGTTCTTTCGTCATGTTTTTTGTAATTTTTTTCTCTGAGTGTGAAAAAATAAATACATTAGATAATCTTTCCTTACTAAGCTTATGTTGCAAGCAGCAAGAATTTTAGAATTAAAATATTTATAAATTTCTGATGAACTTCGTGTAATGAAATTAAATGTCTGTAAGCAACAGTGATATCTAGAAATTGGAGACAGTAAATAGTAAATGCATCTGTAGAATTGCAAGCATATTGTATGTTTAAAGATATTAACATTTAAAGGTTTTTCTTAAAAATAATGTTTTAATAAAACTGCAGAATTTAAGAAATGCTAAATCAGGACATAAGCTACTACTTGTTCCTGCAATTTAAATTTGTAAAATCAGTTTGAAATTTCAGTTGTTTGAATATAATCATCAAATTTTGCTAATATAAAACAAAAGCATGTCTTTCTCGAATTAGGGCATCTCGCAAGACATTTGATACCTCAGAAACTCAGAAGGAAATTGGGCCTCTCATTGTTCAGTTTGGAAAAGTAAGTATTGATACATAGATCCAGCATATTTTGATATGTAACTGAAGAAAGTTGCTGTCATTATTAATGATTATGTTATTGATAGGGCCATTGTTTAATCACAGCTTTTAGCTTTCTTGTCGGATGCCTGTTGAGATTTTTTATTTTTTTATGTGTTACCACAGTGAAGGTTTTTGTAGCAGTATATTGATTGTTGCATGGTGAAATAAGAAACAACTCTAGACATGTTTTATCTAATACAAGCAACTTTTAGACACATTATGTAAGAAGCTTCTTTAGACATATATTGTGTAAATCAGAAGCAACTTTGGATACATATTGTGTAAAGCAGAAGTAACTTTTGATATGTTGTAAACAACTTTAGATTTGTTGTATTATGTAAAGCAGAAGTAACTTTTGATATGTTGTAAACAATTTTAGATTTGTTGTATTATGTAAAGCAGAAGTAACGTTTGATATGTTGTAAACAATTTTAGATTTGTTGTATTATGTAAAGCAGAAGTAACTTTTGATATGTTGTAAACAATTTTAGATTTGTTGTATTATGTAAAGCAGAAGTAACTTTGGGTAACAGCTTGAAACGTCAGTTACTCATCGACGGAAAAAACATGAGTACCTCCGAAGTCGGAGTTATCTGCCTGTGCGGCGAGGGACCCTGGTGCACTCAGCTGCCAGGGAAAAATGGATTAACACGCAAAACTCCATTCCTAGTCTCTAGGGACTTCGTCTGAGATGAAAGCTGGCAACGCAACAACAACAACAACTTTGGATATGTTGTAAACAACTTTAGATTTGTTGTATTATGTAAAGCAGAAGCAAATACACATAATTGTAGTTAATGACTGTAGACTCTGTACTGTCATTAGAAAATCAAGTCTACAAGTCTGATCCAATAAAAACTGAACCATATAGTTATATGTTATCATTTTCAACTGATGATAGTGCATCTCATATGTCATCATTTTCAACTGATGATAGTGGATCTCATATGTTATCATTTTCAAGTGATAATAGTGCATTTCATACTCTCAAATCTTACTCACCATCTCTTTTGAAATCTTCAACACTTTGTATTTTGGTACTTGGTCAGTTCTGCTGTTCTTCTTTTATGTTATTCACTTTCTTATAACTTCATCAGTGTTGTTCACAAATTTGCACTTTGACACAAGCTTCAAGTGATTCTGTCACTTTTGAAGATTCTTTATAGAATTGGCAAAAATAAATAAAATAGGCTGTTGAATAAGAAATTATGTTTTTAAAGCAAATATCACATTATGTAAGTATAGTTATGGAACGCCCCGGTATCACTGCAAACGAATTAAAATCCATAATTGCTCAACCGCCGTGCCAGTGGAATCATCCGAATTACTATCTCATCTCCCAAACAAAGAAAGGTAGCTGTAGTCCCCATCATAGTAATCTCAGCACGAAACTGCACAGAAAGTGAACACAACCATCTGTTCTCCACAGCCATCTGTTCTCCGTCATACGATATCACCATTCATCATAAACAATCAGAATATCGAAACATGATCAAAACAGATGAAACGCACAGCTCACGGTGTGCACAGCTCTTAACTCAGTAGCTCCTGCAACAAGCCGGACTTGGAATATGAGGTAACTGCAACAAGGAACATTTTTCAGATATAGCCGTTAATGGTTCCTGCTGCCTATCCATAAATGTTGACCGGAAGTTCACGTCGTCCTGAAAATGATGATCGATCTTTTTTTTTTTTTTTTTTTTTAAAAATGTATAGCACTTGATGTTAGGACATCATTTTGTGACTCCAAATCCGAACATATGAACATGTATATGTATTATAGACTTACAGGGACATCTTATTCCTATTTTCCTTTCACATTCTTTCCACATACATTCATACAGGGAAGATATTATTCTTATTTTCCTTTCATTTCTCCTTCATGTTCGATTTTTTTATTATTGATTTTTTATTTTAAATACATACTTGTGTGTGTGTTGTTTGTTCCTGTTGAAGGCTTATTGCCTGAAACGTCTTTCTGATTTGTGTTGTCCACTTGTTATGTGAAGCTTTAACCGTACCGTTTTTTTTCTTTCTATTTTTTAAAATATATATTTTTTCCATTTCTCCTAAGTGTGTATGTGCCAGTTAATTATTGAATACACATTTGTCTTCACTAACAAAACGGATACCACATATTGAATTTTGACACATATTTTAGGTTCAGTCCAAGGTGTCTCTCAAGTATGACTCCTGGCACAAAGAAGTCTTGAGCAAGTTTGGCTCCCTTCTTGGCAATGAAATGACAGAGTTTCATGCTCAAGTTTCTAAGGTATCACTACAAGTTTCCATTCACTTTCATATTTCAGTCTCTATACATTTGTTTTCATAAAATGCAAAGACTTCATAAACCATTGTTCTGAACCCATAATTTTAAAAATTTTCTTTTGGTATTATACCCCATTTCTGAAACATTTGGGGAGGGTGGGGTGTGCTTATTTAAATATGATGAATAAGGGCTTAATTTCATTCATTTGGTGATATGAACTATCTCAAATTTATGAGTATATATATGAACTTTATGTTCATATAAATGCCCTCAGTCAAGGGAACAATTACTTAATTGGGATTCACTTAACTTCACAGTAAAAGTATATGCATGTGTTTCAGTCCCGTACTGACCTGGAGTCTCAGTCCATAGACACAGCCAACACATCTGAAGCTGTTGGTCTAATCACATGTACAGGCTCTCAAGCGGAAGGTCAAGAGCTGGGAAAAAAATGTGGAGGTGAGTTGACAGAGTTTTATTAACTTGTCTTGTTCAGCTAACATTTTTTTATTTATTTGAATGAATGCTAAACAAGCTTTGCTGGTCTTATTGAGTTTTTATGTGACATTGAATTTCTGTGTTTATTTATCAATTTTTAAAATTATGTTTTACCCATTTTTCCTCTCTGCGTCATGAATAAGTGAAGTAATATTTCATTAAATAGTGATGAAATCAATGGAGGAAAATAGTAATAAAGAAATAAATATTTATTATTCAGAGAACTATAAACACAATTCAAACAAGACAATTGAGATATTTGGTGCATGTTAAAATGACACAGCAACCTACTGAAAGTAATCTTGGAAGGGAAAATACAAAGTAAAAGGGGTAGAGGCGGACCAAGACTAACATGGACAAGTAACATCAATAGATGGACAAATTGGCCTATGACAACCTGCACTATCAAAGCAAGAGACAGCGGAATTGTGCTCCATAGTAGCCAACCTTGGATGCGGAGACACCGCCTTGATGATGATGATGATGATGATGATAAAGCAAGAGGCAAACATAATGTATCAGTATGGACCAGACAAGTATGAAATACATCTTACCTTCAACTCCATATAATACCATCTTTATCAATATTCCAAAGGTATATTGAATCAGGAGCTGATGACTAAGAAACACAGGCAGTGAATAGCCTCTTGTCAGGTTAACTGTTCTACCGTTCTTGGAATCTTATTTTTACTTTAACTATTAATCTACCTTCCTACATCATTATTTATTATCTGTGCTTCATCACTTTAAGTCTGTGATAATATAACTCCCCATCTACTGTACTTACGCTGGAATCATACAACTTCAACAAACTAAATATTTGTTATTATATATAATAGCTCATCGTCACTGTTGGAGCTAAGGTTCGGCTCACAGCCATGACTAATTGCTTCCGAGGTTCTCTCCTAACTACCGCTGGTTCTAAATTATAAGTCAGTCAAGACTTTTCCTTGACTAACTAGTTTTTTATTCACTCACCAGTGCCTCACTTTGACGAGTTTTCCTGAATTCACATTTTTCCATGAAATATCCACTTTCTCTTGCTAAATGGCCTTCTCTGCAATAAATGACTTTATATTTTACACCATGTATTCCTTATCAATGTACATTAAACCAATGGTTCTCATTTTACTGTCAGGGGTTCTAACACTATTACAGTAAACTTTTCAGAGTGCTGCTAAAATACTTGTGTTTCTGTGTAATTTATCATAGTAATGAAGTCAGCATAACGTCATGATTTCAGAAAAGTAATTTTTTGATTTTTCATAGAGCTTAAGAGGTAGAGTTTGATCCCAACCGACGGCTTCCGTTCACCCAGTCTTTAATGGGTACTGGATTATTTTCTGGGAAAGTAAAGCCGCACGGGCGTAATACTGACCACATTACTCCAAAAATCATGTGCTGAAGGTCTGTAAAATTTATGGTCACTAACACCATATTATATGGACAAGTCAATCTATCTGTCGCCTGCACCATCAAAGCAAGAAACAGAGTAGAATGGCGATCCATGGTAGCCAACCTTCGTTGCAGAGAAGGCACTCGATGATGATGATGATGATGATGAACACCATATTCCCTATACGCTACTTGGCGTGACAGGGGTACTTTACTTTTCTTACTTATGAATTGCATAGAAGCAAAGTTGATAAATTTAATTCACTTGGTTTTTAATTCTTTAACAGATGTACAAAGAAGGCCAACGTATACTTGAGCGTCAGCGCTTCCAGTTCCCAACTCAGTGGTTGTACATTGACAACATTGAGGGAGAGTGGGGAGCATTCACAGACATCATGAAGAGGAAAGACTCTTCTATTCAGACCAGAGTGGCCAGTCTGCAGTTGAAGATTGCCTCTGAGGACACACTCATTGAAAACAAGACCGGAACACTTCTCCAAGAGTGGGAAAAAGAGAAACCTGTAACTGTGAGTATTGATACTGTATAGTTTGCTCCCTTTAGAAAGTAGTTCAAGTTCATTTCTGAGCAAATTCTACTTGACTCATCTGTAAAATGTGGTGCCAGTCTTTGCAGAGTTACATAATGCACTGTGGATTTTAGGCACTCACATTGAAGCTCAGCAGCTTAAGATTATAACACTTCAAACTTGTTGTGTTGCATACTTTAGGATTATCTCCAACTCTTTATCTATACTATTCTCTCATTGATTCTTCTTCTCAACTTTTTTCCTTTTTATTTTAGTATTTGCAGCGCCTTATTTATTTTGGCGGCAGCTTGTTTTAATTTATAATGCTAAAGTTGAATGTTTATAAAAAAAAATAATTATGTAAAATACACCTCATCTACAATTGTTTCAGAGAGTTTTAAAGAACTTTTCAAAATCCATATTTTTAATCCCTTTAAATTATTTAGGGAGAAATGAGACCAGACCATGCCTTGAAAGCCCTCACTATCTTTGAGGGCAAATTTGCACGACTGAAGGAAGAGAGAGACAATGTGGCTAAAGCCAAGGAAGCTCTGGAGCTTGCTGAACCAGGTATGTTTTGTGTTTGGAGGGTCTTGTTGGTTTAATGATCTGATTGGCTAAAATTTAATTGTTGGTTGCATTTAGTCATATTTTAAGGCAAGGGCATTTGTCTTTAACATGTTTTCTCTTAATTCATCCATCCATATACAAGTTGTAATATATGACTGTTAATTACTGACAAAATCAAACTACACCTAGGTCTCTTGAAAAAAAAAAAATATGCAAATTAATATGGTATTGCCTTATATACAGTTTGTTCAGCTGTGCAAAAAATAATTTTACAGGGCATGGCGAATGAGCAAAAAAAAAAAAAAAAACACAAAATACAGAAAATAGGACAGTTCTTGATTAATTCAGTAGCAAGCTGAAAGGAATGAAGGAAATTAGTTGCAGCCATTGATGCAGCCCACCGATGATGAAATGTGTTGGCTGCAGCTGAGATTTAAGGGAAAAAAAATTGGGGCTTATGAGTACCGACAATGTGACCAGTTCATCTTTTGTGTCATGATGTTGTTCTTACCCCTCCTTCATGAAAGAGGACAAAGAGTAAAGTTGACATGATCATAAAACTTGAACATGGAAGAGAAATAAGTTGCAGCTGTCAATATTGTTCCAACAACACTGAGAGTAATAGAATGGGCTAGAAGGAAAATTACAGGACATGGTATGAGGTGCCTACCAACATGCGTTATATGTTTCATAATGCTCACAAGATTGACCATGTCAACTGCACCACCTTGTATATGGTTAGGTGTAACAAACGAAAACAAGGATAGATTAACTACTAAACATAATGCTTAGACACCAGTCTATTATGGATACAAATCTAAAGTTTTGTCTTATACTAGTTTACTAATGTGAACATACACTAAATTAACAAAGAACAAATGGTTACTGTTTGATTGTTAGTTTTAAGATGGTACCTTGCAGTGGTTTGGATCTGATATTGACAGGTATTGAATTTTGTTCTTTTTAATTGCAAGAAATGTTATAATAAATAATATAACTTTTTTGCTATAATAAACCCATAATTTGACTTAAAGTAATATATGTTCTGGTAAATGTTACTTATAAATGAAAATGGAATATGGATACCATTTTTGTTATATGTTGGAACACTTTAAGGTGACTTTGAATGACAGCAAAGTTGTCAAGGTGAAGTAAATTTTGCCATGTCTGAATTATGTCACTAATAAGTGATTTATATGTATATCTTTTTGTTATTTAAAAAATATATATATATATTCTGTTATTTTTAATTTGTGTTCATTAATCACTAGTTATTTACTATTACACATTACGGATTAAGAAATTGTGTTTATTTTATACTTTTATACCTCTGTGGTGCGTGGGCATGCATGCATGCACCTTTATCTCTCCTTCCTTCATCATTTTGAGATAAGTTTATTTAAAACTATTACGCTATAGAATTAATTAACATTGTAGTAGAACTTCAGAAACTCATATTAACAAAAAATGGATACTGGTAAGAAATATAAATTGTTCCATTTGTTTTCTTTAAAATGTATTTTGTTTTTGGAACTAGAATTAAATTGTTCAATAGCAATTGGTCTTCTTACAACCAATTTTGTTTGTTTGCAGGACATGTCAGCCCAAGCCATGAGAGAATGCAGGTTGGACTAGAGGAGCTGCAAGACCTGAAAGGGGTGTGGCAAGAGCTTGCCAAGGTCTGGGAGCAGATAGATGAACTGAAAGAAAAGCCATGGCTTTCTGTTGCTCCAAGAAAAGTAAGAAAAATGTTGGATATTTCCAGTAACACCTGGAGAACAGAGACTGTGTCTTTGTGAATAAAATTGTTTGTTAACTTTGTGTTCATATCTGTTTAATAAAATGGCCCGTATTGGGGTCATTTAAATTAAACACATATGAACACAAACTTTTTACAATTTTATTTTTTATTAAATTTTATTCAGCAGAAATAAATTATCCCTTACACTTAATTGCCAAGATTGAAATATTTGACACATTTCCTAAAGATATCACATTTATTTTTTTTTTTTACAAATATGCACCTCTTGGTTAGAGGTAATTGACTAAGTGAGGGGAACTTTCAAAGAGTTTGATAACATAATATCTTAAGCTAATTTATCTGTTCTGTATCCTAAATAAATACTGAAACTTGTTTCAGCTGCGCCAGTCTATAGATGGACTCCTGAACCAGATGAAAGACATGCCAGCAAGACTGAGAGCTTACTCTTCATTTGAGCATGTCAAGAAACAATTACAGCAGTATGCCAAAGTAAGTTATAACATGATTGATGTTGGCAAATAAGCAGACAGTTATTGAATGGTGGAAGCCTGTGTTAATAATAGAGCTTGTGGTAGTCATTTTATCAAACTTCACAGCCAATGTTGTCTTTATTCTGTTAGTACATAAAACTATGAAGGGTTGAATTCACACAATTAAATACTCTTCCTCTTTTCTTTCTCTCCCTCTCTCTCTCACTCTCTCTCTCTCTCTCTCTCTCTCTCTCAGCTGACGTTTATTTGTTTTAAGTCATCTCCTCCTCTTCATAGTAGTTAATTCATTCATTCTTAAGAACTGCAAGCTACATCAGAAATAAGAAAATGTGTAATTCCTTCATGTTTTATATTAATTACTTTACTGTCACGAGTGACAAATAATTAATCAAATTTGATTCCAGTTTCACCACACCTTAGTGTATTTGGTCACTTACACTTTCTGCATGAAGAACCTGAAAAAAAAAATGTAGACCAAACCTACTTTTCACATTGATATTGAATGACATAAGAAAGCACTTGGCAAGATGTATTCTTTTGTAGATCAGTAGCTGAAAAACATATTAATTGGCAATATTTGTTTTATCTGTAGTTAAGGTTCATTAATGAATGTTTCCATTTTGATGTTACAGGTCAATGTCCTGATTGTGGAACTGAAGTCCGAAGCTCTGAAAGAGCGTCACTGGAAACAGCTGATGAAGAGACTAAATGTCAACTGGGTGCTGTCGGAGCTGACACTGGGACACATTTGGGACATAGACTTTGTCAGAAATGAGATGACAATCAGAGATGTGATTAGTGTGGCACAGGGAGAGATGGCCTTGGAGGAGTTTTTGAAGCAGGTCAGCTGTTTTCATATTTATAAGCCTTTGTTGTCTTTCAACCTCTGGGGGACATAGATCATCAGCTAGGTTCATTCATCTGTATACAACTCTAAGAATCTCTCTTTGTAACATCATTCCATACAGATCATTTTAATTTGGTATTGTCCATAAGGTCTCAGTCTGAATAGTATGAAAACAGAAGTAATGGTCATATCGAAGAAACGATCATCACCAGCATGCAGCATACAAATAAACAGGTAAAACTGAAAGAAGTACAACACGTCAAATACTTGGGCACAATAATATCATCAGATGGAAGATGCACCATGGAAATAAAAAGAATAGCTCAGGCCAAAATAGCATTTCAGAAAATGAAAAATATCTTATGCAACAAATCTATGTCAATAGAAATGAGAAAGAGAGTTCATCGGTGCTATATAGAACCAATTCTGACCTATGGAAGCGACTCATGGACAGTAGACAAACAAATGAAAATACGATTAGAGGCCACAGAGATGGGATTTCTCAGAAGAATGTTGAAAGTTCCCTGGACAGCTAAAAAGACTAATGAGGAAGTTCTCAAAAAGGCCAACACAGAAAGGGAGCTCCTAAAAAACATCAGAAAGAAGCAATCAACATTTTTCGGGCACATCATGAGAAGAGGAAAGTTATAATACTTGGTTACAACTGGCAAAATGAAAGGAAAGAGAGATCGCGGACGACAAAGAGAGAAAATACTAGATAGCTTGGTGTCATGGCATGGAAAGCAGTCAACAGAAGTGATACGATGCACTGTAGATAGAAGATTTTGGAAGGACATGATTGCCTACGCCAACCGGTATGGTACATGATGATGATGATGATTGTCCATAAATTTGCAGCATCTTAAATTTAGTACTTTTTTTTAATTAAAAGAATGACTTCACTATATTGAGTTGTTCAGTTCCTCCCTACAGATGATGCAAAATATGGATGCTGATAGATCCTGTATTGCTGATTAATATATTTGTAATCTATTCTTTCAGTTTCCTCATACTACTTCTTCCTATCTAAAATCCTACTTTTCAGAGTTTCATAATTGTGCCACCATTATTCATCATGTCACTGTCACTCATTGAGAGACTTTAATATAACTTTCTGGTCCACCTCTAAAGTATCAACAACTGATGCCCCCTCAAAGCAAATTTGTAGGCCCTCTCATCGCCATAGACTTCCAAATGACATACAATTTCTTGCATCCAAGTATTCAATCTACTCATTATAGAGCAGCCATTTCTGGACTGAATCACTGAAAGTCTTGAAACAGTAATAATATATATATATATCACTTTGTTGCTGAGTTGTATAATGTATTATTGACTTTATATTTTTTTATGCATGTTTGTTTCTGCCATCATTCAGCTAACTTCGAAGCTTCCACTTTCTATATAATTTTAATGAGTATAGTTAATTGATTTATAGCTGTGTTTGCTCTTGAGTGACCTTCTAAAACACATCAATTTATATCTTGAGATAGAAAGCCTATTATTTGATCTAAAACTTCACCTTTGATTGTAAGTCTGAATGAAGATATTTTTGATTTTTGGAAACAGGTCAGTGAAGTGTGGAGAAGCTATGAGCTGGACATGATCAACTATCAGAACAAGTGTCGTCTGATTCGGGGTTGGGATGACCTATTCACCAAGGTCAAAGAGCACATCAACAGTGTCACAGCCATGAAGCTGTCCCCATACTACAAGGTTGGTAATCTTTATTTTATGTTTTTTTTGTATGTCTGTATTTTTTTATTTATATATAGTTTGTGTAAGATATTTCTGTTTATTGATATAGATATAGTAGTTGCTCTATTGTGACCATACATGTTTGAGACTTTTGTAATGTTGGTATAGTTTGTCAAAGCCAAATAAGACTTAGTGTATGAACACAGTGAACATGAATCAGTATTTGTAGAAGTAAAGGCATCAAGATGCGCCGAGATGCGAAGATGCTGTAAAGCTAATTTTTGTTCTTTTTTTTGTTCTTTTTTTTTTTTTATTAAAAAATTTTTTCTTCTTTTTTTAGAATCAGTATTTGATTTTAGGCCTCAGTTTGATCTGGTAGTCTTTGTCAGTAGTACTTTAATACATTCTTCTTCATGCACTTGTAAACACACAGTCTCTATGCTAATGTGCTACGATACTTGGTAAGATACCAACTAAAATGATGCACCAATAAATGTGCCAGTGGTCATGAAAATATTAGTAATAGGAACATTATATAATGATGATAATATTTTGCTTCCTTTTTTCTTTGGTAACATTTCCTTAAGACAAATTTACTCTGGAGCAAGAAACTTGACAATATATTTATTGTTTTCATCAACACATTGATCTATGCAGATCACACCAGGGATGATCTTGGTATCATGTTCAGAAACCTCCAAATGTTTGCCAATGAAACTGTTTTGTGGTGAACTGAAAAAAAAAAAAGGAAAAAGCATACAACTTGGTTGGTAAAAGAAAAGTTTCAGGGACACACTAAAGATGTCACTAAAGCTCTATTCGTTCATTTATTGTGACAGGAGAAGAGTTGCTGCTAATTGTTCATGCTGGTGCTGCAAGACTAATGAGTGGGTCTGAAAGTTCAAGGAGAAAAGAATTAATGACATATCCAGAATTGATCACTTTGTAGATCCAAGCTGCACTGTAACATTCACAATGGATAGATCTCTCTACTCACTGCAGACTGCTCGTATTAACCACAGTAGATATTCTCTATGATCACTCCAACAGGAGGGAGAATGATGACAAAATGATGGTGATATTAATAATAGTTGACATATAATGAAAATGCCATATTCACCAATTAATGTCACTGGAAACATGTGTTATGGCATCGCTAAAGCAATGTTTGTGGATGTGGCTTGACATCAAACGAGAAAGTTAATTGACTAGCCTTTCTACATGTGAATGTGGAAATAACTATATTTATCTCATTTCAGCAATTTGAGGAGGAGGCATTGTCTTGGGAGGACAAACTGAACCGGATAAACGCTCTCTTTGATGTCTGGATTGATGTTCAAAGAAGATGGGTTTATCTGGAAGGTATCTTCACCGGCAGTGCTGACATTAAACACTTGCTACAGGTCGAGACTTCACGTTTCCAGGGGTAGGAGTTTTTTTTATTATGTTTTTGGAAGACTTTTTTTTTTTATTTGTTCTGAGTTTTACTGTTTGTGAAGTAATTAATTTATTGGTTTTCGCTAATTTTTTTTACATTTTGATCAGTTTTTTATGAGGTTTTCAGAATGAATGATGATATTTATCGCTTCAGTGATGCCATTGACTAAGTTACAGTATAATATTGAACAACTTAAGTGAGTTTCTTCTTCATTGTCTCTTTCAACTCCCTATGGAGCATATGTCTTCATCAAACACATTCTAAGCCATCCTGTTTCTAGCTATTCTCTTAAGATCATTCCATGTCTTCCCTATTCTCAGATTGTCTTCAGTATTCTCAGATGGTTTCCACAGGGTGTGGCCTATTCCATCAACATTTATATGTATTTGTATGGTACTTTCCTATAGTTTTAAGTTAGTGCTTTTAGTTGAATTTGCATGCTGGAAAAATTAAATTAATGTTCTTGTTAACAATTTTTATAGCGGATAGGACATAAAAGGCATTTTGAGTGATCAGTAATTTTTAAGAGTTAATTAAATGAACTCATTTATACATGTTCATATTGCAATGAAATGAATTCATTTGTACATGTTCATATTGCAATGAAATGAATTCATTTGTACATGTTCATATTGCAATGAAATGAATTCATTTGTACATGTTCATATTGCAATGAAATGAATTCATTTGTACATGTTCATATTGCAATGAAATGAAATGAATTCATTTGTACATGTTCATATTGCACTGGATGTGTTTTTTTTCCAGTTCATTTAAAAACTGATTGTGATTGAAACAATTGATCATTTTGATTAAATTGGATGTTATCTGGAGCAGCATTAATTTTTCAAACTATCAAGTCTCATTATGATGGAAATAAGCATTTTTTTCTGTGTAAAAATTGATTTTTGTGATTGGCATGTTGTTAATTCTTCATAGTCTTTCCTTTTTTGTCCTGAAATATGAGGATGACAGAAGGGAAATGACTCATTAGTGAAAGAGTTAATGTAATTGAAATACAGGCTAAGTCTTAATAATATTAATGTAATGTGAATATTGTAGTGTCTATACATTATTACATTATATCTCTTAACAGTGTGAGCACGGAGTTCCTTGGTCTCATGAAGAAAGTGGCTAAATCCCCATTGGTGATGGATGTACTGAACATCCCCAATGTTCAGCGCCAGCTTGAGAGACTTGCAGACTTGTTAAGCAAAATCCAGAAGGCCCTTGGAGAATATCTAGAAAGGGAGAGAGCATCATTTCCCAGGTCTGTAATAACATTTGGATGGAAGATGAGTTATGTAGTAGCACTCATGGCAGGTCTATCTAACATTGTTAGTCAGTTATTAAATAGTCTATCAATATAACTTCATTTGATGAAATTGAGACTTCGTTCTTATCACATTAACTTTTTGTTCTCTTTATCACACTAATAACTTTTTGTTCTCTTTATCACACCATTAACTTTTTGTTCTCTTTATCACACTAATAACTTTTCGTTCTCTTTATCACACAATAACTTTTCGTTCTCTTTATCACACCAATAACTTTTCGTTCTCTTTATCACACCAATAACTTTTTGTTCTCTTTATCACATCAATAACTTTTGTTCTCTTTATCACATCAATAACTTTTTGTTCTCTTTATCACACCAATAACTTTTTGTTCTCCCTCACCCACATTTTCCCCACAATCTCCTCATTCCTCAAGTTGTACTTTCTATTTCCTTTGAGAAATTTAACAATAGGATAGTACAAAGAATATTGCAGTAAAATAGTATGGGATTAAACTTCCCTCAGAGTGTGTGTATATAACTGATATGCAATAAACTTGTTAATGCAGAAGATAGAAATCATCTAATTGAATATTAACAGTTATGTTTTAATCATTGCAAACAAATTAGTTGTATTGTGCAATTATGTGAATTATAATGTTAAAAGATTACTATAATTCTTCAATTAAATGAACAGATTTTACTTTGTGGGAGATGAAGATCTACTGGAGATCATTGGCAACAGTAAGAATATCCCACGTCTTCAAAAGCACTTCAAGAAGATGTTTGCTGGTGTTGCCTCAATCATCCTCAATGAAGATGATTCCCATGTCAATGGACTTATCTCAAAGGAGGGAGAAGAGGTACATTTATGATATCACTGTTGGATTTTTAATTAGATTTTATTTGCAGCTTGTTGATGTTGTATAGATTACATTTGTGTGTGAAAGAGCTGCAAATTAGAATAAAAGTTTGTTTAATGAATTATTTGAAGGGTTTTGTTCACAGTTAAATAATGTGAGCAGAATGCATTATCACAGCTAATGTGTATGTTGAAAGATCAAAGTTGTTGCACAATTTACCCAGAGGTCTTGCTTTAATGCACTAACTTTCACACAGTAGTATCTGTTTATCATGATAAACAGTAGAAATATAAGGTAGTTAGTTTCCTGTGATATGGCTCTACAAGAGCTTTTACTGTTAAACTGACTGTGCTGGATCATATGTTTTAAGGGTGGTATGGGGAGAGTACAGTATTTTTCCTACATTTGCCCATGATCAACAGCACTTTTATAGGTGATATGGTCAGTACTATTCCAGTCTACCCTCTTTCCAGAGAAAATCTTGGCTCTCTCTTTCAGAGGATGAATGAACCTTGAAGTTGTGGCAGTTGGAAAAACATTTGTCTGAGTTGAGAATTTAACCAAAACCATCTGGTGTGGAGATAAATGCACCAACCACTTTGCCACCACGGCTTCAAGGATTTAATGTAGTTTAATGTCAGCATCATATATAGAACTGAAAATACTAGATCTTATCTGTAGGTAATGTTTGCAGCTATTGAGTTATTATTGAGTTATTTGCGGGTCATCATCATTGCACTCCGAACATGTCCATAGGTGCTCAGATCCCCTCCTCAGCAATTCCCTCAGTGTCCAGCGACTGACGACTCCAGTTCTATGTTGGTTGATAAGTCTTCTTACACGGCCACTAAGTGTCTCATTTCTGGCTGTGCCCAACTTAACTGCCATTTCCATCATTGAAGAAGTGACGTGGATCTGTGTTTGTCGAAGTCCTGTGCTCTTCCCACATCTCGGAGGGCATTGATGATGTCCGCCTGATCCATTGGTTGCTCGTCCTCAACGACAGCGCAGCTAGCCAACCTGTCCGCCCTTTCATTTCCCCGCACTCCCGCATGTCCATGGACATAGACAAAGGTGAACTTACGTATTTTGGATTTCTGCAACGACTCTACCCATTGCATGCGTACAGAGCCCGCCTCCACTTTTTTTTATCATGCTCATCGAATCACTCAGTATACATGCGTGGGTGTAGTCTTGTGACTCTAACCATTTGAATGCCTTGGTCACTGCCATCGCCTCCATTGTCATGCTACTCGTGGTCACGATATATGCACCACTGTCTTCGTAGACTATTCTGTCTTCCGAGCGTGCTGTAAATGCCCATGCACTTCTTTGGTGTCGTCTTACAGATCTGTCTGTATAGATGACCGCATCTTTCTCATCGGTGTTATCGCAGATGAGACCGTTTACCTCAGCATTAACCACGACCGGGTTCTGTTTGCAGCTATGTTAATCCTTAATTACGATACCTATCTGCGACTGATTTGTTTACGATACTGTAGTAAAAATTACCACTTAAATATAGCAATTAAATTTTGAAAATCACATTTTCTTTGAACCTTTACTGCACAGCAGTGTGTTTACACAAGACAAGATATGGGGATCTGATGCGGTAATAATTTCCTACCTTACAGTAGATTTTTAGCCAGAAATGCGACCACATGCCTCTGCCCCATTTCCGCTGTCTATTCTTATGGCGGCATAAACAGTCAGATCAGCCTTTATATTTGGTATAATTTCTTAAAAATGGGCACAATTTGAAATAAAAACTGCGTCTTTTATGATAGTGTAGTAATTTTTGCTACATGATTAAATTAAAAAATATCCTATATAAAAAAAAAAAAATAAAACACACAGGAGTCACCTTTAGTTATAATTAGGATGGTATAGGGAGGGCAATGTTTTCTCATGGAAACCGTCAAATAAAAAAAAATGTATTTTGAAGTGGTAATTTTTACAATGGTATTGTAATCAAGGGTTAAAACTGGCCACTTAAGTTGCTGTTGCATTTATGTGTCAAGAGAAAAGGGAGTATTAGTGATATGTTGTGTCTCATGCGTGATATTTTTTGTGCTAGATGTTTCATATCTGCTGTTTCATTGATTCAATATTTATCATTTTTTTTATTTTTAAATAAATACATTCATACTTTCAGGTGATCTTTGCTAGCCCAGTCTCGATAGCAGCCCACCCCAAAATCAATGAATGGCTGACACTGGTTGAGAAAGAGATGAGGGTTACCCTTGCAAAACTGTTGGCCAGTGCCGTCCAAGACATGGCAGCTTTCAAAGGTGGAAAAGTTGAGCCTCCTAGATACTTGGAATGGGTGGACAAATACCAGGTGAAACTTCACAACGTTGATAACTCTGATAATTATCAGTATGTTCTATTGTTGTATAGATAGTAAGAAATATGTGAGGAGAGAGTCTTACAATAAAAAGTAAGTAAAGTGCCCTGTCACGCTAAGTGGTGTATAGAGGATATGGTGTTAGTGACCATAACTTTTATAGTCCTTCGGCACATGATTTTTGGGATAATGTGGTCGGTATTACGCCCGTGCCGCTTTACTTTCCCAAAAAAATCTGGTACCCATTTAAGACTGGGTGAACTCGGAAGCCGTCGGTTGGGATCGAACCCTACCTCTTGTCCTTTGCAGTCCAGTTCACTAACCATTGAGCTATCACAGCTCCCTGAGTCGTACAATGCTTGTAATTTATTATAACCAAATTTTGATGGAAAGAACTTGACCTTTCAAATTGTTCTGAACCATTTATGCTGTGGTACTTTAAGATGCGCTTTACATAATGGATGTCATAATGGTAACATTTATAATAAAACTAGCTTGTGCTACAGTAAAATTGAAATAATAATTTAACTTTTAATACTTAATAAGAGTTGTTAAATTATAATTGTTTAATTATAATAAATGTAATAAGTGCACATTAAAATAATATTTGTAATACTACTCTTTGACAGGCCCAGCTGGTTGTCTTAGCTGCCCAGATCTCTTGGTCAGAGAGCATGGAGGTAGCATTGCAGAATGCAGTCAACAAAGGTGGAGATATGGCTTCTGTCACTGAAGTGCTGGAACTGTAGAATCCACTCTCATGTTTTGGCTGATTCTGTTCTTCATGAGCAGCCTCCAGTGAGGCGTAAGAAACTGGAAAGTCTGGTAGGTCACAGTACCTGCATTTTGTATAAATAATTAACACTAGAACTTTCACAGAAAACTCGGTTACTTGAAGTGATATATTTTCTCATTCATATTATCTTGCCAAGCCATTCATTTTTCGTACTCAGTAATCAGAGAAGTGGTCATGTATATCCATTCTCCAGTAAATTTTGGTTTTCTTTTCTTCAGGTTGTCATTGATCTTTAAGAGTTATACTTTTAATTTGATAATTTAGTTGTTAAAATAAAATAATGTGTGTTATAAATTAGTAATGCATATTAAGTGACATGAAAACAAATTGCTGAATGAGGTATCTTTGCATGTTAAGTGACGTGACAAGAAAGTGCTGTATGAGGTAATTTAATTTTAAAATGTAGTTTAAAAAAAATGAATTCCTCTTTTTAGATTTAAATAACTTTATATATTTTGTTTTCTTTATTTTTATTTCACCATTTATTATTTTAAAATATAGTAAAGTAAAGTATCC
This sequence comes from Megaustenia siamemsis, assembly GCA_032433765.1. Taxonomy (NCBI): domain Eukaryota; kingdom Metazoa; phylum Mollusca; class Gastropoda; order Stylommatophora; family Ariophantidae; genus Megaustenia; species Megaustenia siamemsis. Next base: position 57,215,850 of record JAVIAB010000050.1, on the reverse strand, counting down.
TCGTCACGCCAAGTGGCATATAGGGAAATATAGTGTTAGTGACCCTATATTTTACAGACCTTCAGCACATGATTTTTGGGGTAATGTGGTCGGTATTACGCCCGTGCTGCTTTACTTTCCCAGAAAAAAAATCTGGTACCCATTTAAGGCTGGGTGAACCCGGAAGCCATCGGTTGGGATCGAACCCTACCCCTTGTCCTTTGTAGTCCAGTTCACTAACCACTGAGCTATCGCGGCTCCCATTTTAAAATATAGTCTGTCATAATTTTCAGAAATGACCTGTTAACTTGTTAAACATCTGTTGCAGCATTGCTAAAATTATGTTTTTAACAATGGTACAAGGTGGCCTATGATGTAATTGTTATTTGTTCTGTTTTAAACTCTCCAGATCACTGAGCTTGTCCACCAGCGTGATGTCACCAGAGCCATGATTAAAAACCAAGTGAACAATCCAAAATCCTTTGACTGGCTGTCCCAGATGAGATTCTACTTTGATCCCAAGAACACAGATGTCCTGCAGCAACTGTCTATTCAGGTTGTACCATTAAGAAGTCTATATTTTATTAGCACCACAGAGTTTGTATGGAAGTGGGTGTATGTGAAGTAAAACAATTATTCTCCTCCATTCATGTGAAGCAAGGGTTGTCTGAAAGAAAACCTGCTCATTTCCCTAGTGGCTAAATATGAAATCTTTGTGGGGAAAAATAAGCTGTTTTAAATGTTGCATATAGATGCGGAGGTTAAGGTTTAAACTCCTAACTTAACCCTAGATTATGATGCATATTTGTGACTCATGTTTTTAACGATAGTATCGTAAAAATTACTGCCACTTAATTGTAACATTAGCAACTCGAAAAATTGTATTTTTTTTTTTTAATTTAGACACACGGATTTGTCTTTACACTAGGGACTCAGATTTCCTGTCTTAGGTTGATTTATGACCTGAATTTGACTGCTTGGGTCAGATATGTTATATTGTTTATCTACACGGCAGCCGTAAGTCTGTTAGAATGTTCGGCTACCTCACTATGTTGTTTCCTCAGCTACAAAGGGTTGTTTGATGTCAGCTGATGGCCGAGGAAATTTCCCTGATCACAGGAAAAAAAAATGTAAAAAATTACATAATGAGTAAATGTTTAAAGACAATAATGTCATTAAATGGTACTACAAGAATTACCTGGAAGATCTAGATTTTGCGGATGATAGATACAGCGCTTCTAACTGGCAATACCAACAGGTGCAAAATGTCACAGATGCCCTGTCATCCATGGTGGAAAGAATAGGACTTGAAATCAACAGAGATGAATGAAAAATAACATACCCCAAAGGACAATATATATTTAAATCATCAAGACATTGTAAGAGTAGACCACTACATATATCTTGGTAGTAATATAGATCAAGAAGGTGAAACACAGAAAGAGATCAGAGGCAGGATAGCAAAAGCAGTCGAAAATTTTAAAACCTGGACAAAATATGGAAATTAAAAATACTAAGCAAGAAAAGGAAACTTGAATTTTCAACTCAAACATATTATCAACCCTCACCTATGCATGTGAAAGCTGGAAAACAACAAAATCGATTGAGGGGAACTAAACGCTTTTGAAGACAAATGCCTAAGAAGAATACTCTTTATACAATGAAATGAATTCAAGATTAATATAGATAATGGATAAGAGAAATAAGATAATATAGATAAGAGATAAGAGAAATGACAGTGTAATTAACAATCTCATCTACAATTATAAAGAGAAGATGGACATATGTTGGACATGTGCTAAGAAGAGACAAGAGAATTTCAAAACAGGCTCTTCTATGGGAAACATCAGGATACAGAAAAAGAGGAAACCTTGAGAGACTGTAAAATAACACTTATAAGAGAAGCAAAGTTGGCAGGCATAGACTCATTAAATAAGGTTGAACATCTCACTAAGAATATGGATAAATGGCAAAAACACTACAAACCCTATGGGCGACGTCTAGTGGCGCTGGAAGGATCAAGATCAAGAAGCTAAATATGACAAAATAACATTTAAAAATATATAAATATAAATAAATAATAAAGTTAATTAATTAATTCCAAATAAAGTAACTTACATGGTATGTAAGAAGAAGTGTTTAATAACCACAGCAGTATAAGTTTTTTCAATCTTCATGTGTGTAAAATGTAGTGTTTCCCTGTAGTATTTTGCCAGAAAGCATAATGCTGTTTAAGAAATCATGTAGCATTTAAGTATGATGTCCCTTTTCATTTATTAACATTTTATGTTCACAGTGTTGTTTGAAATAAAATGTATCAAAAAAATATATTTTACATATATATTGTTTATAGTTGTAATTATATTCTATTTTCAGATGGCTAATGCCAAGTTCAACTATGGCTTTGAATATCTTGGAGTTCAGGACAAACTTGTACAGACTCCTCTCACTGACAGGTGCTATTTGACAATGACCCAGGCTTTGGAGGCTAGACTTGGAGGTTCACCTTTTGGTAAGTCTGGATAGAAAGTTGGAACATTAATAGAATATATGAAATTGTAGCTATATAGTGAGACTATAGTAAGGTCCATAAAGGATATACCCAGAGGTTCAGTGACCATAATATAAACAACCTGAAGTGTGCTGATGACCTAGTCTTAGTTGCTAAGTATGAAATGAGTAACAGAAAATGATTGAGACTATATTGATGAAAAATAAAATTAAAGGCTTTAGCCTCAGTGGCAAAAAGACAGATGTAATTGTGAAATATGAAACTGAAGTTCATTCATTTCCTAAATTTAACAACTAAATTCATTTGATCATCTTTATGTGTAATTTGCTGAGCTTATCTTATGTGTACACCTCTGGATATCTGTATTAAAAAGATCAAATAAGAGAGCACTTGTCAGTTCTAGGCTGCTGATGGCCACAAGAACCTTGTTCATATGTTGGGCACGATTGTAACAGTTGTTGAGCTGTCATTTTGCCTCTGCCGCAGTCATATTTATCAGAGGTTCCTTTCCCCTTAGGGTATTGAAAAGGTGGTTCTTAATCTCTTATGGCCTGTTTGGAATCTGATTAAATTGTTACTTTGTTCTTTTCTGTTGAGCTGGTAGTAGACATAATTTTTCTGGTAGCACCGGGATTCTGTTTTCTATTTGTTCATGCATTTGTTCCTTACAAACTTCTGATTCCTAAAGGTAAAGTATGAGACTTGAATCGGCGCCTTAGCATGCGAGTTTTCACCCATATGTGCTTCACAGCCTGTCCAGAAGTGTTCGGAGACTTCTGGATAGTGTCGCTTCAAGCATCGAAAGTCACGATGTGGTGGCATTCCTCAACTTCCCAGATTATTTCCCTGTATCCATTTCTGCCAGTGGCTGGGTCAACCGCGGGGGTATTTTTTTTTTTCCAACTACAACTGAAATTCACACTGCTTCCAGTGGAAATCGAACACGGGTTGTCCGAATGTCGGAGCCGAGTCGGGTGGTCTTCCCAACAAGGCTACTGAGGCCCCCGTCTGATCCCTCTTCAATTGTACTTGTTTCTGGCTGGTGTAATTTCCCACCTTTCTTTGGCAAACTGTCTGTCTCATCATTTTCAGGGATATTGTAGTGTGATTGAATCCAGTGAATCACCGGTCTCAGTCAGAGCTTATAGATTGTTTCTCTTAGACCATTCAGGTGATGAGCACATGAAACTGAATGCTGACAAAGAAGTTTCCTTATATTATGTTTGTCCATCTTCATCAACTATCACGTGCCAATGTTTATCACACAGTAAATCAGACTATTCTGTCAGTTAAGTTTCTTCTGGTTTCGTTCCATATCAGTCCTCCCAGTGTGTTGTTATGCTCACTTTAAGGTTAGCTCTTTAAATGGTCTCAACGCAATTATTTATAAATGCTTGTTTATAATCTTTATTTAAAAATTAGTTTATAGTATATATTAGTTTAATTCATGTTTTTCATCTATTTTAAAATCCTTTAATATGTCATGTAAGTAGCGTTTATTACCTTTACATTTATGAATTTGACTTTTTAAAAACATTTATTTTTCTTTTACAACTTAGTTTTACTGCGGCCACCCATGTTGTGATTATTTGAGTGGTCTTAGATTATATGATCATACAAATTTGTACCAGACAGCTTTCAAAATTGTGTTTTTTAAAATGTACTTTTTAGGACCTGCTGGAACTGGCAAAACTGAGTCTGTCAAAGCTTTAGGCAATCAGTTGGGACGGTTTGTTCTTGTCTTCAATTGTGATGAGACATTTGACTTTCAAGTAAGGAGACTTTTTTTTTTCATTTAAATTTCTATGTAGTAATTCTTATTCATAAAGATGAGTTTTTTTGAAAAAGTAATGTTACTCATAAGTGGTTTGTTATGAAACCACCAGTTGAAAAAAAAAAAAACTAATAAAATATAGCTTTAAGATCAAAGTTGATTTTTAGATAAGAGGGAAAAAAAATGTGCAATTTTATTGTACTCATATTTTGAAAAGAAACACTTGCAAATTTTGTGCTAAAAAGAACATTTGAGGACAGGAAAAGATGATGAAAATAGCAATGAAAGATCTAGAGTGACAATTTAAAATGACTGAAAACGAAATTTAAATTAAAATAAATAACTAAAACCGCTGTTAAACCTTTTCCTCATTTCTAGGGAGCGTCTAGAGTTCTTATAATGGGCCTGGAGAAAACAGGTGAAATTGCAATAAAGCATCATAGTTGGAGTTTTATTTCAATTTTAATAGAAAAGTGTTCAGAAATCAAAATGAGACTCTTCTTCTGTATACACCTTTAGATATTTAATATTAATAAGTACGAAGTAGGCATTATTCAGCTCAAGGCTGGTGACATCACCACACAGCTTGTAAAATAAGAATCTGAAAGCTGAAAAGAGTAATAGTAGTAAGAAAGGGTTTGCTTCATACTTTACGGTGTATGGAGAATATAGTGTCATCATTGCTCATGAGAGGTGCGCATGGCTGTGCGGCTAAAACCACTGTTCCGCTGGCTGAAAAGCCGGCGTACGGTGTTCGAAGCTTGTGGTAGACAGAAAGGATTTTTTCTATCGGGGATGAAATAAAAATCCTGAGTCTCACACATCGTGGCGACTGCTTGACCAAGCGGCTTTTATCCCTCGGGTTCTATTGTTGCCCCCCCTCCCCCCCGACATTTACCAGCAATGGTACTATGTGTCGTAAAGATAGTTTTTTTTTTTATTGCTCACATTTTTTCATGTATGGAGAATATAGTGTCATCATTGCTCATATTTTTCGTGTATGGAGAATATAGTGTCATCATTGCTCATATTTTTCAATGACCTGTGGCATATTTTTTTTGGGTATTGTGTTTAATAACATGCTAGGCTGCCCTACTTTCCTACAAAAAAATCTCTGGTACCCATTTTCATAGAATGAGTGAATCCTGAAGCTGTTGGTCATAACAAAAACTCCATTATCTAAAAGATGGAACCCTGACCTCTTTGGTCTATAGTTAGCTTACCACTCAGCCACCACTGCTGTGATGGTACTAGTAGAAATGAACTCATCAATACCAAATGGTCAGACATATAATAATCATCATCAAGTACCGGGCCTACTGGTGAAGGTGATCATGTCTCTCCACAACTTTCGATCTCGGCAGCTATTTATCATTTCTGTTGTTGACCTTCTGCCAAGCCATTCTCTTAAGCTGTCTGTTATTTTGTTCTCTTTGCTTCCCTCTATCTCTTCGTCTCTCAATTTTTCCAGTTGTTACAATATATTCCATTTGTTCTCTTCTCATTACATGGCCAAAAAATGATGATTGTCTCTTCCTAATATTGGAAATTAGCTCTCTTTTTGCTTTGACCTCTCTCAGAACATCTTCATTACTCTTCTTAGCTGTCCATGGTACTCTCAACATTTTTCTGTAAAACCACATTTCTACAGACTCCAGTGATTTTCTTGTCTGGGGTCCTATTGTCCATGATTCACATCCATATGTTAAGACTGGCTCTACATAACATTTAAGAACTCTTTTTTCTAGTTTCTATTGTCAAAAATGGATTGCATAGTATCTTCCTCATTTTTTGGAAAGCTGCTTTTGCCTGAGCATCTATTAATAGTATTATAATAAAAAACAAGAAACATTTAAGTAAATTAGATGATATCATCATATTATAATAATGTTCAAGATGAGTAAAAATATTATCCCTTCAGACACTCAATTTGACACTAGATGGTATAAGAATAAGGGTAGACTAGATGGTATAAGAATAAGGGGTAGGGCTGAAAGAAATTATCAAGAACTATCAACGAGAAAGATTAGTCAAGGCTTTTTACATTCCAAATAGAGAGATTTACTTATGCCCCATGGACATGCTTGGCTTGAAGGGAACATGATTCATCATCAAGGATAAATTATTTGAAACTATTAGCCAATGTAATCTGAAAATGTAAAAAAAAAGTAAAGTGCCCCCCGTCACGCCAAGTGGCGTATAGGGAATATGGTGTTAGTGACCATATATTTTACAGACCTTGGCACATGATTTTTGGAGTAATGTAGTCGGTATTACGCCCATGCCGCTTCACTTTCCCTGAAAAAATCAGGTACCCATTAAAGCTGGGTGAACCTGGAAGCCGTCGGTTGGGATCGAACCCTACCTCTTGTCCTTTGTAGTCCAGTTCACTAACCACTGAGCTATCGCGGCTCCTTAATCTGAAATGTATATGCGGGTATTGTTTGAGGTTAAACACTGAAGTGTGCTAAAGTGTATGATAGTCCATCAGTGGTGGTTATTTCTCCCTAGCTATGTGTCCAGACACAGTAATCTCACAGTATTTATAATTGGACCATTACTAAAACTATATTCTCGTTAAACAGGCCATGGGTCGAATCTTTGTGGGTCTGTGTCAAGTGGGTGCTTGGGGTTGCTTTGATGAGTTCAACCGATTGGAGGAGCGCATGCTGTCTGCTGTCTCCCAGCAGATTCAGACCATTCAAGAAGCCTTGAAAGACCTTGCTAGTCCAGATAAGAAAGACAAAGGTAAAGTTAACATGTGATGGCCTTTCATGTTTTCAATTATTTCAGTAACTTCTCTAAGGAATATCTCTTATAACTGCTTTGATTTTTTATATTAGGAAAACAACTTATAATCCTGAGTTGTTGTAGTTCAGGTGATGAGATTTCTCTCCTTCTTGATTTGTTTATGAATATGCAGCTAGGTTTGTGTAAATATATTTCACAGATATTAAACTGATATTTGGAATTTCTGATTTAAAAAAATAGTGTTGATAATCATTGAATAGTCAATTAACACATGTATCTATTGAGCTATTTAAAACAAATATCTTCACCATAACGTATTGCTATGTTTTTCTGTAGACTTTTGTGCCATGCTTATAGAAGAAGAAAGAAGAGCCCCATCACACCATGTGGTGTATCGGGAGGGAATATGGTATTAGTGTCCACATCTTTTTAAAGACCTTTTGCACCTTCTTTTGGGTAATGTGGTTGGTATTATGCAAGTGCTGTCTTTCTTTCTCACAAAATTCCAGTACCCATTTAAGGCTAGGTGAACCTGGCAGCCATAAATTAGGATCAAACCTGACCTCTTGTCCCTTAACAGTCCAGTTCACTAACCACAAAGTTACCATGTCTCATGCCTTGCTCATATGATTTAAAATACATCTGCATCGTTTTTGGGACCGACAAGAACCATCACAAAAAATATATTATCATATTTTATTTAAAATGTTCCTTTAAGTTTTTAAAATAGTAATGACTTAGATCCACACTTCATACATAGATCCAGCTTTTTACCATTGCTTGTATTTGAAGGAAATGGACCTATTCAAGTGGAGCTCATTGGCAAACAAGTAAAAGTGAATCCAGACATGGCTGTCTTTATAACCATGAATCCTGGCTATGCAGGCAGATCAAACTTGCCAGACAATCTGAAGAAGCTGTTCCGTTCTCTGGCCATGACACAGCCAGATCGTCAACTGATTGCTCAGGTCATGCTGTACTCACAGGGCTTCAGACAGGCAGAGAAGCTTGCCAGCAAGATTGTGCCATTTTTCAAGTGAGTGCATCCATAAATATATTGTGCAATTTTTAAGCAGGTTTCAGATGTAAAAATGTACCCAGAACCACATCTTTAATATGAGAAACATCTTTAAGAAGTGTAGGGAGTATAATGTTGAACTGCACATGTACTTCATAAATTACAGCAGGGCATTGACTGTGCACAATGAAAACTATGAGATATCATGAAAGACATGGGTGCCATCATCAGATTTGTGGATGAAACATCAGATTGGAATAAGAGTACAACAAGAGAGTAGGACAAGGATTTCTACTCTCCATACCTCTTCAACATATATTTTGAGAACATGAGAAATGTCAGAAACTGATAATTTTTTTTTTGAGATGCAACTCTTTGACAATAAATGGCAACACAATACCAGAACTCAGATATGCTGATGACATGATTCTCCTCTCAAACAGTGCAAAGTGATTAAAAGAAACAATTGAGCTGGCTAAAAAAAACAAAGAAGTTAATCTCTATCTAAATTCACAGAAAACTAAGATGAATGTAAATTACCAAAGTAAAAAGCCTATCCAAAGTCATTATCGACAACGAAGAACTTTTTAATTGTAATAAATTTTGAATATCTAGATCTGTAACAGCTAACAATAGACATTGTCAAAATGGGATCAAATACAAAAATTAAGTGCCATAAAGACCATATGGTACATAACCAACAAAGAAGTGAAATTAAAACCACTTAGGACATGTATCTTCTCAATAGCAACATATGACTCAATCATGGGACAGTCTTGCAAACAACAATTTAGAAAGAAAATTAGTTCACTTGAAACAAAATTCTATTCTATTCTATCCGTGAAATCAGTTTCATTGCAGTTGGGAATCCCCCATATCTGCTCCACATCATGTCACACAATCCCCCTGAACACAATGGTCAATTCTTTTGATGGTTTAAACAGAATGCTACAGAAAATTTTAAGATTTTGAATTTAGAATAGATTCTTAAAACAAATGATGGACAGAACCTTTAATATGTTTAATAAACTGTTGAGTTTAAGTTTTAGCAAATAACACATTTCTTTGAACTATTTTAACATTTTTATATTTTCATACTCAGGCTTTGTGATGAACAACTGTCCCCACAGTCCCATTATGACTTCGGTCTGAGAGCCCTAAAGAGTGTGCTGGTTAGTGCTGGTAATGTCAAGAGAGACCGCATACAGATTGTCAAGCAGGGTATGATAGAAAGAGGGGAAGCTATGGATGAGTCATCTATTGCTGAGAATGTGCCAGAGCAGGAGGTAAACATTTGTTGTATTTTCTTTCAATTCTGATTTGTTTGTAATAAATTAATTAGGGATTGTTATGCTTTTAGTTATTTCTGGGTTATCATTGTAGTACTCTGAACATGTTCATAGGTGTTCAGATTCCCTCCTCAGCATGTCCTGCAGTGTCTAATGACTTATGGCTCCAGCTCTGTGCTGATTGATAAGTCTTCTTATTTGTCCACCAAGCCTCTATTTTCTTCGCTGTGCCCATCTTAGCTCCTATCTCTTTCATCTGGAGTGATGTGGGCTCATGGTTGTCAAAGTTCTGTTATGTTTATTTTATGTTTTCTACACCTACATTCGTGTCCCCCATAGTATTTAGTATTTTTAAAAATGTAATCTCTATGCTATGCGTATCGCCTTCTAAACAGTAAGTATTGAACCAATCTTAAGAGTGAAGAAAGAAAGAAAAATTCTTCTGTAGTTAAATGATGACAAAGTAGTTGTGCTGAAGCGAATACCAGTGTTTTCATTTTATTTTTGAAAGTTTTTTTTTTTTTTTTCTGGGCCTAATTATAATCATTTAACTTGCTTGTCATTATAGATACTTATTCAGAGTGTGATGGAAACAATGGTTCCCAAACTTGTGGCTGAGGACATTCCTTTACTGCACAGCCTACTGAATGATGTCTTCCCTGGTGTAGAGTACACTGCTGCTGAAATGAAAGCCCTGCGTGGCCATATCAGAAAGTGTGTGAGGAGATGTTTCTGGTCTATGGTGAAGGGGATGAGATGGGAACTCAGTGGGTTGAAAAGGTAATTTCCCTATAAATGTGTGTAAATATATATAATATATGGATTTCTTGGAAAAAAAAAAAAAATTTGTATGAAATTTGAATCTCCACCTTGTGACTTTAAAAATGGCTTTTTTCACTCACTAAAAAAAAAGTAAAGAGCCCCGTCACGCCAAGTGGCGTATAGGAAATATGGTGTTAGTGACCATAAATTTTACAGACCTTCAGCACATGATTTTCGGGTAATGTGGTCGGTATTACGCCCGTGCCGCTTTACTTTCCCAGAAAAAATCTGGTACCCATTTAAGGTTAGGTGAATCCGGAAGCCATCGTTTGGGATCGAATCCTATCCCTTGTCCTTTGTAGTCCAGTTATTTCACTCAGTAACTGTTACTTAATTAAAATTTTGTTTGTTTATTCAATTTTTTTTTGTGTGCTTGTGAAAAGTAAAGATCCTGGAAATGACCATTTTGTCCAATTTTATTATTTATAAATGGAATAAAGGTATTCCTTAACATATAATATTATAAAGTATTTACATTGTTGACTCCACAGTACTATATTGCAACATTTTTGGAGGTAGAGGATAACTGATTTTCCGTTTCGTTTTTACCCTTACTAGCTCTGTGATAATTAATTTGCTTTTACCTTCCTAGCTCAGTGGTAATAATTTGTTTTTACCTTTTCTAGCTCAGTGGTAATTAATTTACTTTTACCTTTTCTAGCTCTGTGATAGTGGTTCATTTGACTTTAAATTTGGATGAACTGGGGAGTGTCTGACAGACCAAACCAAAGGTCATTCCAGTGTACTCTAAATATTGTGCTAATATAATTTCTGGCAATAAATAAGGATAACATATTAATTGAATTTGGAGATCACCATCCGTCTTTTTTCTTTCACAGTCACATGTAACAAAAAGCAACTGCTTACTGTTTCAGGTACTGCAGCTGAATCAGATCACAGTGTTACATCATGGTCTGATGATGGTAGGGCCTAGTGGCAGTGGCAAGTCCATGGCCTGGCAGGTTCTACTGAAAGCTTTGGAAAGATTAGAAGGCATGGAAGGTGTTGCTCATGTCATCGACCCCAAGGTACATATTTGACGTCCCTATTTATATTCACTCTAACACATTGTTTCCTTCTTTACTGGATATTTAATAGCATTACATTTTTTTGTTAATCGTACATTTCTTAACCCATTAATAACACATTTGTGGAGAAAATTAGCAAAATAAAATTAAAAGTTCATAGATAGAAAGGGATGTAAGGAAAATAATGAAAAGGGGGAAAAAAAAAAATTAGATAAAAAAACTACTGTGATACATGATAGTACATTTCCACACTATTGAAGGAACACACTATATCCAATATACAAAGTCTGGCTTGCTTGTTTATATTTTATTACTTGTTATTCAAAAGAGCAATGAAGACATTAAAAAACCTAAACAAATAACTGGCTTATAAACATCTTACAAAGGAACTTAAAATACCATGACTATATCAAAATAGACAGCGGGCTGGAAAGAACTATAGTGGAAGGCATGGTTCAGAAAGATGAGACAGTGGCTAACCAAGATGAAGATGGTTTTAAGATATCAAAGAGACCTTGAAATGGGAGGTTTGGCTAGAGATATAGTATCTTTCAGTCAGATCATGATGAGTGCAATGTTATGCAAAGGATATGGAACCCGATGATGATGACTTGTCATTTTGAACTTGTACAAAATGTATTATGCAACTCTGGTGTAGTGAATGATTTTAAAGTTTTATTTATACTCTGTTGATGTTTATGTATTTCATTTTTTTTTAAAGTCAATAAGCAAAGAAGCTCTGTATGGCAACATGGATCCTAACACAAGAGAGTGGACAGATGGTCTCTTTACCCATGTTCTCAGAAAGTAAGTTTAATTATTGCCACATAATTATGTAAATATTGTTAATTGTTAAACTTATTACTAATATTTTATGTAGCTACAGTCAGGTAGATGGATTAAATAAAGCTGAAGTAATGATTTTGTGCAATATACATTGATTAGTTAGTTTCTCTTGTACATTGATTAGTTAGTTTCTCTTGTACATTGATTAGTTAGTTTCTTTTGTACATTGATTGGTTAGTTTCTCTTGTACATTGATTAGTTAGTTTCTCTTGTACATTGATTAGTTAGTTTCTCTTGTACATTGATTGGTTAGTTTCTCTTGTACATTGATTAGTTAGTTTCTCTTGTACATTGATTGGTTAGTTTCTCTTGTACATTGATTGGTTAGTTTCTCTTGTACATTGATTAGTTAGTTTCTCTTGTACATTGATTAATTAGTTTCTCTTGTACATTGATTGGTTAGTTTCTCTTGGGCTGAAGACGACACAAAGGGCAGTAATGATAACTCTCCATATTTGACAGCACTAATAATGAAGTATATTGACATAAACTTATAAATCTTTATCCAAGGTTGGCCAGATATGAATAATTGTAAGAAAATCGTAAGATTTCATTTATTCTTTATATTACTCTTCTTGTTCTCAATGCTTTAAATATGTTCAGATACAAGGCATCAACTTTAATAATATATAATCAGTTACTATTTTATTGTGTGGCTATAATTGTATGTTAGATGTTATGCTGAAATCAGTATTGGGAAATTGACAGTGCTTGTCACATATTGTTAATGTTAAGAATTATAGATATACTGATGTAAATAGTTGGAAATTTAATATTTTCATTTCTCATGCTTAATCTAAACTAACCAGTCTAATAATTGTTTTAGAATCACAGACAATGTAAGAGGTGAGCTTGGAAAACGCCAGTGGATCATCTTTGATGGTGATGTGGACCCTGAGTGGGTAGAGAACTTGAACTCTGTCCTTGATGACAACAAACTGCTTACACTGCCCAATGGAGAACGTCTTGGCATTCCTCCAAATGTGAGTTCAACATTTGTATTAAACTTTCATCTTTATTCTTGCCCATCTGACATAGTAAAGTCATTTTGAGTGTTCACCTTAAATAGTCCATGTATTTTTTGCAAAATTTAGGAGAATTTTTTAATGAGTTTTTTTTAATTTTTAACAAATGTGCTGGATTTATGTCCCAAATATTGTAGGTTTATTCCCAGGCAATATCACTTCCGTCCAACTAGATGTAAAATTGGGTGTCTTAACTCAATAGTTAACAAAAATAACAGCCAGAAAAGGCAGTGGTTAATATACCTCCAATACAGTGCTTTAGTTCTTACATCTTGAAATGCTTTATACTCACTTGGCAGTATATACTCAGAGTACACATTCTGACAGTTTTTGACAGTAGAAGTCATTCTATACTTCAATGACTCCTTTCTATTACCCTTCTTTGTCAGTTGCTCAGTCATTATATGATTAAATGAACATATAATATATATTGGCAGACAACCAAGCATTAATACATACAAAAATCAAAGACATGCAAGAACACCTATACAGACTTAACAGTCAAGAAACAACATGATATGAGAATCAACATAAACAAGACAGAAGTAATGACATTATCAAAAGAAATACAAGACACCAACATAACAATAAATGACAATTGGTTCTTTGGTTACGGAAGGCCCCAGTATCACTGTAAACGAATTAAATGACAATATCCTAAACAAGTGAAGGAATTCAAATACTTAAGCACTACCCTCAAATACAACAACACGCAAGCAACAGAAATAGACTCAAGATGCAACAAAGCTTGTCAAGTTATTGGACAGATTTCAACAGTACTGTCTAATAAATAAATAATGTTAGAAGCGAAGCGAGGTATTTAAAAGACTGTCTTTATCCCAATAGTGTGCACCTAGTGCCAAATATGACCTTAGACTCAAAAGATATTAAAGAAAAATAACTATCGCAGGAATTGTATCAGACGCAGGGCAGGAAATAGCATGAAAAATAAGATCAGAAATAAAGAGTTATGAAAAGACTAGAAACAGAATCAGCTATTGATTACATAAAGCAGCAACTGATCAAGTGGTTCAGGCATGAAATAAGACATGAAGAACTAAATCTAATAAGTTACCAATAAACGATACAAGAACACCAGATCAAGGGGCTGACCATGAAAAAGGTGGATAAAAGGAATACTTGAAACACTTGGGAAGTAAAACTGCAAAAGAAGCAAATAGAGGAGCGAGAATATATAATATATATATATATATATATATATATATATATATATATATATATATATATATATATATATATATATATATGTATATATATGTGTATATATATATCTATATATATATATATATATATATATATATATATATATATATATATATATATATATATATATATATATATATATATACATACATACATACACCATATCTCCCCTTGGTGTCGAAAGGCAATTGAAGAAAGAAAGAAGGAAATAAAATTGTCATATTATTTCTTTGTAAATATTTTCATTACTGCATTTGTTACTTCCACAATCCTGTGTTTATCACACTATGCTGAAATGACAGTGATATACAATTTGTGGCTTAGTGAATTAACACTTAACAATAATAATTACCAATGAGTGATGTAACATAGTGACACTTTAATGGATATTGATAAATTGTATATATTTCAGTTATAGTAGTTTCTTAAATTGTATTTCATGTTTAGGTCCGTATTATGTTTGAAGTACAAGACCTGAAGTATGCCACACTTGCCACAGTCAGCCGTTGTGGAATGGTCTGGTTCAGTGAGGATGTGTTGTCAACTGAGATGGTGTTTGAGAACTACTTGCAACATCTGCGCTATGTGCCCTTGGAAGAGAGTGAAGAGGATGTGAGACACAGCAGAAATGCGGGAGAAGGCAAAGAGGAAGAGGTGTCCCCTACTCTCCAGGTACTGATTTTTATATCATTTAACTTTTTTTAGGTTTTTTTTAATATTAATAATGTCAACCGCATCTTTGTTTTCAATTTATCAAGTTAAAATATATATATATATAAATAAATAAATGTATTTTTGTGTTGTTTACTAATTGCAGTGTGTGATATTTGTTGTTTGTGTAAATGTTAAAATTATGTTATAATACAAAATTAGGGGGACTGGTTGGTCTCGCAAGATGCTGGCCTCGAGACAGAGAGGTTGTGGGTTCAAATCCCGGCTGCACCGGTTGGGATTTTTATTTATGATATCTCTCTGCAGCAAACCACCCCTGGTCTCAGCAGCGAGGCCCTGCTAGAAACGTCAATTACTCATCGACAGAAAAAATATGAGTACCTCCGAAGTCGGAGTTATCTGCCTGTGCGGCAAGGGACCCCTGTGCATACTGCTGCCAGAGATAAATGGATTAACACACAAAATTCAGTTCCTAGTCTCTAGGGACTTCGTCAGAGGTAAAAGCTGGCGAATGAAAAAAATACAAAATTTGATTACTATAAGTTGTTATTATGAGTCATTTAATATACTTTTTTTGGTTTTGTGTAGTGGTGAGGCAAATTCAATAAAATTGATAAATCAGGTTGCAAATTGATTGTTTTAATTTTTGTTTATCAGTACTGAAACCTTTTTTAGCACATGAGCTGATAGTTAATTAGGCATAGATCTAACCACATGACTTCTGAAATATGCTGATAGTAAACAAAAACACGGCTACTAATTCTTTGTATGCCATGGAATGAGATGGTACTTTTTCTTTTTTCGTTATTATCACCTACCTATAATTCACTGCTAACATTTAGAGTTAGAGAACCATTGTCGACCAAGATCTTGCTACACTTCCACCATGGCACACTACAAAAGGGGCCCTTTTCAAAATGAGCGTTGAATAAGAAAGAAGGATTTGACAATATCAGTATTTTGTCTTTGATTTATTGATAACATTTTCTTGCGGCATATATTTGATTTATAGTTTTTGGTGAAAGCTTTTTGTTATTTCTAGTGGCTTTGAACTACTCCAGGGCATGTTTGATGTTGCCACTTGTTATTTTCATTATGTACAGATATGGTTTTACCTTATGCACACTTTGTGCTGAATACAAATTTCTTGCAGCACTGTGTTACAAAAGTTAGATAACAGCAATTGTATGATTCTTGTTGTTAGATACAGAGGGATGTTGTCAACATTCTGAGACCTTACTTCACACTTGATGGACTGGTCAATCGCTGCCTGGAGCATGCTGAAACACTGGACCACATTATGGACTTCACTAGACTCAGGGCTCTGACGTCTCTCTTCTCAATGCTCAACCAAGGCATTAGAAACATTCTCATTTATAACCATGGTCATGACTTTGCAATGCAAGTAAGTGCATGGTTTAGTTATGTGATCAATTTTAAACTTTACATTGAATCTTAATTGATGCCCCCACTAATTTGAGACAATACATCTGCATTGCCGAGACCTGACTTCTTTATTGGTATACTACTAAACGGTAATTGTAAAATACTAAACGGTTGTTTATTTCCAGTTGGACCCAAGATGGAGGATTTGTTTTTCTCCCACTTGGTATAGAACAGTTGATCAGAGGTTTAACAAGCCGCTATCGTAAAAATGCTTTTGTTAATGAAACGTAGACCTGATACAGAATGTGTAAATTAGCAGTAGATAATAGTCTATAATAACCGAATAACAAAGCAACAGAAACAGAGACAAATGGCAAGAATTGATAAAAGATTTTCACAAGGATTGAAAACTGCTAGAATAACAATTTAGATAAGAGAGAGTATCTGTGTCTATATCCTATGGTCCAGCTATGGCTCAAAAGGTCAATAGATAAGATACTCAATGATTACAAAACTGTATAACTGCACTGAAGAGATCCTCAATACATGCACACCATTAATTTTTAATTGCCCGCTCATAATCAGGAGGTTGTGTATCCTTTTGCAAAATGTTCCATTCACTTAAACCTGTCTGAAAGAATCTTAGTCCTAGCCAATCTCCCATTTCTTCTGTTTGTCAAGTTCGTCTCTTTGATGTCTTGAAGCCACCTTCTTTGGTTGTCATGTTTTTTTGGCAATCCACAATCTATAGTTTGCCATTGCGTTCTGGTTAATTCTGACTAATGAACAATTTTGATCCCTATTGTGCCTGAAGCCTGATACCAGGCTGTTCCACTTCTTGCTCTTGAGGCAGTTGTCAACTGAGTTGATCCTCCATCCTTTATGCCAGCAGTAGTGTGTACTGGAGGACTTTATTAATTTACCCTGTGTAGTTTCGCCAGCCAGCCAAACAGCCAACTGTTTGGGAGTAGTGCTGCCATATACAAGAAAACTCTATAAGCTAAACATGGACTGCATAGTAGTGGGGGAACCAAATAAGCTTTAGGATCATCTTAAAGGATATTAAAAGATGATAAGCTCAGCAACCCTATTTAGACAATGACAGCAACAAGTTACCTCTTGGTAGAAAAAGTAGATTCCCTCCACGCCTTATTAGGCGTATTAGTGGCCATATTTTTCCATGACCATCACATTTTTGGGTGATATGATCAGTATCATGCTGGATTGTCTTTACTTTGTGGCCATTGTTGAAGACTGGGTGAACCTAGAGCCTTGTCAGTCCTAAAGAAAAAAATATGCCACTTAAGTGAATTGAACTTGGACCCTTATGATCAAGAAACAAGCACAACAACAACTCAACCACCCTGTACATTATCAATATATACTGAAGCCAGCCTTAAGAATTATTGGGTGTTCTATAATGTTATATACAGTAAAGAAATCACCTATATGAGACCATATTTGAAATTAAACCTATGATTTTTAGGAAAAAATTTTACTGTTGGTATAAAATAGAATTCATATAAGCCTCAAGGGAAATAAATGGTAAGTAAATTAATGTGATAATATGAAGAAATGCTAGTTTGAAGTGTCAGTACATCAATAGTTATTTTAAAATAGAAATAAATTGTTGGAAAGAGATGGTTTCAAACATTAAACATGTATTAACATAATTGCAGAATTGAGAAATGAACTAAGGTCGTTTTAATCCACATTGGGTACAAAATTAATATTGACAGCTGCACTTTGTGTTTGTAGCACAATAGATTTTAGCTTAATTTTTAATCAGTGAGTTAGTGACCTAGCACATCCTGAATAATAGGCTGAGGTCAGAGACCATGTAGAACTTGGTAATGGGAATGCACAGACATATGTAGATGACATGTCACAGAATGAGAATCCAGCAGAATTTGAATTATAACAGGTTCGTTTTTTTTTTTCCACAACACCAAATAGGAGAGCCAGTTGTTCCAGTATTTCCACTCTTGACGTAACGAATGACAATTCAGGTGGACAGACTTTTTACTCAATTGAAAGGGAAACTCTTTGTTGCGTTGGCAGTTAGAAAAAAAAAAGTTAAATTTATAAATGAAGTCTGTATAAGTGTCTTCCAACAGGAGAATGCGAAAAAAGATTAAAAGAAAAGCACATAGGGATGATAACAAAATGTAGGAAAAAAAAAAATGTTGTTAGCAATTTTACATTGATAATAGACATCACTAGACACTAAGGTGTTATAACTGGACACAGGCCTGCTGCAGGAACATAGACAAAACACAAAAGCGGAAAAAAATTCGAGAAATGAACTACATTAATTAAATTTATAAATAATGTACAGACACATGTGGATTGCACTGCATCAGCAAATATTATGTACATTAAATACAATAATTAAGAAACATACTCACCAAAGGATTTACTTCTGCAGCAAGACCAGATGGAGCGTTACATGACCAAATACCTTGTGTACAGCCTGTTGTGGTCTATGTCAGGTGACAGCCGCATCAAGGTTAGACAAGAACTTGGAGATTTTATGAGAAGCATCACAACAATACCTTTACCACCACAAACAAATGCTCTCATCATTGATTATGAGGTAGGTTTCATCATTGTAGTTGATCTTTCCACATTTGTTATATCATATTGATTGTTGAAGTAGCATATTTGTTCAAGAGCTGATTTCTAAAACAAAATGTACAAAGTTTTAGTACAGATGGCATTTCTGTTGACCTACCTGCAAACCTTGTGCACTATTGTTATGTCTGCAATAACTTTGTTGAAAGACATACATCAGTGTACCTTGAGTGCAGTAATGTTTAGTTCCGGAACACATTTTTATCTCATTATCTGTTATTTTGAACATTTTCAAACTGAGGTATTGTAACATCTGGTGTATAATCTTGCTTTCACTGCATCATGTTTTGAAACTGCAGAAAAGAAAGCAATACAAAATGTATTAAATATCAATAGCACTGTGACTGCTTTCCTTATAAGCATTGATGTCAGGCATGCCACCTCAATTCTCAGATTTTACACCATGACCAGGGCGCTGGTGAAATAAAATTTTTGATCCCTAATAAAAAAAAATCCATGAAAGATGAGAGCTTAATAGTCCTGGTAAAGAAACCACCTGATAGATGAAAAATACTAATAAGACTAAGGTAGGAAAGACTTGGTCGTCTGGTAAGACTGATTTTCTGAATGTCAGCAAATAACTGCTGCTGTGCAGTAAGGCTAAGGAAAATCAAACTCTTGGGAAGAAGTCCTGAATAATTATGTGCTGAGGACAGAATACAATTTTGTGGACACATTAAGAGATGCAGTAACCTGTTTGTGCTTCTTGGAGAGGAAAATACAAGATAGAGATAGACAAAGACTGAAGTGGACTGACAACATCAAGAAATGGACATGATAATGGGTGTCATCAAGTTAAGAGACAGGGTGAAATAACAACAATTCACTGTTGCCAATCTTTTATACGGAGATGGCACAAGATAATGATGAAGATATTAAATAAATAACTATCTTTTTGGTAGACAAATTCTTATTGATGTAACATTATTCTCTACCATCTCTATTGATGGATATACTTTGGAAAAGGTCTGAGCACTTATGTACTTGGTCGATGTGCAATGAGGATGACCTGTTGACTAAACTAAGCAAAGGTCTGCCTTCCATGATGTCATTAAAAGTATATTAAAATACACTTTTGTTTAGCAGTAATCTCTTAAATTAGGAATATGTCACTGTACTGTGCATTTTTATATTTTAAAAAATTCAGTAATTGTAAAGTCTAATGTTTATTTTTAAACAAATTTAGTAGACAACAACAACATTTTAAATGTTAAACACTTGAAGCATCACAGCATCTAGAGTGTTTGAGAGCAAAGTGGTACATGTTAAAATATGATTTGTAAAGAAAAACATGAAGAGTTGTAGAATGAATGAATTTATTTGTTAACCACACAAGTTGTCAAATGGAAATGAATGTGATGGACCATATCCAAAGCATACATGACTAATATGAGTAACAAAATCAATAAAATTGTAAAGAAAAACACACATATGAAAGAGAATAGTGTCTACAATGCTTTCTTGTATAATCATTGAAATGTGTCATTATTTCTATTGTATAAATGTACTAATGAGTTTGAATTATGTGTTCAGTGAGAACAGACAAACCATAAGACTAGGTTGATAATTAAGTTTCATTATCAATTTTCAGGTGTCCACTGCAGGAGAGTGGGTTGCCTGGCAGGCTAAAGTGCCACAGGTGGAAGTTGAAACACACAAGGTGGCAGCACCCGATGTGGTTATTCCCACAATTGACACAGTCCGCCATGAAAGCCTTCTGTACACATGGTTGGCAGAGCACAAGCCACTGCTTCTGTGTGGACCTCCAGGTTCTGGCAAGACCATGACACTCTTCAGTGCTCTAAGAGCCCTACCTGATATGGAGGTTAGAGACATCATTTTTAATAGAATGAATGACCATTGCATTGTAGGAAGAGATAAACTTTAATAAGAAGGTCAATTACAATGAAATAGTTTTTTTTTCTTTCTTATATTCTCCAGTTACCCTAACTGTATAAATATAGATAATTGATCAAAAGTTTGGCAAGGTAATAACAGCAAGAAGGAGTGCTTTCAAAGTCACCTTTAAATAACACTATTAACCTGTAAAGTAAATGTCACATCTACAAGATTGCCTCTATAACTGAAAGGACCTATATATTGTAGTTGAGTAGAGAATCCATAGCCACTAGGAATTTAACCACTACATATTTTAAAAATTGTCCATATTGCTTCTTCTACTACATGATTTTAATATTTTATTCCAAAGTTCACCATCACATAATCTTTTTGTGTTAACCATAATGTAGATATGATAAACGTTTTCACTATAAATCATAATTTACATAGAGTGTTATCTTTGTAGGTGGTTGGTTTGAACTTCTCCAGTGCAACCACCCCAGAGCTCTTGTTAAAGACATTTGACCATTATTGTGAGTTCCGGAGGACACCAAATGGACTGGTGCTGTCCCCAATACAGCTCAACAAGTGGCTGGTTTTGTTCTGTGATGAGATCAATCTGCCAGACATGGACAAATATGGTGAGTGGCTCTTTTTCCCAGTCTCAGAACCATTTTACTTACAAATTTATTTGTATCAGTTTGCAACATTATGTCTTAGAAATGCACTTTTTATATGTTTTGTTCCATGTGTTCCTTTATAAAACTGATTATGCTCTGAATACAAGAAAAGCTTGTATTAAACCTTTTCTTTAAGCACACAGTAGAAACATTTAAAATTGGACGATATATATGGAAAATAAACCAGTGGAAGAGATCGATCACTTTATCTATCTTGGAAGTCAATTTGATATTGGAAGTCAATTTGATTGGGAGGGGGATAAAAGTCAAGAAATTAGAATCAGAATAGCTAAAGCAGCGATGTCTTTCAGAAGCCTTGAAAAGTTGTGGAAATCAAAACTCATCAGCACAAGCACAGAACTTGGACTATTCAAATCAAATGTACTATCAACCCTTTAGGGAGAAGAATAAAGGGAATATGAAAGAACTGTACAACAGCACTAAGAAATTAATTGGAAAATACAAACAGATCAATGCCTTTATTAAAGATAAGAAAGGAAATCTGCTTAGTAATATAAGGGAACAAATGGAGAGATGGGAGGAGCGTTTTGAAGAACTTTTGAACAGACCCGGCTCAAATAATCCTCGAGATATACTACCAGCAGAAGAAGAGTTACACGTTAACTGTGGAAAACCAAGCAAAGAAGAAATAATCTATCTATCTATCTTTCGTTCACCCGAAGTATTGTCTATATCTGCAATGTCGTTTCCTGTATAAATTTTACATTCTTTTGTAATTCTTGCAGTGGCCCATATAGTTTTGTCTGTAGTGTTGTATCTATGGACCAATGAATTTTCCTCAGTCTACTATATTCAGTGCAGTTTTGAAGTATGCGTTCAGCAGTCTGGGGCGCCTGTCCACATGTACAAGTAGTTGAGGTGCCGATCTTGAATTTTGTATACATGTGATTATGGAGTCGATTGTGTCCTGTTCTGAGGCATATAATGATAACTTGTTCATATCTATTCATATTATGAAAGGCATCCTGATTTGGGGCTTGCGGTCCTATGATTGATTTGATTATCTGTTTCTTATGATGGTATGTAACCGGTGTATCTAGTTGTGAGAAGAAATAATAAAAGCCATCAAGCTATTAAAAAATGGTAAAGCCACAGGACCAGATGAAATTCCTTCGAAAGCCATCAAAGCAGATATTAATACCTCTACCAAGATGTTACATAATTTATTAGATAAAATTTGGAAGAGGGAAGAAATACCTAAAGACTGGAAAGAAGATTATATGATCAAACTACCAAAGAAAGGAAGTTTACAGGAGTGCACAAATTATAGGGGAATTATGCTACTATCAGTGCCAGGAAAAATATTAAGCAGAATCATTCTGGCGAGACTAAAAGAGGCCATAGAGAAACATTTGAGAGATGAACAAGCAGGTTTTAGGAAGAACAGATCATGTGCTGATCAAATAACTACTCTACGTATAATAGTTGAACAAAGTTTAGAACTAAAATCCCCACTTTATATTGCATTCATAGATTACGAAAAGGCATTTGATAGTTTAGACAGTGGAATGCTTTGGAAGTTGATGAGTCATTACAGAATTCCCATAAAGTTTATTAACCTGATTAATAAAAACAATGAAGGAACGAAATGTAGTGTGATGCATGAAGGACAACTTACAGACGCATTTGAAAAAAGAACAGGAGTAAGGCAGGAATGCCTTTTGTCTCCATTTCTCTTTCTACTGGCCATAGATTGGATTATGAAAATAACTCAAAACAACAGGAATGGAATCCAGTGGTCACTGACCAAGCAACTGGATGATTTAGACTTTGCTGGTGACATAGCTCTCCTATCACACAGCCATCAACAGATGCAGGATAAAATGAGCATACTTGATGAGAGATCACAACAGCTGGGACTAAAGATTAATAGAGATAAGACCAACATTATGAGAATTAATGCAGTTGGCAATAACCAAATAAAATTAGGAGAAATACCTCTACTGGACGTACAATCTTACATATATCTGGGCAGTAACATAGATAAAGAGGGAGGAACAGAAAATGATACCAAAATAAGGATATCAAAAGTAAAATGAGCTTTCATTGCACTGGAAAACATATGGAAATCCAAAGAAATTAGGTTAAATACAAAGATTAAAATTTTCAACTCAAATGTTAAGTCGGTCCTATTATATGGCTGTGAAACATGGAGAACAACAAAATTAACAATCATGAAGATACAGACTTTCATTAATGGAAGCTTACGCAGAATAAAAGGATGGAAATGGCAGGACAAAATCACTAACATAGAATTATGGAAATGTACCAGGCAAATACCAGTGGATAAGGAGATACATCGAAGACGATGGTGCTGGATAGGACACACACTGCAGAAGCCAACTGAGAGTATTACACAACAGCCCTTTTTTGGAATCCCCAGGGGAAAAGACAAAGAGGAAGACCAAGGAATACTTGGAGAAGACAGATAGAAGCAGAGCTGAAGATGATGGGGAAAACATGGAATGATCTTTAAAGAATGGCAAAAAACAGATCGACTTGGAAAGTGTTTGTTGAAGACCTATGCTCCACAGGGAGCTAAAAAAGGTAGAAGAAGAGAGAATAATAGAAGGAAAAGGTATGTGTTAGCACTCGGAAAAAATGACAAATAAACAACAACAGAAAAAAACAAAGAACAATATATGGTCCGAAGCAGGATCGAACCCGTACTCCATGGCACTGCGCCTTGCACCCTATTATTGCCTCGGAAGTTTCCCTATTTAATAATATTTATTTATTATTATTTATCTCCTAGAAGAAGAGACCCTTACGTACGCATGTGGGGGCCTCGGCAGCCTAGTTGGGAAAACCATTCGACTGGACTACCAACGTTCGGACAACCCGTGTTTGATTCCCGCTGGAAGTACTGTGAATTCTCGCTGTGAATTCACTTGTGGTTGGGAAAAAAAATACCCCTACGGTCAACCCAGCCATTGGCAGAAATGGGTACCAGGGTATTACCCTGGGACGGTAAGGAATGTCGCCTTGCATCTGAGTTTCGATGCTTGAGTCGACACTATACAGAAATCTCAGAACATTTCTAGACAGGTGGCCGAGCACATATAGGTGAAAACTCGCGTGTTAAGACGCCGGTTCAAGTCTCGTACTCTACCTTTACCTTTATGCATGTGAGAGCTGGAAAACAACAAGAGACATAGAAACAAAGTTGAATGCATTTGAAAATAAATGTCTAAGGAAAATACTTGGTATAGCGTGGAACGAATTCAAAACAAACGTTAAAGAAATTAGAGAAATCGCCAATCAATCACTAATATCTTCAGTAATAAAGAAAAGACGATGGCCATGTGTTTGATATGTGATGAGGAGAGATAAATAACCGAATAGCAAAGCAAGCCTGATGTGGGAAACAACAGGTAAGAGGAAAAGAGGCCGACCCAGAGAGACAATGAGAAGAACATTGATCAGAGAGGCAAGAGCAGCAGGAATCGGCTCCATCACTGAGATAAATTCTGCTTGCACAGAACAGAGATAAATGGCGAGATTTGATAAAATATCTTTACAAGGATTGAAAACTGCTAGAATAAAATTTAGATAAGGGAAAGAGTATCTGGATCTATGCCCTATGGACCAGCTATGCTCAAAAGGCCAGTAGATAGATAGATAGAAACATTTGGTTGCCATGTTTTGCTCTCTAAGGTATATATTTTTTTAACCTAAGGAGAGTCTGCTTGGTCTAGAGGTAAGTCATCAGCCTCAAGAAACAAAGGTTCTGTATTTGAATCCTTCAATAGAATAGGTGGGTAGGGAGAATTTTTCTCTTCAAATCCTTTATGTTTTTGCAGTTTTACCTACTCCCTGGCCACTGGGTAGTGAGATCTGGTGTCTAGCTTTCTCTTATAACATTGAAAATATGAAGTTACAGGTGCACATAACAAAACTAAAACTCTTTCCTGCTGTTATAAGTTAAAAAGAGTAGGTTAAGGCTTATGTGGTCGCTGCCTGAGAAAATTTATTAAGAAAAGTTTACCTTACCAAAAAATTCTTTTTTTCATGGTAAAAATATGAGTAACCCCAAAGTTGGATGTTATCTGCTTGTACAGCAAAAGACACCCGCTCACACTGAGGACACTGTCAACTGTTTACTGGAAACAAATCAGATATTCATGCAAAATTCAGTCCCTGGGAGAGCTCTCAAGGGCTTCACCAGAGGGTAAAAGCAGGTGAATGTGAACAAATAAACAACCCAATGAAGGATATTAAATGGTAGTCAAACAGTTTTTGCTTTCGTTCACAATATTTTTAATTGTGATATTTTGTGGAGCAAAGTATGTTTATTGTCAAAAATTTGAATTTACAATTCAGAGCATATTTTTCAAGTCTTTAACTGAACTTCATTCTTCATTGAACTTGAATTGAAAATCAGTATGATTAGTTAGCTTGATTGTAGTTCACAGATAGGCTTTTATGTGGGTACCTTGACTTGGTTGTAGTTCACTGACAGGCTTTTATGTGGGTACGTTGACTTGGTTGTAGTTCACAGACAGGCTTTTATGTGGGTACGTTGACTTGGTTGTAGTTCACTGACAGGCTTTTATCAATGTGGGTACGTTGACTTCGTTGTAGTTCACAGACAGGCTTTTATGTGGGAACGTTGACTTGGTTGAAGTTCACAGACAGACTTTTATCAATGTGTGTACCTTAACTTGATTGTAGTTCACAGACAGACTTTTATCAATGTGTGTACGTTGACTTGGTTGTAGTTCACAGACAGACTTTTATCAATGTGTGTACCTTATTCACCTTTTCTTCTTATCCTTCATTAGTCTAATTGCTTAGTCTTGATGTAATAGCACTTAATTTTAAAATAATTCATCATTACATCAACTAAAAAAAGACAAATGTCCTGAAACTAATTAGAAGAGTTAGTAGGGTATACCATACTAGATGAGAAATTGTAAGTGTTTCACTTTTAATAATATTATTGATTAATTAGGCACAAAACTTATTAGAGATAAATTATATTTTATCATAACATAAATAAAACATTTTCTGTCTGTAGGTACTCAGCGTGTGATTTCTTTCTTGCGTCAAATGGTGGAGCATGGAGGCTTCTACAGAACCTCAGATCAGGCATGGATCAAGTTTGAACGCATTCAGTTTGTGGGAGCTTGTAATCCTCCAACAGATCCAGGCAGAAAACCTCTGTCGTACAGGTACCAGTTTGGCTTTAATTTGGTTTACAAATCTATAGTCTGGTGCACTTGGTCTGAAAATAAAGAAAACTCACAGTAAAGACTGACATAAATAGTAAACTTGATATGAAAAACAGCAGACAAGTATATCTGTTTTATATTAATAAGAAAGCAGTCAAAATAATTTTGGTTAAAATAGAACGCTCTATATATATATATATATATATATATATATATAGACTGCAGACTATTGCAACAAGGGTCAATCTTGTTATCAGAAGTGGCCATATCGAGCAATTGTTTTGGTCCATTTGAAGGTTCTACCTTTCTTTAGTTTACAGAGATGTTGATGTAGCATTATAAGCCAGAGTATGACACAGCACCAAGTGGCAGTATTAACTTTCACTCCTGGGGGGGTATGGAATGAATTTATATAAGGTTTACAGTGTTGTTTCTATAGTAGTTTACTTTATATGATAACATTGTTTGAAGCATTCCAGACTAGAGTGCATAAAAGCATTGTAAATAGATTATTATGTCATAATAGGAGTTTAAAACTATATAGTTCTCTGCAACAAAATGCAATCTGATTGTCAGATACAGACACTGTCTTGCAAGTGTTTTAGCCCATTAGTTTCCTGTTATTAAGAGGAGTGTGTAAGACTTAACAATTAAGTTTTAAAGCTCAGAAATAATTATAATGGAATGTTTCCTGATATTGTTCATCTGTTTTCATTACTTCCACTCTTTTTCTCTCTTCTGCATTTATGGCTCATGCTCCTTAGAAAAGTAAGTACAGAGGTATTTAGAGTTACATAGTAATTCATAGACAGTTATGATATAACCTCACTTTGTACTGTTTCTTCAGACAAATTCCTCATTGAAATTATGTCAACTCAAAATGTTTAATTGAAGATTGTAGATCACTTTTCAGCTGTATCAAATTTTGTTTGTATTTGGAATTTTTTTAGCAATGAATAAAAAAAAAAAAAAACTAAAGTTAATTTTGTTGTAATGAAGATTGATTTCTTTTGCTAACCAGGTTCCTTCGCCATGTGCCTGTTGTGTATGTGGACTACCCAGGGGAAATATCTTTGAAGCAGATTTATGGCACCTTCAACAGGGCCATGCTTCGGCTTGTTCCCAGCCTCAAACCATATGCTGACCCTCTGACTAATGCCATGGTTGAGTTCTACATTATGTCCCAGGTTTGAAATTTGTTGTTAAATTCATTGTTATAATAAACTAGTAGTAATTCATTAAGATTTAAAACTGCTAGAAAAAAAATTATATAAAAGAAAGAGTATCTGGGTCTATGCTCTATGGGCCGGCAACGGCTTGAAAGGTAAAAAAATAGATAGGTAAGAATTCCATAGTATTAACAAGTATTACAGAGTAGCTGATTGATGTAAAATGAAATAATTATTGGCTGCTTGAACCTGAATAAATCAAATATAAAGAAAGTATTTTAACTCCTTCTGTACATTTTGATGCACTGTGCGCCATGTCGATTTCGGTTGTTTATGTTTTGTTGCATAGTGCATCACTTCCAATTTGATTAGTGTGAACCATCATCAAACCATATTCCTGGGATAGATGAAAAAAAAAACCAATAAAAATATCTTAAGAGAACTGGGAAGTAAGTGTAAATTGGTTAGGGTGTTCAATTATTTGGTTATGGAAGGCCCCGGTATCACTGCAAACGGATTAAAATCCATAATTGCTCAACCGCCCGTGCCAGCGTAATCATCCGAATTAATATCTCAACTCCCAAACAAAGAAAGGTAACTGTAGTCCCCATCGTAACAGTCTCAGCACACGCCAAAAGATATAAGGAGAAACCGCGCAGAAAGTGAACACAGCCAACTGTTCCCTGTCATACGATATCATCATTCATCGTAAACAATTGGAATATCGAAACATGATTAAAACGGAGTGTTCAATTAATCAGAGAAAACTAATATTTTAGCCATATTGAGTACCATAATGGCTATGAAAAACAATGATTGAGGGGATTGTTCCTGGAAAGTAAAAAGAGGGGTGACCTAACATAAAGGGATTATGACAATAAGGAGTCCTTACATCTACTGAGACAGGCAACATAGTTAGACAATGAGAAACATTGAGACTGACTGCCAAGAGTATGACATCTTGTTTTGAGAGACTACTCATTGATTACTGCTGCAGCTATCATTTTTACAACGAACTCATTTTCTGATGCTGCATCACATGTGTAATACATTGTTGACCACTTGTCTGGCAGGAACGTTTCACTCAAGACATGCAGCCCCACTACATCTATAGCCCCCGTGAGATGACCCGTTGGGTGAGAGGCATCTGTGAAGCTTTGAGACCCCTTGAAACACTCAGTCTGGAGGGACTTGTCCGCATCTGGGCTCATGAGGCTCTCAGACTCTTCCAAGACAGGTACAGTTAAACTCTAGCATCTAAACATAATAAACATTCACAGATGATTAGATTGTCCTTACAACTATGTTACGTTTTTCTAATTTTCTTTTAATAGTTTTTTTTAAATGCATTAATAACTTGCATTTTCTGATATTGTAGCTAGTTTGTTACTAATAGCATTCACAGACGATTATTTGATTTTGAGAAAATTGTTTTATATCTACTCTGCTTATGTGGTTACATTGCAGTTCATTATTAACATTTTTTGTTGAAGTCATCATCACCTGACCCTTGAACCATGTGATTGAAACTACAGCTGTAAATTATTTTCTAATTTGGGCATGCTTTATTCATGTTGCTCTGGCCTCATCTCCAAGTTTTATAACTGTCTTGGATCCCAGGATGATTGTGACACATCAACACTCTAGTTGCTGCAAGTTAGGCCTAGTATTGTATAAATTTAAGATTGTTACTAGTTTAAAGTTAGTTTTTATGGATGCAGAGGATACAGGCCTGGTTTTTAAATAACATTTTACCAGATTGATTGAAGATGAAGAGAGGAGATGGACTGATGAAAATGTTGATGCCACAGCTCTTAAACACTTCCCAAATATCAACCGCCAAGAAGCTTTGGCTCGGCCAATTCTTTTCAGCAAATGGCTGTCCAAAGACTACATGCCTGTCGACAGAGAAGAACTGAGGGAACACACTAAGGCTAGGCTGAAGGTTAGTTTTTGATGTACTTGACTCAGCTGTTCTTATTTGTATTGAGGTACTTCATTGTTTCAACTGTTACTTGAAATTAATTAAATCATTAAAGTGTGATTGATTGAGAAATAAATGTTTGATTAAAAAAGAAAAGTACTTTACAACTTTAAATATCATATAATTTTATCAACATATACTTTAAATACTGTTTTAGCATTTTTACATGATTTCATGTTTTTTGGTACCCCTCGTAACTCTTGTGATGAATAAACAAGAAACAAAAAAATTACATACATATTTTTTTGTGGGGCCATTCACTCTGCCACTATCTTGTGTGTTATTGACTTCTTTTTTTCTTTTTTCTCAGTAATTTTAAATTGATGGTACTATGGGCAGAAACACAATCTCAATATCAGAAACCTTGTGTGCCAAAGTGGCACATTTTGCAGAAACTACTGCTTCTAAAATCTATGGCTCTGTTTCCATAACAATACTTTTTACAACGACAGCTTTTCAAGTCCATCGATCAATCTCCTTAGCCACCTTTTACGACATGTCTGGAAGGTTACAGTGTCACTATCTTTACTTCCCTCACCATGAAGCCCCGTTAAAACACTGGTAATATTCAGTTATAGCAGTCCTCAAAAATAGTTTTTGTTTCTTTTTAATTTTGGATTCTGTTTCCTGTGTAAATTGTCTTTTACAAGTTGCTTGTGTTTGTGTTTTTATTGGTGTAGAATCATCTAAAATGGTTCTACTGATAAATCATGTTGAATTTTTCTTATTTTGCTGATTTGGGTTTTTAAATAAAGAACTCTATCTCTATCTATTGACCTTTCAAGCTGTGGCCGGCATATAGGGCGTAGACCCAGATGCTCCTCTTATCTAAATTTTTATTCTAGCAGTTTTCCATCCTTGTAAAGATCTTTTATCAAATCTCGCCATTTGTCTCTGCAAGCAGCTCTATCTTAATAAAGAATTGCAAGAGTATAAATGACACCGATGGAGTTATTAATTTTGATCATTAATCAGTCATAGTTGAAGCTATAGTAGTGTAGTTATGCACTGATTTGGTGGGTCCTGGCTCTCAATTGTTTGTCACTGACACAGGTTCCATCAACCTCTGAAAATGGGCTTTAATGTGGGGAAAGTAGCTTTACTGATCTTACCACTGGAAAATTTGTACAATGAGATATGGACACTAACAATGTATTCTCCATATGGCGCACAGTATAAAAAGTAATTTAAAAAAAAATATCTCAGATAATATGTTGCGTTGGTTTTTTTTTTAATAGGTGTTTTATGAAGAAGAGCTGGATGTGCCACTGGTACTGTTTGATGAAGTTCTGGACCATGTACTCAGAATTGACAGAATCTTCCGTCAGCCACAAGGTCACTTACTGCTTATAGGGGTCAGTGGTTCTGGGAAAACAACCCTCTCCCGTTTTGTGGCATGGATGAATGCCCTTAGTGTGGTGCAGATCAAGGTGCACAACAAATACACAGCCAATGATTTTGATGAGGACCTCCGCACAGTTTTGCGCAGATCAGGCTGCAAGGTAAGAATTGTTTTTTTTGGGTCTCTTCAGCTGAATTTATCTTATTTTATTCAGCTCTTTGTTCTTGTTTTTCTTATTCTATTTATTTTTTTCTGTCTAATTTTTCATATTCCCTTATATTTTTCTTATATCTCTTACCTTATCTGTTTCTATTAATTTTATCCTCATTTTAGTAATTATTTTCAGTTTTTTTTTGTTTGTTTGTCAATTTTACTTTTAGATTCTCTTTTAGTTTCTTGATCGTTCTAGACATTGCATGCCGTTAGACATCACATAGTGCTTGTTTTTTTTTGCCATCCATTTCTATTCTTGGTGAGATGTTCATTCTTATCTAATGAATCTAAGCCTGCCAAATCCTCTTCTTTTATCAGTGTTCTTTTCAGTGTCTCTCTAGGCCTTCCTCTTTTTCCATATCCAAATGTTTCCCGTATAAGAGCCTGTTTTTAGCTTCCTAAAAAAAAAGTACCCCCGTCACGCCAAATGGCATATTGGGAATATGGTGTTAGTGACCATAAATTTTACAGACCTTTGGCACATGATTTTCGGGGTAATATGGTCGGTATTACTCCCGCGCTGCTTTACTTTCCCAGAAAAAAAAATCCGGTACCTATTAAATGCTGGGTGGGTGAACCGGAAGCTGTCGGTTGGGATCGAACCCTGCCTCTTGTCCTTTGTAGTCCAGTTCACTAATCACTGAGCTATTTGTGGTTCCCCTGTTTTTAGCTTGCTCAGATATAGTTATTGTTTGTACTTTTTTTTTATTGCAACTTGTTTACATTTACTAAAGATTGCATAAGAATGTACACCATCTTAGTGGTCTCCTGTTTATTTTTGGTTTCACCCATAAATATTTGTTTCTGGCTTTGGTGCCAATGTTTAAAATCTGTTATTGACTAAAATAACTTGATATATACAGTCAGAAATGTCATAAAAAATCTGTTGTTGACTAGAATAACTTGATATATACAGTCAGAAATGTCATTAAAAATCTGTTATTGACTAGAATAACTTGATATATACAGTCAGAAATGTCATAAAAAATCTGTTATTGGCTAAAATAACTTGATATATACAGTCAGAAATGTCATTAAAAATCTGTTATTGACTAAAATAACTTGATATATACAGTCAGAAATGTCATTAAAAATCTGTTATTGACTAAAATAACTTGATATATACAGTCAGAAATGTCATAAAAAATCTGTTATTGACTAAAATAACTTGATATATACAGTCAGAAATGTCATAAAAAATCTGTTATTGACTAAAATAACTTGATATATACAGTCAGAAATGTCATAAAAAATCTGTTATTGACTAAAATAACTTGATATATACAGTCAGAAATGTCATTAAAAATCTGTTATTGACTAAAATAACTTGATATATACAGTCAGAAATGTCATTAAAAATCTGTTATTGACTAAAAATAACTTGGTGTATACAGTCTGAAATGTCATTAAAAATCTGTTATTGACTAAAATAACTTGGTATATACAGTCAGAAATGTCATTTAAAATCTGTTATTGACTAAAAATAACTTGGTGTATACAGTCTGAAATGTCATTAAAAATATGTTATTGACTAGTATGAGCTAGTAAATATTTTATCTCTTTACAGAGTGAAAAGATCTGCTTTATTATGGATGAATCCAACGTACTTGACTCAGGCTTTTTGGAAAGAATGAACACACTTTTGGCTAACGGAGAAGTTCCAGGTCTGTTTGAAGGTGATGAATACACAACACTGATGACCCAGTGCAAGGAAGGAGCTATCAGGGAAGGTTTAATGTTGGATTCTGCTGAGGAGCTTTACAAGTGGTTCACATCTCAGGTGAGTGTTCACATTATCCTTCGTAGATCACTACATTTGAGGGAAAACATTTCTTTTCAAGGATGGGATTTATATAATATAGTGTGAATTGTCAAATTGCTGTAAAACTAATAATTGAAGGATACAAGAGATAAAGTATTTTTAAAAGGTTGCATTTGTGGTGTTGGCATGCAAAGACTAAAATCCTACAGTTTAATAATTTTCTCCATTTTTATTGTTTTATAAAAGAGAGCTTGGTGTTTCTGACATTAAGTATTTTTGTTTGTTTGGCAGCATATTTCTACAATATTTATATTTATTGGTTAATCACTTCATTGTTCTGTGCTCCGTGTTACAGGTGATCAAAAATCTCCATGTTGTGTTCACAATGAATCCATCTTCTGAAGGTCTTAAGGACAGAGCTGCTACCTCACCTGCCCTTTTCAACAGGTAGAATGAGTTAAAAGTTTCATGTGATTTTCATTTATTATTTTGTCATCAATCTAAAACTAAACAGGTTCCTTTTATTTAAGTTTCATGTGGTTTTCATTTATTATTTTGTCATCAATCTAAAACTAAAACAGGTTCCTGTTTATTTACAACTTTATGATTCTGATTAGTTCACTGAACAAGCAGTTATTCAGAATTTTTTAATGTACAAATTATGGTTACTTATTTTCTGCTCAATGCAACTTAATCTTTGACTAATAGTGACAACTTGACACTTAATGTGACCAAAAAGCCATTTATGACCAGCTGTGTGAAGCGGTTGATGATATTTTTTCAATTTATTCTTATATTTCATTACAAGGTCATTTCCAGAGCCTTTTCTAACTTAGCATGTACAGTTAACAATCATTTTGAATGAATCTACAGCTTAATATTTCATGTTACAAAGAATTAAAATAGGTCTGTTCTGGCTGATTTAGTAATACAAAAAAATGAGCACCTCTTCCACTGTAACTGGTCATAAGAATTTTTTTTCTGATGCTTCAGTTATGAAATTCACCTGAATTATGTAAATATGGATTGGCTATGCAAGGAAAGTCATCTGTTTGTCATGTATTTATCTTGTGTATTAATTTCTGGAGAGTAGTAACTTTTAAGTAAATATTATTTTCTCATTTTGTTGTTTTAATATTTGTTTCCTCATTCCATCACATTTTGCATGTCAATTTAACCTATTAAAGTAGATTTTTATATACAAAACTTGACCAAACAATGAAAAAAAGTAGATATATATATTTGAATTTGTCCCCAAAGTGTAACGAGAGGAAAGGATACCTCCAGCTATCAAGGAGGGATCAAGTCATCATACTTCGTCTATCCACTGGCCACAACAGAAAGAGAAACCACATGTTCACTAAACTCAAAATGGGAACTACCAGCTAATGCCACTGTACCCTGGATAACATGACAACAAAACATGTTTTACAGGATTGCCCTCAGTACACAGACCTGAGGAAGCCAATGTTCGCCACACCCACCTCCCTGGAAGAGAATCTATGGGGCAAACAAATCACTGAAATAGACAGCTGCCTTCATAAGAGAGTCCGGAGTCCCAGTCTGAATGAGCAGGAGAAGAATAATTTGTACATCTGTCGCATGTGGAAATTTGTGTTGGAAAGTGTGCTCATCCAAAGTTTGATTTTGCCTGTATCTTGTATGGGTTAATTATTCAAACCTTGTAAATATTTTCAAAATACAGAATAACTGCTTTTTTTATTGTTTATAATAGTACAAATTATTTCTAAATCTCTTCTTAATACTATATTCACAAGGCTTCTAAAACATTGTTTTTCATTGTATTTATATTTTTTTAGAACTCATGGTTCACTGAATAAGTTATGATGTTGGTTTTCACATACCTCCAGTTCTTATGGATAAATTTGGTGATGGTTAAAAAAAAAAAATGTTAATTTCATGTCTCAAAGTTAACAACAGAAATAATAATAATTTGTTACTTTTAAAAATACACTGGTTATAAATGTTACAAGATTTATTCATAAAATGTACATTCATAGTTGTTATTATTGTGGATGTTGAAATGAGAGTAATTGAGTAAAGATATAATATACGTTCTATTCTATTCATGGAATCAGTTTCATTGCAGTTGGGGCATTCCCATATCCGCTCAACGGACCGCCCCAGCATTTCTCAAAGTGTATGCAGACTGTTCCTGTGAGGTGTTGATTATAGATTTTATAGATAGTGCTTTTCTCTCTAATTACTCCGGATCAATCAGATCCCTTTTCCACCTTTAGACTCCTCATTCTCTCCAAATATACATCATTGTCCCAACTATTCTCCTCCTCTTCTCGTAAGAAATAATGTACAAACTTGGTGATATCCTCTTTGTCCAAAGTAAGGCCACACCCAGTGCCATAGCTGCCAGCCAGTTTGTCCACTATTTCATTAGTTATAATTCTACATAGTAGTGTAATCAAAATATTCTTGATTTGTTTAATTGTTTTATCACAGGTAAATAATAAGATTGAACTATAATAAGCTTGACAGCTGCTGCAGCATTGCAGTTAAGTGCTTACCACAAGTGCAGTTCAGATCCCACATGGAACATTAATCTTTCTCAAGTAACCTTTGATCAATGTTCTGATATAAGTATAATTAAACTCTATAAACAAAATTAAAACAATAGAAGTGTAGATCTCAGCCTCATATTCAATATTCAGTATGAAAAGAAACCTTTGGAAAGAGTAGGTTGTATGCCACCTACTGCCGCCCAATAATTTCAAAACACTAATAATTTCTACTATCATTAAAATATATTAACCAGATTTCTGAAATTGCCACAGAAATTAAAAGCTATGGGGTTAGTGCTCTGTGCTGAGTTTTTCCTATATAATCAGGCAAATGATTGAAGTGCTAAAGGATACATTCCAAGTGTGGTGATGAGGGTTCTCCATATAGGAACGAGTTTCTAAGTGACTTATCTGCTTATTAACTTTTGTTTTTGAGGTCACACCGTCTCTGAAAATTGATAGGATGGCGTAATACTGACCACATCACTCATAATTGTGCTGATAGTCGTGGAGAAGTATGGGCATCAGTACCGTAATGCCCATAATCTTATGGAAGATACTTTTTCAAAACTAAAGAATATTGTTTCCAGGTGTGTGCTAAACTGGTTTGGAGATTGGTCCAATGGTGCCCTCTTCCAGGTTGGCAAAGAGTTTACAAACAAGATGGACTTGGAGAAAGGATCAGTAAGTTATCTTCTCTTTGTTAGAGACTGGAGATAACACTAAAGATTTGTTGTTATTTTACTTCAGAATCTTCATCAGGTCACATGTCCTTTGTAGAACATTGCATACACCACAGCCCATCTGAAAGTATCTATCTCTAGTCAGATCTCTCACTTTTTCTGTTGTCATGTTCAAGGTCTCCTTAATGTCCTGAAACTTCTTGGTCTGCACCTGATGCATTGACCAGGAACCATGTCTTCTATTTTTTGTTCTTTCCAGCCCTCTGTAGAATGGTGTTTTTAAGTCAGTTCTTTTTAATGTTTAAATCTCAATATGTCTTCATTGCTCTTTTTCATTATCTCAGGTATCTTAATGATTTTTCTGTAGCATTTTGTTTCAAATGAATTGGTTTTCTTCCTTTCTGTTTGTGAGATTGTCCATGATCCACAACCAAATGTTGCTATCTAGTATTAGTCCTCAATAATTTTAATTTTACTGTCTTGCTAGTATTGTACCACATGTTCTTCATGATGTTTAATTTTTGTGTTGCTATTACTAATCTTCTTTTGAACTCTTTCTGGCAGTCTCCATAATTAGTTATTACAGATACTTCAGAATGAAAACAAAAAATTATAATTTTCCTCATTTAAAAGTAGTTACACTAAGTTGTAGAAAAATAAAAATAGGGTTTCATCATTTAACAAAAATTGTCACTGACATTAAACTGTTTTTTATTCCAAATATTTTAGACAACTTGTGTAGTAAGTACATTTCAACTTGATTATGTTTACTTGTAGTGCTGTGTAGTTGTTGCATCAAACTTGCTTTAAACTTTATATCAAACAATTTCTGCTTCTCTATTTTTTTTTTTTTTTTACTGTTGGCTCAACTAAAAATATTTTCAGTTTCACCTACTTGTTTAGTACATTTTTAATTTTTTGCCTAATGCCTATACTCTTCATCTACAGTACACAGCCCCAGATATGTACCCTGCAGCCTATGAGAACCTACCACCAAAGCCATCCCACAGGGAGGCTGTCATTGACAACTTTGTCTATGTCCACCAATCTCTGCACCAAGCCAATGCCAAGGTGGCACGCAGAAGTGGTCGTGTCATGGCTATCACCCCTCGACACTATCTAGACTTCATCAATCATTTTGTAAGTTTTTCTCTACAACAGCCTATTGTTAATAGATATGCAGCTGTGTGTGATAACTAAAATGAACTGATAACTAAACTAAATAATAATTCAGTGGACACTTAAACCTTGTAGCAGTGGACAAGAGTTTCATTAGAGAAATGCAGGAAGACAGAGGGAAACATCTGAGATAAAGTAGCAAAAAAAGATTGTGAAGACAGATCTTGAAAAATAGTGAAGTGCTTAAAGGACAGATTGTTATGAAAGAAATTAATCATTTGAAAGAAATTGAACAAGAGACAACCAATATTTGATAGTGTTGATGAGGAGGTTTATTGTTATTGGAACATTTCTTACTAACCTAGGAACAGGACAGCATTAAATAATTGATTGCACAGCTGGACAACCACCAAGATACTCCTGAAATAAAAGTTGGTTGCAAAGAAAGCATTTAAGTTGTGTAGTATTTTATCATAAAGTTTGATATTATGTTATAGCAAATGTATTTTTATATAATGTTATTGGTGCTGCTGTTGTGAGTTTTGGATTTTGTCTCTTGCTTTTAAAAAAAAATAAATTAACAGCAATAAATAAATTAAAATTGATCTAAAACACACATTTTATTGGACAATTGTTTCACTAAGGAAAAGCATGCAGTAAGAGAGTTACAAGGTTTTAGCAGAAATAATTGTGTAAATGTCTGCTGCTTTTGATCCTGGTATGCCGGCTACGAAAGTAGCAATTTGCGGCTCGTGGCACAGAATATGTTAATAAAATAATTCATTATCTTGCACCCACTAACAAATTATGTTTTCTACTCTATTCAGGCCAAGTTGTACAATGAAAAGAGGTCAGATCTGGAGGAACAGCAGCTACATTTGAATGTTGGTCTACAGAAGATCCATGAGACTGTAGAACAGGTGGAAGAGCTGCAAAAGTCTCTGTCAATCAAGAGGATAGAGCTGGAGGAGAAGAACAATGCAGCCAATGCTAAACTGAAGCAGATGGTAGGGTTTTGAGAAAACATTTTGAATCTGTGTTATTGATAATTGTTTGACAATTGAAATACGTCACCTGAAACTGATCATTAATTATATATAAAACTGACTTTCAGAAATCTTTATTATAAAATATGTAAATCCAAATGTACACAAATTTCTAAACACAAAAGCTAAGATCAGGAATTTCAAATCAAAAGTATTATCCACTCATGCTTAGGAATGCAAGAGTTGGAAAACAACTAAGAAATAGAAAATAAATGCATTTGAAAATAAATGAAATAATTTGAAAATGCCTGAGGAAAATACTTCATATACCATGGAATGAGTTCAAGAATAGTGTAGAAATAAGAGAAATGACAAAGCATCCAAACATATCAACAAGTCTAGAATTTCTGCCCTATGTGGCATCTGATGAGAAGAGACAACAAGAGAATCTCAAGCAGGCCCTCAATTGGGAATGAGAGGGCAAAAGAAAAGAGGTCCACCAAGAGAAACACTAAAACACACATTGAAGCCAGAGGCAAAAACAGCAGGCACCAGCTGAGATTGAGCAACTCTCCCAGAACAGGGACTTGTGGTGTTATATAACGCTGATCTTGTGCAAGGTCTGATGCATGATAAAGATCATTGAAAGTCTAGAATTTCCTATTTCTGGCCTAAGTGCCATCTTTGGCTTGAAATGACTATATATATATATATATATATATATATATATCTATCTATTGACCTTTTGAGCCATAGCCGGCCCATTGGGCGTAGACCAAGATACTCCCTTGCTTATCTGAATTCTTTGTTCTAGCAGTTTTCAACTCTTTTAAAGATATTTTATCAAATCTCGCCATTTGTCTCTGTTCTGTGCAAGCAGTTCTATCTCACCGAGGGAGCCGATTCCTGCTGCTCTTGCCTCTCTCATTAATGTTCTTCTCAGTGTCTCTCGGGGTCTTCCTCTTTTCCTCTTACCTGTTGTTTCCCACATGAGGGCTTGCTTTGCTATTCGGTTATTATCTCTTCTCATCACATGTCCAACACATGACCATCGTCTTTTCTTTATTACTGAAGATATTAGTGGTTGAATGGATATATATATATGACCAATAACAAGGCTGCTGGAGAGGATAAGTTAACAGCTGAGATCCTCAAGGCAATTGATAGCCACAATTTAATACATCTCCAGAAAATGTTCAACATCATTTGGAAAGCAGAGAAGACGCCTCATAAATGGAAAAAAGGAATCATTGTTAAGATTCCAAAAAAGGGCAATCTTAGAGATTGTAACAACTGGAGAGGTGTGACTCTTTTGTCAGTTACCTCAAAGTTATTCTGCAAAATCATCCTAAATAGAATAAAAGATTCAATAGATACAGTAATGTGTGAAGAACAGGCTGGGTTTAGAAAAGGGAGAAGCTGCCTTGACCACATTTTCACTCTACGACTTATATTGGAGGAACACATTGAAAAGCAAAAACCTTTTGTACTTAACTTCATCGGCTTCAAAAAAGCATTTGATAGTATTCATAGAGATTCTTTGTGAAAAATTTTGAAGCAATATGGCTTACCATAAAAAATCATAAATATTATCAAAGACATGGATGATGGTTATATATGTGCAGTTCAAACAGAAGAAAGACTGAGCGAATGTTTCCCAATAGAAACTGGGGTTAAACAAGGATGTATTTTATGGATTTAATAATGAAGAAATGCTGCACTGGTAATAAAGGCATGGAATGGATTCAAGGGGACCATTTGGAGGACCTCTGCTTTGCTGATGACATGGTTCTCATCAGCAGTCAGATAAAAACGATGCAGGAAAACACAAATGAACTATCATCAATAAGTTAGTAAAGTACACCCGTCACGCCAAGTGGCGTATAGAGAAATATAGTGTTAGTGACCCTATATTTTACAGACCTTCAGCACATGATTTTTGGGGTAATGTGGTCAGTATTACGCCCGTGCTGCTTTACTTTCCCAGAAAAAAATCCAGTACCCATTTAAGGCTGGGTGAACCCGGAAGCTGTCGGTTGGGATCAAACCCTACCCCTTGTCCTTTGTAGTCCAGTTCACTAACCACTGAGCTATCGCGGCTCCCAACTATCATCAATAGCCAGCAAAATTGGACTTGAGATCAATCATGAAAAGACTAAATTCATGAAAAGCTTAATTCCAACAGATGACAAAATATACATGGAAAACAAACCAGTGGAAGAGATCGATCACTTTATCTATCTTGGAAGTCACATTGATCGAGAAGGGGATACAAGCAAAGAAATTAGAATCAGAATAGCTAAAGCAGCAATGTCTTTCAGAAGCCTTGAAATGTTGTGGAAATCAAAACTCATCAGTACAAAAACAAAACTTAGACTATTCAAATCAAATGTACTATCAACCCTTACGTATGCGTGTGAAAGCTGGAAAGCAACAAGAGATATAGAAACAAAGTTGAACGCATTCGAAAATAAATGTCTAAGGAAAATACTTGGTATAGAATGGAACGAATTCAAAACAAACGAGGAAATTAGAGAAATCGCCAATCAACCACTAATATCTTCAGTAATAAAGAAAAGACGATGGTCATACGTTGGACATGTGATGAGAAGAGATAATAATCGAATAGCAAAGCAAGCCCTCATATGGGAAACAACAGGTAAAAGAAAAAGAGGAAGACCCAGGGAGACACTGAGAAGAACATTGATGAGAGAGGCAAGAGCAGCAGGAATCGGCTCCCTCAATGAGATAGAACTGCTTGCACAGAACAGAGACAGATGGCGAGATTTGATAAAATATCTTTAAAAGAAAACTGCTAGAACAAAAATTCATATAGGAGAAGGTGTATCTTGGTCTACGCCCTATGGGCCGGTTACGGCTCGAAAGGTCAATAGATAGATTATATTCTTCCTTGTTCGTGGTGATAGTGGTCTCATGCACACAACCGATATCCATTTTGCTTTTCTCAGCCTAATTAAAACTGATTTCTTTGTTTTGCATTTTCATTACCTTGATTGACCTTTTAACAGCAGATCCATTACCCTAAATGTTAATAAATCATAGACCATTTATTAAGTTTAAACTATAGTATTGCTTTGTTGATGGTATTGAAAAGCAGTAGACAAATAAGCAATCAGAAAGATCAAATTGCAACATTACAGATGTGGATTCTGAGAGTGTTATGCACACTTTATCATCATTGAATGAGGACATGAAACAGAGGGAAACAGTGAGGAAGATATGAAATGAAATATCAAAAGTGATTGAGGAAAATGAAACAAATGAAGTACAGTGTATTAAAGAACACAGTATTTGATAATGAACGAGAATAAAAGTGTTACTGATCTATTTTTCCATAGTTTGTTCGAAGCAAGTTGCTATATTCATAAAGCTTCATTGATTATCATCATCATCATCATCATCAAGTACAGGGCCTGCTGGTATAGGTGATCATGTCTCTCCACAACTTTCAATCTCGACAGTTATTTATCATTTCTGTTGTTGACCTTCTGCCAAGCCATTCTTTTAAGCTGTCTGGTATTTTTTCTCTTTGCTTCCCTCTATCTCTTCATCCCTCAATTTTTCCAGTTGTTACAATATTTTCCAGTTGTTCTCTTCTCATTGCATGGCCAAAAAATGATGATTGTTTCTTCCAAATATTGGAAATTAGCTCTCTTTTTGCTTTGACCTCTTTCAGAACATTTTCATTACTCTTCTTAGCTGTCCATGGTATTCTCAACATTCTTCTGTAAAACCACATTTCTACAGACTCCAGTGATTTTCTTGTCTGTTGTCCTATTGTCCATGATTCACATCCATATGTTAAGACTGGCTCTAC
The DNA here is from genome assembly GCA_032433765.1 of Megaustenia siamemsis. Lineage (NCBI taxonomy): Eukaryota > Metazoa > Mollusca > Gastropoda > Stylommatophora > Ariophantidae > Megaustenia > Megaustenia siamemsis. The sequence continues at coordinate 57,173,543 of JAVIAB010000050.1, read as the reverse complement.
ATAACATTTAAGAACTCTTTTTTCTTGTTTCTATTGTCAAAAATGGATTGCATAGCATCTTCCTCATTTTTTGAAAGCTGCTTTTGCCTGAGCCATTCTGCATCTCACCTCTTTTGTACATCTTCCGTCTGAGGTTAACAAAGTTCCCAAATATTTAAATTCATTTACCTGTTTTAATATTGTTCCACTTGTGTTTATTTTGCACTGAGATGATGTCTTTTTCTTTGTTGTTACCATTACTTCTGTCTTTTTGCTATTAAGGCTCGAGTCCTTTATTTTTGCTTTCTTTCACTTTCTTTGTTGTTACCATTACTTCTGTCTTTTTGCTATTAAGGCTAAGTCCTTTATTTTTGCTTTCTTTCACTATAACGTCCAATATTTCTTGTAACCCATTTTCACTCTTAGCGATTAAGACTGTTTCATCAGCATACCTTAGATTATTTATATTATGACCTCCAATTGTTATTCCAGGCATGCCCCTTATGGATCTTAAAATAATCTCACTATAAATATTAAACAAATCTGGTGTCAGCTTTGTTTATCATTGATCATTGATTATAGTTTGTTTGAAACAATTGTTTTATTTATAAAGTTTTATTGATTAGAGTTTGTTTGAAACAGTTTTTAAATGTTTTATTGACTATAAATTTTATGATTTTACTCAAGGTGAAAGATCAACAAGAAGCTGAGAGAAAGAAGGTGACATCACAAGAGATTCAGCAGGCTTTGAAAGATCAGACCAAAGTGATTTCAGAGAAACAGAGCAGCGTAAGAGCTGACCTGGAGCAGGTTGAACCTGCCGTTACTGAGGCACAAAATGGTAAGTCAATACATTGTCATATATCATAATCACAAATGTTTCATAAATATACAATGATTTTTTTAAGCTTTGTAATTTTCAATTTTAAGTAACAATGAGCTATTACTGTGGTTATTTACATCACTTCTCAGTAATCATTTTTAGTTTATCAGATTAGAGTAATTCATGACATTTAACAGACTACTGCTAACAGACCTCAGGTCTGTGTTGTCCTGTTCAGCGTAATTTCTTTCCATTAGCTTCTTTTGATTGCTGTCAATTATCTGATAGCATTTTGTAGAACTATAAGAATATAATTAGTATCAGAATAAAAAATGGCCACAAATGTAATACTTCATGGACATTCTTGTTAAAAGGGATCAAACATTCTCTTTGGAGCCATACTATTATAAACTAACTGTGCTGTTTTTATATACTACTAGAAAATTGAAAATGTTGCTAATTGATCTAAGTTATAGAAACTAATTTCACCTCTGTAAATTGTGACAGAAGATTGTGAAAGTTTGACGTATATATATATATATATATTGTTTATAAGATAAAGTTAAGAATACCATGGGCAACTGAATAAAGTATTGAAGACACTCTGAAAGAGGTCAAAAATCAAAGAGAGCTTGTTAACCAACAGCATAAGAAAACAGTCATCATTTTTGGCCATGACATGAGAAGGGAGCAACTGTAATATATTGTGACAACAGGAAACATTGGCGGAAGAAGAGATAGGGGAAAAACAAAGAAAAGATACCTGTTTGAGAGAATTGGTTGGTAGGATGCATATAGAAGATAAAAGGATACATAAAGAAGATAAAAGGTTGCAAAGATAGAAAGTTGTAAAGAGACATGATTATTTATGCCAGTCAGCAAGAAGGTACTTGATAATAATGATGAAGATAAATAGTGACCCTATTATGCATTGTTTCAAGATCCTTCTGTATGATCAGGAAAGACTGACATAGTGCAAAGGTGCTAATACTACATAGAGGAAAAAAAACTTTCAATTTGGGGCCTCAGTAGCCTAGTTGGGAAAACCACCCAACTGAGCTACCAACGTTTGGACAACCCATGTTCGATTCCCGCTGGGAGCAGTGTGAGTTGCACGCGCGGTTGGAAAAAAAAATACCCCCACAGTCGACCCAGCTGTTGGCAGAAATAGGTAACCAGGGTACTACCCTGGGAAGGTGAGGAATGTCGCCTCGCATCGTGAGTTTCAATGCTTGAAGCAACACTATCTAGAAATCTCCGAACATTTCTGGATAGGCGGCCGAGCACATATGGGTGGAAACCTGTGTGCTAAGACGCCGGTTCAAGTGTCGTACTTTACCTTACACGTGGGAATGTTATGAATGCCGCCTCACATCGTAAGTTTTGATACTTGAAGTGACACTATCCAAAAGTCTCTCACTTCTGGATAGGCGGCTGAGCACATATGGGTGAAAACTTGCATGCTAATATGCTGATTCAAGTCTCATACTTTACCATTACCTTACCTAGAATATCCAAGATAAACATATAATTTTTGACAACCTTTTGGTTATGAACAAACAGGATGATGTTTATAAAAGGCACTTTTCTAAAATAAAAAACTAGTTGGTTGGTTATTGATCCATCAGCCAGTTGGGCCCCTGTCCTTTGGAATCTGGGGAACCAAACACTAAGTTTAGTTTAGTTTAACTCTTTAATTCTGGAATTATTTTTATGATTTTGACAAAATTTCCAGGCTTGAAACTGTGAACTGCTAAACTTATGTAATTTCAAACCGCTCTGCATACATCTGGTTCAAAATAAAAAATTTTCAAAGTATTAATAAAATTGAAAAATAATGCGCAATAAAGAATCTTCTATAAAGGGGGAAATTTCTAATTACAATTATGCTTTTAATTATATTTATTTATTATATATTATATATATTATTATTATTATTATTGTTATTATTATATATACTTTTACTTTTTAAACGTTCATCCAGAATTAAATATTTAAGGGCCAGAGTTTAAGATTTCAGGGTAGTAATTTAAAATCTATCTCCAAATGTTCACTGATGTTAATACCAGCAACACATTGTTCCTTCATTTATCTATAAATTATATTTCAATGAGGAATGTTATTAAGGATTTTTCTGCACTTTGCTTGTTAGAATTTGTTGTATATTTTTTTCTTTTACAATACTTTTATGTAGTGATTTTCTCAAAAATATTCATGGTCATCTTTCTTTGTGAAAACCCATTTTTTGTTCATTTACCTACCCATTATTTTGAGTACAGTTTGCTTATATTGTGTGTTAAGAGTGATATTTTATGTTTGCTTAGAAACATTTGTAAAAGCATGTTTTATGTAGGACAAAAGTAAATAAATTGCATTAAATTTAATTTTCAATATTCACATTCACAGCACAATAAATATGCATCATTTTGTTATAAGCGTACATTACATTGGTACTGGCATGAAACTTGTACTTGTGATGAAGCCATAAGGAATTATCTTATTTGTATTTCTTTTGATTTTAGTCTGTTTCGGTTTCTTTTAAGACATTTTCTCTGCAATGTTCTATATTCTTGTGACAAGATAAGTTAACTCAAAATAACCTATCGGTTAAGAAAGGTTTAATTCTTAACATTGAATATAGAAATACTTTAAATGAAATATGATATGAAAATGGAAAATACAAAATCTTATCTTTCCTTTGGCAATTAGTGATGCCTGTTGTTGTCAAAATACCTCCGTCTTAAATAATATTTGTAAAAAATTGTGTATATTAATTTTATTTCTGGTAACGTTAAATATGGTTTTAAGATGTTGCTCTGCTAAATTAGTCAGTTAATTAAAATAATTTAGTTTCAGATAAAAAGTTTCATATATTATTCCATTTAATGTTGCATTTCTTATTTGATGGCCTGTGATATATAAAATTATTATACAGAAAACAACAAATATTCACTCTATATTTTTATTATCCACAATTTCTGACAATTTATTTTGCTAAATCTGTAATTCCGCATGATTATAATGTTTGGAATTACAGATTTAGCAAAATAACTTGTCAGAAAATGTGGATAATAAAATTTAAATTTATTTCAAAACATATTTTGCACACACTTCTATATTTACAAGATTAAATATTGAAACAAATGTGATGCATAAAACATGCTTGTCTATACTAGACAGAGTTTTCCAAAGAAAATACAAATAAAATGAGTATAAAGTATAAATACCAAGTAAGCAGTTGGTGGCTAGAAATTATAGCGCTTGTATAGTCTGTTATAGTAGAATGTTTGTATGTTTCACGTTTAAAGATAGAAAACCTACTTATGCAAAGATATTTAGAACAGTTTTGTGAGTCCTTACATCTCTCTCAACCCACCCTTAAACCACCATCACCAAATTCCTCTTTGCTTATTTAAATCAGAAAATCTGAGATTGAATGAAAGCAAACAACAACTTATGTCGTGAGCTGACTATCTATATATATATAAAGATTAAGTGAAGACAACACTGGCAGACAAAGATTAAGAGAACTGACAACACTGGCAGACAAAGATTAAATGAGCTGACAACACTGGCAGACAAAGATTAAGTGAACTGACAGCACTGGTAGACAAAGATTAAGTGAACCGACAACACTGGTAGATAAGATTAAGTGAACCGACAACACTGGCAGACAAAGATTAAGTGAACTGACAGCACTGGTAGACAAAGATTAAGTGAACTGACAACACTGGTAGATAAAGATTAAGTGAACCGACAACACTGGCAGACAAAGATTAGGTGAACCGACAACACTGGTAGACAAAGATTAAGCGAACTGACAGCACTGGTAGACAAAGATTAAGTGAACTGACAACACTGGCAGACAAAGATTAAATGAACCGACAACACTGGCAGACAAAGATTAAATGAACTGACAACACTGGCAGACAAAGATTAAATGAACCGACAACACTGGTAGACAAAGATTAAGTGAACTGACAACACTGGCAGACAAAAGACTAAGTGAACCGACAGCACTGGTAGACAAAGATTAAGTGAACTGACAACACTGGCAGACAAAGATTAAGTGAACTGACAGCACTGGTAGACAACGATTAAGTGAACTGACAACACTGGCAGACAAAGATTAAGTGAACCGACAGAACTGGTAGACAAAGATTAAGAGAACTGACAACACTGGCAGACAAAGATTAAGTGAGCTGACAACACTGGCAGACAAAGATTAAGTGAACTGACAGCACTGGTAGACAAAGATTAAGTGAACTGACAACACTGGTAGATAAAGATTAAGTGAACCGACAACACTGGCAGATAAAGATTAGGTGAACCGACAACACTGGTAGACAAAGATTAAGCGAACTGACAGCACTGATAGACAAAGATTAAGTGAACTGACAGCACTAGTAGACAAAGATTAAGTGAACCGACAACACTGGCAGACAAAGATTAAGTGAACTGATAACACTGGCAGAAAAAGATTAAGTGAACCGACAGCACTGGTAGACAAAAAGATGAACTGTCAACACTGGCAGACAAAAGAATAAGTGAACCGACAACACTGGTAGACAAAGATTAAGTGAACTGACAACACTGGCAGACAAAGATTAAGTGAACCGTCAGCACTGGTAGACAAAGATTAAGTGAACTGACAACACTGGCAGACAAAGATTAAGTGAACCGACAGAACTGGTAGACAAAGATTAAGAGAACTGAGAACACTGGCAGACAAAGATTAAGTGAACTGATAACACCAAGAGATATACAGGAAAACATATGGAAATGTCACTATAAAAACAATAAACAGAGAAATGGTAATCAGTGGTAGTAGTATAGAGTAGGCCAACCTTGGATGCCGAGATGGCCCAAGATAATGAATAGTAACATTGTTATATCTATATAGGATTTTTGAAACAGACTCATCTACACTGCTAAACTAGTAGGAATTTAAAATAGAAAAACAAACCAATTACCTAAAACATGCAGTCCTGAAGATAGATGTTTGGGCCATAATTTGAAACTTATACCATTTTCATGCCAACAGGATAGTTTAGCTCACTTGCAATTGTTAGGGTGAGTGTCAACAAACAATGACATATAATTATTTTAAATTATTGAATAGAAAATATAGTTTAAAGATTAGAAATAATGATGGAAGACTGTACAGAGCACTGCATTAGAAAATAAATGAAAACCTGGGCATTCATCTGGTTAGAGTCACAAGACTAAACCCACGCCTGCATCCTAAGTGATTCTTCTTCATCGAGTACCTTCTCCGCAACGAAGGTTGGCTACCATGGAGTTACATTCTGCTCTGTTTCTTGCTTTGATGGTGCAGGTTGTCATAGGCTGATTTGTCCATCTTTTGATGTTACTCGTCCATATTAGTCTTGGTCTGCCTCTGCCTCTTTTACCTTGTATTTTCCCCTCCAGGATTACTTTTAGTAGGCTGTTGTGTCTTTTAACATGGCCAAAAAATCGCATTTGTCTAAGTGATTGATTGAGCATGATAAAAAAAAAGTGGAGGTAGGCTGTGTATGTATACAATGGGTAGAATCATTGCAGAAGTCAAAAATAAGTAGGGTCACCTTTGTCTATGTCCCTGGACATACTGGAGTTTGGGAAAATGAAAGAGCGGACAAATTGGCTTGCTGCACTGTCGTTGAAGATGGTCAACCAGTGGATATGGTGGACATCAACACTACCCTCCAAGATGTGGGAAAGGCACAGGACTTTGACAACCATGAGTCCACGTCACTCCTTCGGATGAAAGAGATGGGAGTTAAGATGGGCACAGCCAGAAATGAGAAACTTAGTGGACATGTAAGAAGACTTATCAACCAACACAGAACTGGAGTTGTCAGTCACTGGAAACATGCAGGACTTGCTGAGGAGATCTGAGCACCTATGGACATGTTTTTGAGTGCAATGATGATGACCCACAAATAACTCTATAGATGAAAATGTATAATCAGTGTTTCATTTATGTGACAGCATAGATCTAATTTAATTATTTGGGGATTATTTTAGTTTCCTGACCAACCAAGCTTGTAGTATAGATTTTAAACATTGTAAAATAGGCAATTTGATCATTAGAAATGTGACATCCTATAATCACTTATTCCATATCAATTTAGCAATAGGGACTAATTCTGCAATAATTTGGTTAGCAGAGTAATGTTCAATTCATTGTCACATTAAGTAGTAATGAGATGAATAACTCATTTGTGTTTAGATCTAGTTAGTTGTGCTCAGGCTGAAGATGGCACATAGGGCAGAAATCATAACTATCCATGTCTAACAATTCACTGCTAAGTCTTGCAGATCTTATTTTTAATCTTTTAACTGAGTCCTCACTGTTGGTTCTTCTATGTAGATTCTTTTTGTCTTTTTTGTTTTCTTTTGCCACCTGAAGACCATATCTATCTATCTATCTGTTGTCCTTTCGAGCCGAAGACGGCACATAGGGCAGAACCACAATCTCAAAAACAGAAACCTTGCATGCCAAAATGGCACATATTGCAGAGATCACTGCTCTAAAATATATGACGCTGTTTCCATAACAATACTTTTTACAATGACAGCATGTCGAGCCATCGATCAACCTCCTTAGTCGCCTCTTACGACATGCCTGGAAGGTCACAGTGTCACTATTCTTTACTTCCCTCATAATGATACCCCAGTAACACACAGGAAGAAGACCATATGAGGGTCTTTAAAACAAACAATTTACAAACACTAGTCATTTTCATTGTTTAATGACCATCATGAGGCTTTCTCACTATTGTCCTTAATACATCAAGTTTTGTTGTTTTAGGTGCCCTTTAAGTCTAATTGCCTCATGTACATTTCTTGTTATTTAAACCTCCTGTGATCTTATACTGTCGTTACTCTTGTTAAGATACTTTTTATAGATCTTTATCAACTTGCTATATATTGCTGCATATATTGCTTCCAGTGAACAGGAATTAACTCTTTCACCTGAACTATACATAAAGCTCTTTAAATAGTTTTATTTACAGCAACATAACAATTTTTATAAATTAGAATTATCTAGTTGTCTGTCTATTAATATCTATTCTGTAATTGCTGTGTATTCTGCATGTAATTATTTCAAGCCTAGCTGTTGGTGGTAGCTTCGTGTATCTCATTGCATGTTTTTATTTGTTATTTGTAGATTATCTAATAAAGCAGTGGGCTTGAGTAAGTAATATTCAAGTCTGTAAAACAAAATGTGACTGGAAAGTTGAAGAATGTGATATTGTCAAAAATATTGCAACTATGAAAAATGACTTTGATAACAGATTTTTAGTTGTGACCTCTTTTCCTTACTTTTTAAATGGCTTTTAATGTACCATTCAATACTTTCCTTTTTTTATTAAAACAAGTATTCCAATGTTTCCCAATAGTTTTTTTTTTTTTATATTTTGCTGCACCCTATGCGCTTTTTATTTTGCTCATGCAGCTGTCAAGTCTATCAAGAAACAACACTTGGTAGAGGTTCGAACCTTGAACAATCCTCCTGCTGCTGTGAAACTGGCAGTTGAGTCCATCTGCGTCTTGCTCGGGGAGTCAGACCTGGATTGGAAATCACTGAGAGGCATTATCATGAGAGAGAACTTCATCTCCACTATTGTAAACTTCAAGACTGATGATATCACGTAAGTGAACTCACCAAAAAGATCTGATACCAAGGTCACACAGAAGGTGTCACCATTACTCTTATATCCTTTAGGAGTTGGATTGATCTTGTTTTCTAATTTTCACACAACGTAAGTAAAGTCTGACAGTTACCTTAATGTCGAGTTCAGCATGGACTATATCTTTCGAGTGTAAGTATTCTCATAGCCACAGTCATGCTGATGGATTTTTACTCCTTGTTCACTTTAATCCCATTAAATTTTTTCATTTCCTTTATTGTTTAAAAGGCTATCAGGGAGTCCATGTACAGCCAATTGAGTCTGCTCTGCCTCGTGCATTCATAGCTTTATGCTTCGTTTGGTTTTATTTTTGTTGTCCTATGTAGCTTGAGCATGCCTTGGTCAACAGGGAGATTTAAATAGCTGTACACTGTCCTGTGTGTATATGTGTGGACTACATATAATATTGTCACATCTTTTGCACCAGAAGTAAATGCTGTGCTTTGAATGTTCTTGCAATTATGAATGTGAACACATTTCTGTATTTAAAAGTTGTCATACATTTTTTAAAAACTTGTTATTAAATGTATGACTTACTCTGACAAGTTTCAGTTCTGTAGTGACTCAAACATTTAAAAAATGATATTTTAAAACATTTCTTTGAAAACAATTTTTAGCAAATCCCTCCTGGTTTGGGTTTAATGCTTTAGGTTTTAAGTTGAGCACCATTGTTGTCTAGCATTGTTGTGCTGATTTCATTTGATCTCAAACTGCAGCATAACTTCTGTGTTGAATCTGTATCCATAAATCATAAGACTGTCACATCATCTCAGTTCTAACTCCTCATTAGAAGGCTCTGTAATCTTAACCATGTACTTCAATCACCATCCTTGCCGCTGGCCACAGCTGTAAAGGGCATCAAGAAGAAAGACCTGGTCGAGATCAAGTCCATGGGTAACCCACCTCCCGTGGTCAAGTTGGCCCTAGAGGCTATTTGCTTGCTCCTGGGTGAGAGTGCTACAGACTGGAAGGTTCTTCGTCAGATCATCATTAAGGACAGCTTCATCACTTCTATTGTAAACATGAAGACTGATGATATCACGTATGTAATACACCTTCTGAATCTTGCTGCTTCTAACAACGACCTGTAGTATTACATTTTGATATCCGATTTATGCTAGTGCCATACAAGTGTAACTGAATAAAATATTAAAATGATTTTGACACTTTTTGTGAAAACTTCATTTTAATATAAGTTATCTTCTTAACTTGATGAAAGAATTCAAGCAGCTCCTGCTTATGTTGTGTTAAAGATAACAGAAATAGGCCCTCTATATAATGAACAAAATAATTGTTAAAATAGCCACATCTCAGATATCTTAGAGAGTAGCCTGTTTATGGTACAAGACTTAAATATGATATATCACACATTACTGTTATAAGAAGGGTGATAAGTTTGGGGGTCTCATGTTAGGTAATGCCTTATTAGCAATCCAGCAGAAGGTGTGCCTAATGTAATACCTTACCATCTAGGGCATGATAACTAGGATGTCCTTCAAATAATTAGCAGGTATAATCAATTACAAGGAAATTAATTTTAAAAAGTAAATAAATAACAGTGAAGCACATCTCACAAGATGATTGTATTATATAAGATAAAAGATTTATAAAAATTGACAAAATAGTGTACTTTAATTCATGAGTGGTCTGTGTATGCATTGTAAACTTCTGCAATATTAGAGGTGATTCAGTTCCGAAATATGGCTTTAAGAAAAGAGCAGGAATGGCATGTAGTTTTATGGGGTTGCAGCAAAACTGTCAATATGGAGAATAGAATGGAGGAGAAAAATGTATGCTTTAAAGTTTATTGTTATGAACTGGCAGTTATTGAAAACATCACAAACCGATACCTAACTTTGCAGACATTAGTCTACAACATGGAAAAATTACAGACTAAAATAAAAAATAATAGTAAATGAGGTGAATTAGTTCATAATATCCTGTTAGATTAACAATAAAGAGAGGAATACATTTTTATACCCATACCCCAACCACCACTTTATTCTCTGTAAGAGCAAAGCTGTGCATAATTAAATAAAATAGTAGACAAATATATGTGATTATTTGTGCCTGTTTAATATTCTCAGTTGTCTAGTATGAGTTTCCCCACTATTTGTTTATAATGATAGCAACCTCTGTTATCATCAATAAATTGATAGTCTACATATATAAGAAACGTGTTTACCCTTTCATGCTTTGCATGTTGTTAGACTGTACTGAGCAGCTTCTGAGATAATTGAAACATATTTGGAATGGGTGAGTAGTGAAGATTCTTAAGACAGTCTGAGGCTGTGAAAATAATCTTAAATTATAATTAAATACACATCATGATTTCAAGATTAAGGTGAGTATATGCTTTTTATTTCTGTTTAGTTATGCCTTTTATTGGGAGCCGTGATAGCTCAGTGGTTAGTGAGCTAGACTACAAAGGACCAAGAGGTTGGGTTCGTTCCTGATAGACGATTTCCAGGTTCACCCAGCCTGAAATGGGTACCAGATTTTTTCTGGGAAAGTAAAGCAGCACAGGCGTAATACCAACCCTATAACCTAAAAAATCATGTGCTGAAGCTCTGTATAATTTATGGTCACTAACACCATATTCCCTATACGCTACTCTGTCATGACGGAGCTCTTTTCTTCTTTTTTTTATAATGTCAAGACTGCCTGCAGCATCTGGGCTGAAGTAGTTAGTGACTGCTTGTGTCAGGTTCATTGACCATTCTTCCTCTTTTCACTGATACCTAAAAGGTGTCATGGTTTATATCATTTGTCGTTCTTGAGCTGCTCGAACTGTCTGAATTAGTGATTTTCCTTTGTTGTTACATGTCTCTGTCACTGCATCTATCCATCTTCTTCTGGGTCTTCCTCTTGGTCTTTTTCCATGCATTCTCAAGAAGAATGCCCTTGATGGTGATTGGTAAGGGTTCATTCTGACCGGGTGGCCAAACCATTTAAGTTGTTGTTCTATATATTCTTGGCAGGGTTTAGTTCCTACCATTTTTCTTATGGTTTCATTTGGTATTCTATCTCTTCTTGTGTTGTTTGTTACTTTTCTCAAAGCATCACATCTCACATGTATTGATCTTTCTTAAATGGGATTTAGAAAGGGCCCATGTTTGACATTCATAGCATAAAGTTGGTATGAAAATGCTATTTATTATTTGTTGTTTAGCTGGCATAGAAATGTTTGGATGTCTTAGCAATGGTGAAAGCTGGTATGTGACAGCATTTGCTTTTTGTATTCTCATGTCAATTTCTCTGTCTAGTTTTCCATCTTCTGTGAACATTGTGCCTAAATACTTGAATTCCTCTACTTGTTTTATTTCTTTATCTTTGATCTTAATGTTTAATGGGTGTCTTAATTTGCTTATTCTTATAGCCTCTGTCTTTGCTGTGTTAATTTTCATACTGTAGTTTGTGCAGGTTTTATCTAGAGATGTTAAATGCTGTTGTAGCAGGTTTTCATCCTTATATATTAGGCATTGGTCATCTGCAAAGAGTAGCTCGTTGATGTTTGAGTTTTCTACCTCTATGTTATTATTTGATTTTTCCTTATTGTTGGTTGTTTCCTGATTTCATACCACCGGGGTGTGACTTCCGGTGTGTGACTGTGCTGGCAACACGATGCAATTTTCGATGGGAGTAAAATTTAAGTTATAAGTGAATTTCATTGCTCGTAGTAAAATAAATTCAAGCATTCTTGTGTTATTTCGAACAGATTTATTTGTGATGTATTCATTGACCATTACCTGATCATAATCTGTTCCACTTTCTTATTGTGGCTCTGGTAATTGATTAACCGGTGTGGTCATGTCAAGGAACTTCCAAAATTATTAGTTTAGCTTTTTTTTTGTGTGAATATTTTTAGAATTATACTTAAAAAGGGCCCTGAAGTTTAGTTTGCCCAGGGTGCCAGCAACCCTAGGGTCATCAATAGGTCAGGTGAATAGAAACCTGGTACTCAAGAAATGCCATGCTGAGGTTGGATGTGTTGGGCCAAAATGTGACAATAATGCAGCTTGCTGTAAACGACAACACTGTGCTTTACTCCCACTTAACATCACTTCAGTAGCGGATGATGATGATGAGAGTAATTGTTGGCGGGTGAACACAAAACAAAAATTTTTTTTTTTTTTTTGTAATGCACGTTTTGTTAAATTAGTTTACATTTAGTAAATCATTATTTAATTTTTGTATAGTTTATATGTGCTTTATAGACTACACAAAAGCATTTGGCAAAGTAAAGCACGTGGGAATAATCAATATGCTGGAGAAATTAAACATTGATGGCAAGGATCTGCGAATCATAAAAAACATGTACTGGCAACAAACAGCAGCTTTACGAATTAACAACCAAACAGGACAATTTCAACTTATAAAACAAGGAGTCAGACAAGGCTGTGTTCTGTCGCCGGATTTGTTTTCACTTTACAGCAAACATACAAGATAGATCAATAGTAGACAAAAAAGGAATTGAAGTCAACAGTCACAACATAAATAATTTGCGATATGCTGATGACCACAGTCTTAATAGCAGAGACAGAGAATGAACTACAAGAAATGATAGACATAATAGTAAAAGAAAGCAACAAGAAAGGTCTCAGTCTGGATAGTAAGAAAACAGAAGTAATGGTCATATCGAAGAAACAATCATCACCAGCATGCAGCATACAAATAAACAGGACAAATTTGAAACAAGTGCAACATCTGAAATACTTGGGCACAATAATAACATCAGATGAAAGATGCACCACGGAAATAAAAAGCAGAATAGCTCAGGAAAAAAATAGCATTTCAGAAAATGAAAAATATCTTATGCAACAAATCTATGTCAATAGAAATGAGAAAGAGAGTTCATTGGTGCTATATAGAACCAATGCTGACCTATGGAAGTGAATCATGGACAGTAGACAAACAAATGAAAAGACGATTAGAAGCCATAGAGATGGGATTTCTCAGAAGAATGCTGAAAGTTCCCTGGACAGCTAAAAAGACCAATGAGGAAGTTCTTAAAGAGGCCAATACAAAAAGGTAGCTCCTAAAAAACTTCAGAAAGAAACAATCAACATTTTTCGGGCACATCATGAGCAGAGAAAAGTTGGAATACTTGGTTACAACTGGCAAAATAAAAGGAAAGAGAGATCGTGGATGACAAAGAGAGAAAATACTGGATAGCTTGATGTCTTGGCATGGAAAACAGTCAACGACAGAACTGATACGATGCACTGTAGATAGAAAATTGTGGAAGAACATGATCGCCTACACCAACCGGTATGGCATATGATGATAGTTTATTTATTTATAGAACTTCAAATGTTGAATTAGTTTGTTGTATTATTTATATGGCCCTTTTGTCCTGTCAGATGGTCTAGTGGAGGCTATTGTGTATTTTTTTTTTGAGGTTTTGTTTTTGTCGAACAGCTTCTCTCGTGGCTAATTCTACCAATGTTTGACAAACACACACAGCCACAGAATGAACAAGTCAGGCCCACTGATCAACAGGGTTTTCCGTCCTTTTTCATGAGTCTTTTTTTTTCTAAGTTTTGCCTTAGCACAGTCTCAAATGATGTTATACCATTCCTTATACATGCTCTCCATGATCTGCGATCACTTGCTAGATGTTCCCATTCATTTTCACAGATGAAGTCATTTAGAGATGATTTATAGATATATCTAAATTGTAGTTTTGGTCTACCTATTTGTTTTTTTCCCGTGTATTAGTTCACCATATAGTATTTGCTTGCAGATGCGTTTTTCTTCTATTCTCTGGACGTGCCCCGGCCATCTTAGTCTTTAACATCTGAGCATTGACATAATTGTTGGGGTGTTAGCATGTTGCAGAACAGTTAAGTTGGTTATTTTGTTCTGCCATTTGATGTGCATTATTCTGCGGAGACATCGCATGTGGAAGACATCTAGTCTTTTTTTGTGATTTGATTATGTTGTCCAGGTTTTAGATACATATAGTGTGCTAAGCACGCAAGTTTGATATATTAAGAGTTTAGTCTTTAGTGTTATTATTGTGTTGTTGTTCCAGTCCTTTTCTATGAGTTTTTCGATAGTCATAGCTGCCTTACCAATTCAGCTGTTTATTTCATCATCAAGAGAAGTGGTTTGCATAATTGTGGATCCAAGATATTTGAATTTCTCAACTGATTCTAGTGGAAAAGTTTTATTTATAGATATATAATATATAGATTATTTATAGCAAAAGTTGCTTACAAACACCGATACACCCAGTGGAGCACCAATTCTAGACAAATATGGTTCAATGCTAACAACAAGCACAGACATAGAAAGCACGTTGGGCGGAACACTTCAAAGAAATTGTTAACCGTCCACTACCCCACAATTTAATAGATTTTGAAGCTGAAACACCAGCAGCAGAATTAGATATAAATTTAGATGACTTCACCTTGAGCGAAATTGAGACCTCCTTAAAGCCTAAGGACAACAACAAAGCTGCTGGCGAGGATAAGTTAACAGCTGAGATCCTCAAGGCAATTAATAGCCATAATTTAATACATCTCCAGAAAATGTTCAACATCATTTGGAAAGCAGAGAAGGTGCCTCATAAATGGAAAAAAGGAATCATTGTTAAGATCCCAAAAAAGGGAAATCTTAGAGATTGTAACAACTGGAGAGGCGTGACACTTTTGTCAGTTGCCTCAAAGTTATTCTGCAAAATCATCATGAATCGAATAAAGGATTCAATAGATACAGTAATGTGTGAAGAACAGGCAGGGTTTAGAAAAGGGAGAAGCTGCTTATATTGGAGGAACACATTGAAAAGCAAAAACCTTTTGTGCTTAACTTCATTGACTTCAAAAAAGCATTCAACAGCATTCATAGAGATTCTTTGTGGAAAATTCTGAAGCAATATGGTTTACCATAAAAAATCATAAATATTATCAAAGACATGTATGATGGCTACACATGTGCAGTTTGTACAGAGGAAGGACTGAGCGAATGTTTTCCAATAGAAACTGGGGTTAAACAAGGATACATTCTATTGCTCTTGTTATTTGGTGTTATTATGGACTTCATAATGAAGAAATACTGTACTGGTAACAAAGGCATGGAATGGATACAAGGAGACCATTTGGAGGACCTCGACTTTGCTGATGACATTGTTCTCATCAGCAGTCAGATTATAAATTATATAGGAAAACACAAATGAACTATCATCAATAGCCAGCAAAATTGGGCTTGAGATCAATCATGAAAAGACTAAAGTCATGAAAAGTTTAATTCCAACAGATGACAAAATATACATGGAAAACAAACCAGTCGAAGAGATCGATCACTTTATCTATCTTGGAAGTCACATTGATCGAGAAGGGGATACAAGTAAAGAAATTAGAATCAGAATAGCTAAAGCAGCAGCAATGTCTTTCAGAAATCTTGAAAAGTTGTGGAAATCGAAACTCATCAGCACAAACATAAAACGTAGACTATTCAAATCAAACGTACTATCAACCCTTACATATGCATGTGAGAGCTGGAAAACAACAAGAGACATAGAAACAAAGTTGAACGCATCCTTCTACAATCTTCTATCTACAGTGCATCGTATCAGTTCTGTTGTTGACTATTTTTCATGCCATGACACCAAGCTATCCAGTATTTTCTCTCTTTGTCACCAACGATTTCTCTTTCCCTGTATTTTGCCAGTTATAACCAAGTATCCAAATTTCCTTTTCTCATGATTTGCCCAAAAAATTTTGATTGTCTCTTTCTAATGTTTCTTAGAAGAAGGAGCAACAGTGCTTGATATCAGCAGCAGTTCCATGCATGAAGCCTCATAGTGCCTCACACAAAAATTATCAGTTCCTTGGAAAACAATTGTTTAAATGTAATAAGTGTGCGGAGCTGCAACAGTATAATAGAGTGGAAATTAGGTCTGGTCTTGTATAACAAAGGGACTCTCCTTAAATTCCGTGTCTTACAAGCATGTGAATTTTGCATAGAAATATAGTTTTCAAATCTGGTAAAATGTAATTTTTTTTTTTAAAACTGAAATAAAATAATTTAAACAAAATTTTAAAAAAGTATTTGTTGAATGGACTTACTTCAGTATACCTTACACATATGCTATAGTATAATTTTTTTTCTACTCACTACAGTTGAATTACATATAGTAATAAAATAACTATATTTATATAAGTTATTTAAGCAGCTCCAGATCATGTGGATAGATATTATAATAATTTGATCTGTGTATGCATGAGAATGAGAACATAACCATAATTGTTATAAATCACTTAAATGCACCATGTCACTGCAACTGAAGATGATAAAAAACAAAATCTCATTGACCAGAGTTTAATTAAAAATAAAATATTTTCTTACAGTGATGACATTCGTCAGAAAATGAAAACCAAATATTTGAATAACCCAGAGTACAACTATGAAAAAGTCAACAGGGCCAGTTTGGCGTGTGGACCCATGGTCAAATGGGCTATTGCTCAGGTTTGTCTTTAAAAATATCAGTTCTCTGGTTAAAATGAATGTTTAGAGTACTCTTTGAGTTTAGAAGATATTACTGCTGTAGAGGTTAGTGTTAATGAGAATATCTTTATATTTTATAAGCAATTCAGTCATCTGAACATATTAAGTTGATATATGTGCAAACATGCATAAAAAGGGTAAATTATTCATACGCAGTGCATAAAGTGTATTGTATACTTTCTGAAGAAAAGAGTTGCTAAGAAAGAAATTAATGAGTCACTTCTTTGTTGTGTAAAATTAAATTAATTCTAAGCTTTTTGTTAAAGGTTATTTTTATTATTCAGTGATCACCATTCATTCAGACTGGGAGTCTCGATTCAGTAATTATAGCTCTGCTATTTAAGATCTATCATGCAAAGTTGTGCTGCCTACATGTTTTTATGGAATAGACTGTTGATTGTCTCGTATGATGCATTACTCCCAACAGATTCAATATGCTGATATGTTGAAGAGAATTGAACCATTGCGTAATGAACTAACAGGGCTTGAGAACCAGGCAGAAGAAAACAGACTGAAGGCAGAGGAAGTGAACAAGTTGATTGCAGATCTGGAGCGCAGCATTGCCAAATACAAAGAAGAGTATGCAGTTCTTATCAGTCAGGCTCAAGCCATTAAAGCAGACTTGGCTGCTGTTGAGGCCAAGGTAATAATCTACTTTTCTTATTTAATGTTCTTCTTATCTAAGATGTAGAGCTTGGTTTATCAAACTCGTGTCCTGGAAGAACACTTTTGAGTAGATTTTTGGTCTTGTGGAATGTCAGTTTATTTATTCCATTGTGGCATTGACCATCAACAAATCAACACAGAACTGGAGTCGTCAGTCCCTGAGGGACATAATGAGGTGAAGACCTGAGTACCTATAGACATATCTGATGTGCTATGAGGATAATGCGTCAACTAAGCTAAACTATTAACTATCAAGAATAGCTCTTCAACATTAACTGTTTCCTTTATACTTCTGCAGCTGAAATTCATTTTTGTGATCTCCATATATCACAAAGATGTGATTTCTCAGAAGAATGTTGAAAGTTCCCTGGACAGCTAAGAAGACGACCAATGAAAAAATTCTCAAAGAGGCCAACACAAAATGGGAACTCTAAAAAAACATCAGAAAGAAACAATCAACATTTTTTGGACACATCATGAGAAGAGGAAAGTTTGAATACTTGGTTACAACTGGCAAAATAAAAGGAAAGAGAGATTGTGGACGACAAAGAGAGAAAATACTGGATAGCTTGGTGTCATGGCATGGAAAACAGTCAACAACAGAACTGATACGATGCACTGTAGATAGAAGATTGTAGAAGGACAATATTAAGTAGTCCTATCCATTCCCACTGTCTTCTACCAGTCATTCAAGTCACTGTGGGTTGATACGGAATCTGTGCATGAATTTAATCTGCATTTTATTCTATGTTAGTGTGGTTAGTTGGTAGAATTGACTATACTGTACTTAGGCCAGTCCTTCCCCTTATCCCCCTTGTTCACTTACACTAATATCTAAATTGATGGCAAAGAGCATGCATGCTGATAGTTGCTAAAGCATGTTGGTTAACCATAGATAACGATTCTGTAGTAAAAATTACCACATCAAGACACAAATTCTTTAAAATTTGATAGTTTGTGGTGTTCAAACATTACCCCCCTTCTGTGTACTTGTAATTACTACTTCCGGTGACCCCTGAGTGTTTAACTTGTTTCTATTGATGTCAGATTTTTTTTTTCTGTTTTCGTGAGATATGATCCTATAATATGAAAAAAATATGCCAGATTTGAATAAATTTGTCTTTATTTCATTTTTTTGTTCCCTGTCACCAGGGAAATTTCATCACTCGTTAGTGATATCAAACAACCCTTTGTGAGTCGGAAAACGCAGCGAATAATGCTTTGAGGTATTTGAAATACTGATGAACTTACAGCGACCGTCTGAATAGACAAATAACATGTCCAGTCCAAGCGGTCAAATTCTAGTCATAAATTAACCTGAGACAGAAAATCCAGGTTACCCCCGTGTGTCTAATTGGTAAACACACAGTTGTGTGTCAAAAGTTCAAAGGAAATACTATTCTTAGTGCTAATGTTACAATTAAGTGGTAGTAATTTGTAGTTAAATACTAATGACAGCAGCAGAAGCAAGTGCTGGACTGAAGAAAATGGAAAAACGAGCTTGGATCTCAGACACCACATGGAAATACATCAAAGAAAGAAGAGAAGCGAAGAGAGCCATGACTAATGTAAAGACAGATCTTGGAAAGGTTCTGGCAAAAGCAACATACAAAGAATTAGACAACAAAGTGAAAAGTTCGGCAAGAAGAGATACAAGAGCTTATATAGACAACTTGGCAGAGAAAGCAGAGACAGCTGCAATTACAGGAGACAGCAGAACTCTTTATACTGTACAAAAGATGCTGACAAACACCTATACATCCAGTGGAACACCAATTCTAGACAAATCTGGATTAATGCTAACAACAAGCGCAGACATAAAAGCCCGTTGGGCGGAACACTTCAAAGAAATTCTTAACCGTCCACTACCTCACAGTTTAATAGATTTTGAAGCTGAAACACCAGCAGCAGAATTAGATGTAAATTTAGATGACTTCACCTTGAGTGAAATAGAAACCACCTTAAAGCTAATGACCAATAACAAGGCTGCTGGAGAGGATAAGTAACAGCTGAGATCCTCAAGGCAATTGATAGCCATAATTTAATACATCTCCAAAAAATGTTCAACATCATTTGGAAAACAGAGAAGACGCCTCATAAATGGAAAAAAGGAATCATTGTTAAGATCCCAAAAAAGGGCAATCTTAGAGATTGTAACAATTGGAGAGGCGTGACACTTTTGTCAGTTGCCTCAAAATTATTCTGTAAAATCATCCTAAATAGAATAAAGGATTCAATAGATACAGTAATGCGTGAAGAACAGGCTGGGTTTAGAAAAGGGAGAAGCTGTCTTGACCACATTTCACTCTACGACTTATATTGGAGGAACACATTGAAAAGCAAAAACCTTTTGTACTTAACTTCATCGACTTCAAAAAAGCATTTGATAGTATTCATAGAGATTCTTTGTGGAAAATTCTGAAGCAATATGGCTTACCATCAAAAATCATAAATATTATCAAAGACATGTATGATGGTTACACATGTGCAGTTCGAACAGAGGAAGGACTGAGCGAATGTTTCCCAATAGAAACTGGGGTTAAACAAGGATGTATTTTATCGCCCTTGTTATTTGGAATTGTTATGGACTTCATAATGAAGAAATGCTGCACTGGTAATAAAGGCATCGAATGGATACAAGGAGACCATTTGGAGGACCTGGACTTTGCTGATGACATAGTTCTCATCAGCAATCAGATAAAAACGATGCAGGAAAACACAAATGAACTATCATCAATAGCCAGCAAAATTGGGCTTGAGGTCAATCATGAAAAGACTAAAGTCATGAAAAGTTTAATTCCAACAAGGGACAAAATATACATGGAAAACAAACCAGTAGAAGAGATCGATCACTTCATCTATCTTGGAAGTCACATTGATCGAGAAGGGGATACGAGCAAAGAAATTAGAATCAGACTGGCTAAAGCAGCAATGTCTTTCAGAAGCCTTGAAAAGTTGTGGAAATCAAAACTCATTAGCACAAACACAAAACTTAGGCTATTCAAATCAAATGTACTATCAACCCTTACGTATGCGTGTGAAAGCTGGAAAACAACAAGAGATATAGAAACAAAGTTGAACGCATTCGAAAATAAATGTCTAAGGAAAATACTTGGTATAGAATGGAACGAATTCAAAACAAACGAGGAAATTAGAGAAATCGCCAATCAACCACTAATATCTTCAGTAATAAAGAAAAGACGATGGTCATACGTTGGACATGTGATGAGAAGAGATAATAATCGAATAGCAAAGCAAGCCTCATATGGGAAACAACAGGTAAAAGAAAAAGAGGAAGACCCAGGGAGACACTGAGAAGAACATTGATGAGAGAGGCAAGAGCAGCAGGAATCGGCTCCCTCAATGAGATAGAACTGCTTGCACAGAACAGAGACAGATGGCGAGATTTGATAAAATATCTTAAAAGAAAACTGCTAGAACAAAAATTCATATAGGAGAAGGTGTATCTTGGTCTACGCCCTATGGGCCGGTTACGGCTCGAAAGGTCAATAGATAGATAGATAGATAGAATTTGTAGTTATGGAATGTAAGAAAGTGCAGGTAGGTAACTGCCTTAATCCATCTGAAGCTAAACTGCTCATTTCTCACATTGTCCTGGACTCATACAAACCCAACAAAGTAGATTTATGCAAATTCCTAAAGATTTAAGAAATCTTGAAGTTCCATCCACTCATATGTTCATTTTTAATTTTCTGAATCTTGGATTAAGAGTCAAAAAGACTAACAAAAAGTTAGTCATAATTAATTAAGGGTGAGATATAATATTTCAGTTTTTAACTGCCTTGATACTGTTTATGTATGCATAGTTTAGTAGGTGGATTTAATTGTAATAAATTAAAGTAAGTAAAGATATAATGTTGTTAAGAGAGTGTAGAAAAGAGCTGTAAAAATTTGATTAATTGGTAACAAAAGTGAGTGAGTAAAGCACTCACTAAATAGCAAGAAAACAGCTATGAAATTTTGTATTACTGTGACATTCAGTTCTTCTAAGGTGTTAACCATGTTTCAGGTTGAGCGCAGTGTTGCTCTCTTGAACAGCCTGGCCAGTGAGAAACAGAGATGGGAAGCTGGCAGTGAAACCTTCAAGAACCAGATGGCTACCATTATTGGTGATGTTTTGCTTTCCTCAGCATTCATGGCCTATGGAGGTATATATATATATATATATATATATATATATATATATATATATATTATCAGCTACATATAATGCCATTGGAGCTAAATTAGTAATTTAAAAAATTGATTATTTTCTGATACCTTGTGTCTATTCCTTCTCATATTCCCATCTGTTATCCTTAAAAGGAAAATAATTGAACTTTTGCAAACTGGAAAAAAAAAGAAGCAAATTTGTGATTTGTCTCTAAATACAATATCATGGACTAACTTGATGTTATCCTGTCATTTGTAGCATGGTAGTTTACAATCTCTCTTGACAGTCCTACCTGGCACAAATTACATTTATATTCTGTTTTCTGTCCCCTTTTACTGCACCCATGCCAAATGTTTAATCTCAGCAGCAACAGTGAATTTCCAGTATGCATGTGGACTTCCAGTCAATATGGCAGATATGCGGCAGGAACCGTTGAGGCTCAATCTGAAAAGTGTTCCTTGTTGCAGTTTCATCATATTCCAAGTCCATCTTGCTGCCGGAGCTACTGACTTTAATGTTTTGTGCACATCATGAGCTGTGTTTTTCATCAGGATCTTTTTTTTTGATATTTCGATTGTTTACGATGAATGATGATATTGTATGATGAAGGACAGTACAACTGCATTCACTTTCTGTACCGCTCGGCCTTTTATCTTTTGGCGTGTGCTGTAGCTGCTATGAAGGGAATGCAGCTGCCTTTCTTTGTTTGTATCCTTCAATGAGATGTGTTAATTCAGATGATTTCACTGGCACCTCAGATGAGCAATTATTGATTTTAATTCATTTGCAGTGATACCGGGACCTTTGACTAACCAATACCGTAATCCATGATAAAAAAGCTAAAATAACTGTAAAACTGAGCGTTGTCACTAAGATTATGTACTGACCAACTTTCTTCTATTGGGTACTCAGCCTACTCACAAACAGCTACATTATGCACACAGTCATACATATTACAACTATTAATTCATTAAAGTGTACAAATTTGTAGAAAATTAATAACTATTTCAGTCTATGTGCTGTAAAATGCTCAGAAGCAAGTTCATTTTTAATACTATTGGATTTGTTTCTCTGAGATTTTCTGAGTATTGTATTGTAGCATAGCATGAAATAAAATAACTAAAACCCCAGCTGCAGAATTACAGTTAATGTTATCTAATTTGAGTAGATATGAACAGCAACATTGTAAGGTATTCTGCATTACAAAATATTTGTGTATTATAAACCTAAAGAAGATCATTACGGAGGGCATGGTATCAGGTAGACTCGGAAGAGAGAGAAAGGAAGACAAATAAGAAATTTGTTGCAAAATATCACAGATGAGTTGGAATTGACTGATGTCATCACTGGACAGGAAACTTGTAACTGTCACTGAAGACAAGTTTCAACAGGGACAAGCTAGATGATGATGCTTATGATGATGCCTATGATGACTTTATTACAAGAATATTTATTTATACAAGTTTTTTTAGACCAAGAAGAAGTTGGTTTCAAGACCTTGAATTTGACAACAGAAGAAATGGGAGATAAGGCTAGCGACAGAGCTTTTTTTTTCAGATGGATTGTGATGAGAGGAACATTCTGTAAAGATGAAACCAGATGATGGTGACAAGTTTTCTATGTTTTTTCCTTACAGGCTACTTTGATCAGCTCATGAGACATAGTCTATTCTCCAACTGGTGTGAACATCTCCAGCAATCACAAATTCAATTCAGAACAGATTTAGCCAGAACAGAGGTAGGTGTCATGTCTAATTTAGAACCTTTATAACAGAGACTATGTCTAAGAATTAGAAATGGGTTAAGTCACTAGAAAGAAGTTGAATGTGAGAATGTCAGCTGCTTCTTGCTTAAGAACTAAAGCAAAGATTAAAGCCATAACAAGATCATGGATGCATGAGGAAACGCCTTGGACCATCAAAGTGTCCAGTAGTCAAGCAACCAAGAAAAGGAGGATTTAGCTCATTAGAAATAAAGTGTCCATTGCAAATAGTTTTCACAGTTTCTTACTGAATACCTTATCCTAACATTTCTGTCCTTCTTGTATGATTCCTGTCTTTAAAGACCAACATTTATTTATTGTGCTGTATTAATTTTTTTTTTTTTTTTTAATAAGTCTTGGCTTCATGTTCATAATGGCTGATCTGATGGTGGTGTACTGGCATGATTAAACCCTCTATATTGAAATAATTCCACTTCTTTCTGTGTGGGCTGGAATTAGAGGTTTTAACACATCGCCATGTTTCTATTTTGTTGCTTGAACACGCTTTATCATATCATTACTGAGGTTCGTAACTGTCTTTTATGCCTTCTGGTCATAAACAAAATCAATGGAACATGACTGGCACACGTGTAACTAAATATGTCTATAAGTTGTGTTTTACAAGCCATTTTGTTTGGAAGTAAATGGGGGCAGTTTAAATACAACACTATGCATTGTTTGGTCTCTTTGTCATATTATTTATACCACAAAAATTACTAGGAGCAACATGTGTTGAGACATGCACATTTAATTAATACTAATTGTGATGTTATTTTTACAGTGTTTAATGTAGACCTTTTTTGTGCTGTTGGTTGTATATGTACATTAATCTTTAAAAAGGGTCTTCATTATATCTTTCTTTATTCTTCTTTTTCTTAGGCATAGAAAAAGTAATTAAATGGTCTACATGTCTAGTGGCACTTTTTGGGGGCAATAGAAATCTTCCTCTATTTTGTATTGAACACAGTCAATCTTTGCAGGGACTAGTCTGGCCACACTATTTACATAGGTTTAGCCTTCATCTGTCTCTCTTTCACCAAACTTTCAGAGCTCGGCATGGCAGTTTTTGTGATTGTTTCTAGATCTCATTCGAGCATATAAGACTTACTCTATTTCAACATGGGGTAAAGGTTTTAAAAAATACATACAAATGTGAAGCTGCTGTAAAGCTGATAATAAAGGTGAAGGAAAAAGGTAGGTTATTTATGTGAAAATTGGTAGGGACAGTTGCAATATGATCTGTTTTTCCTTTTTTTTTTCCTTTTCACCTCTATATCACTATTCTTTCTATCCTTTTAAAATGTGTTTTTTCCTATATCTGTGTGAAATTATTGTACAAATGTGAAACTTAAAAGTTGCAACATCCCTTTTCTAGTACCTGTCAAATGCTGATGAGAGACTGAAATGGCAAGCCAATGCCTTACCTTCAGATGAGCTTTGCACTGAGAATGCAATCATGCTGAAGAGATTTAACAGATATCCCCTGATCATTGATCCATCTGGTCAAGCCACCGAGTTCATCATGAATGAGTTCAAGGAGAGAAAGATAACAAAGACAAGGTACATTTTCTACATATTAATTTATTCTTTTTCTTATTCTGTTTATTTTCTGAGATGGCATGAGGCTCTTTTGAACATCAGTCTTCTCAGGAGTTAAAATTCATATCTATATCTAATACTTTGTTTTCAGTGGCTAGCCTATTGAACTATGCTGGTAGACGACCCTTGTTGCTTTTTATTGAATTTCTATGTGACAATAAAAAAAATAGAAAAATTCTCCAGGAGCCAAAGAGCTGAACAAATTAAATACATCTTCTGGTTTAAGTTTGTTGTCATGGAGGTCATTTATATGTTCCATATCACTCTTGAAAGTTAACTTTTAGGGAATTGCTTCATTTTGTCTTTCAGCATTTTGATACTTTCTTTATCAGTGTTTGTGTAACCATTCAAAATTTACAAACAAGCATATAATAATATTAATTTACCTTAGTTTTACATTCTTTGGTTTTAATTTATATATATATATATATATATATATATATATATATATATGTATGTATATAATTTGATTACATTGCTAGCTTCTTGCACAATTTTGTGCTTTGAATTTAACTCTTAATGTCCAGTGTTTTTCTACCCAGTCACTAGTGTTTTGCCATAATGTTTTCTTTCTGAAAAAATACTTCTTTCACTAAATCTTTCATATTTTCACTATTACAAGTCATAGACATATAAATATTAGGTATCAGATTGAAGGGAAAATGACACAGATTCATAATCAGAAACAATATTTTGAAAAAAAAAATTGAAGGATAAGAATTTGAGCAATTAAGAATCAAAATTTAAAAAAAAAATGTATATTAAAAAAATGGGTACTCACCTACCCAAAGTGGGGGTCCATTTTAACCCAACAGTGCTACTAAAACTAAGTCACTAAGATCACTATTAAGGTTCTCAGAACATAATTCCTAGCTTTTCTTCTGTTAATAATAATTCACATTTAGGAGCAATAGATACTTCACTGCTGCTAGCCATTTTTCAATTATAAACACAAATCTGTTGATTGAAGACTAGAAAACAAGACAAATTTTGATGATTTTGTGAACAAATTAAGCGTTGATCGACCAAAACGTTTCTAAAGACAGGAAATTCTATTAGAGTTATATCCCTTGTGGATGTGGTAGCTTAAAATGCATAGTATTTACTATAACGAAACAAAATGAAAGTAACCATGTCAGCATTCACTTGGCAAAATGTAAGTAACCATGACAGCATTCCCACGGACATCATGAGTTAAATAGCTTTGTGTGCTCTCAATTAGATGAACCTTTTTTGAGTGATGTAATATTCATTTACTCTCCCGAGCTGCCTTGCAGGTAAGCTCGGGAGAGTAAATGGCTAAGGCAGGGTACCCCGAAGTAAAACAACCCCTCTGCCTTGTGGGTGAGACTTTTTAGTCGAAGGCTAGTGGAGCCAACCGTAAACAAACCGACGGAAGGCAACAGAAAACCACCGTCGTAACTTCTATGTACAATCATGAATCGCCACATACTATGCAATCCATTTTTGACAATAGAAACAAGAAAAAGAGTTCTTAAATGTTACGTAGAGCCAGTCTTAACATATGGATGCGAATCATGGACAATAGGACAACAGACAAGAAAATCACTGGAGTATGTAGAAATGTGGTTTTACAGAAGAAGATTGAGAATACCATGGGCAGCTAAGAAGAGTAATGAAGATGTTCTGAGAGAGGTCTAAGCAAAAAGAGAGCTAATTTCCAATATTAGGAAGAAACAATCATCATTTTTTGGCCATGTAATGAGAAGAGAACAACTGGAATATATTGTAACAACTGGAAAAATTGAGGGACGAAGAGATAGACGAAAGCAAAGAGAAAAAATAACAGACAGCTTAAGAGAATGGCTTGGCAGAAGGTCAACAACAGAAATGATAAATAGCTGCCGAGATCGAAAGTTGTGGAGAGACATGATCACCTACGCCAGTAGGCCTGGTACTGTTGATGATGATGAATATTCATTTGTTTCTCACTAATAGTAATAGCTTATTGGATTATGTGATTTGATATTCATTTGTTTCTCACTATGGTAATAGCTTGTTGGATGATGTGGCATTCATTTGTTTCTCACTCATGGTAATAGCTATTTGAGTGATATAATATTCATTTGTTTCTCTCTCATGCTAATAGCTTTCTGGATGATGCATTCCGTAAGAACCTGGAGAGTGCTCTCAGATTTGGTAATCCACTTCTGGTCCAGGTAAGTCACCATTGTCATTAACATATTCACATTGCAAAGATTTTATTGCAGTTGACTTGGTTTTGTCCCTGACAACTTCTGTGATTTATATAATCAATCAAATTGTTATTCAAACAAAAAATAACTATTGTAATATTGATCTTGCAGACTAGCCATCAATCTTATTCTTCTTCAACATTGAAGTCTTTTGATCATGTACTAGACTCATTGTTCTGTTTCATGATGGGAGGTATAGGCACATCATCATAAAAGATGATGAACTGTTCACAAGGATGATCACTTCTATGTGTGTGTGTGTGTCTTGATTATTTCCCTTAAGCCTGCACCGTAACTAACACAGTGTCTTTAGCAGGCAAGATCTTGGTTTAATATAGAATTTCCTTCTCGTAGGGTGGATGCCAGCCAGGGTTGTTGAGCCCACCCTGTCCTTGGTTTCTGTCTGGGTGTTCCCCTATAGCCTTTAACCATCATTCTAATTTGCTTTTGAATACATTTTTATTTTTAAATTTAAATTTTTTATTTTCTGATCAAGCTTAACATGACCAAGCTTTTAAGGCACATATATGCTTCTTAAAGCTGTTCGTATGTGTATTAAATGACTTCAGATCTCATGACTGGGCCAGCGTTATCAATGGCACATATATGCTTCTTAAAGCTGTGCGTATGTGTATTAAATGACTTCAGATCTCATGACTGGGCCAGTGTTATCAATGGCACATATATGCTTCTTAAAGCTGTGCGTTTGTGTATTAAATGACTTCAGATCTCATGACTGGGCCAGTGTTATCAATGGCACATATATGCTTCTTAAAGCTGTGCGTATGTGTATTAAATGACTTCAGATCTCATGACTGGGCCAGTGTTATCAATGGCACATATATGCTTCTTAAAGCTGTGCGTATGTGTATTAAATGACTTCAGATCTCATGACTGGGCCAGTGTTATCAATGGCACATATATGCTTCTTAAAGCTGTGCGTATGTGTATTAAATGACTTCAGATCTCATGACTGGGCCAGTGTTATCCATGGCACATATATGCTTCTTAAAGCTGTGCGTTTGTGTATTAAATGACTTCAGATCTCATGACTGGGCCAGTGTTATCAATGGCACATATATGCTTCTTAAAGCTGTGCGTATGTGTATTAAATGACTTCAGATCTCATGACTGGGCCAGTGTTATCAATTTTCATTGATTTTGTTTGGTTTCATTTCTTCTTTTTAATTTCAACATTGAGGAAAAAAGTGTTTGAGTCAATGCTCTAAACTATATCACCTTCATGGCACTCATCGTGATGCCTACTATTTTTTTATTTCATGCCTGCTATTACGTTAATGTTATTAATTTGTCTTCTGGGTCTTTTCATATAATTTTTAATAAAGTTAATTTTTTAGTTTAGTGTTAAAGCTTTTTTTTTTTAATATGTGCATTATTACCTTCTATCTAATCATATCTTTTATTTGACTTTTTTCAGTATTTTTGCTTATAAAATGCCTGTTTTTTGCTATTGTTTGTATGTTTAGTACATAAACTGACTTATTTACTTGTGTGATAATCATTCACAGGATGTTGAAAATTATGATCCAATCCTCAATCCTGTGCTGAACAGAGAGCTGCGTAGAACTGGCGGCCGTGTTTTGATTTCATTGGGAGATCAGGACATTGACTTGTCACCGTCTTTCACCATTTTCCTCACAACACGAGACCCCAATGTAAGCTAGTCATGTCTGGTGTCATCATGTGAGATTTCATCAGATACTTTTGTAGAGAATTATTTTAAGATTATTTGAGTGCATCTTTTCTAACATCTTTTTTTATGATTGTGCATATGTTTCTTCATTCAATATCAGTTTCAAGTTTCTGTCAGATTATTTCATGACTGAAAGATTTTACTGATTTTATTTGTTTTTAGAATATTTGTTTCTATTGTCTTTCATTATCTGTTTAAAAAAAGTTATATTTTAGTATGTTTTCCAATTGTTCACATGTGTTTTCTTCACTAACACTCATTTTTAACTGTTTTCACATTTTCTAAATGCATGCCCTCTTTCAACAGGTGGAGTTTGCACCAGATCTGTGCTCCAGAGTCACATTTGTCAACTTCACCGTCACACCAAGCAGTTTGCAGAGTCAGTGCTTGAACCAGGTGCAGTAGTTTGAACATTTTTTCTTTCTTGGCTTGGAGACCAATGTTGTTTTAGTTGTTCATTGACTTACTAGAAAGACTCTATGTTAACTGAAGTTGCTAAATGCTAGCCACTTCTAAGAGTGTTTTAACTAGATTAAACAGTTGTTATTCATTTTTGTCAGAGTTGACACCACAGCACTTTGGGCAAATCCATAGATGCTTACTCATCTTCATCAGGTGATGGTTCCAGTAGCTTGCTGGTTGTCTACACAACTAGTTATTTGTAAACAAAGTGTAACTTTGGTCTAGTGATTTTTAGTTTTTGTTATATTTTTAAAACTCATCAGCAAAGGCCAAATGCCTCTAACATAACCAAATTTCAATATGAAAGAATAACTCCCTACCATATTCACAATAATTAACCACCTCTTAAAGTACCCTGGAATACCCAATGCAGGACACTGAGATATGTCTGTTTCCAGAAAAGAGAATAGAATGCTAGTGGACATTGTCTGAAAATAGTGATTCTTGTTCAAAGACAGTCTTCATCAGATATTTTACAGATCTCATGTCTTTCTAACCTATAGAAGAAAAAAAACATTTTTATAACAAACACAAACTAGTCATTATGCTTGCTCAAATAATTTGTTAGTCTGTTGGGACTCCACAGTTTAATGTCTCCACACTTATGAATAATAATTTGTTAGTCTGTTGGGGCTCCACAGTTTAATGTCTCCACACTTATGAATAATAATTTGTTAGTCTGTTGGGGCTCCACAGTTTAATGTCTCCACACTTATGAATAATAATTTGTTAGTCTGTTGGGGCTCCACAGTTTAATGTCTCCACACTTATGAATAATAATTTGTTAGTCTGTTGGGGCTCCACAGTTTAATGTCTCCACACTTATGAATAATAATTTGTTAGTCTGTTAGGGCTCCACAGTTTAATGTCTCCACACTTATGAATAATAATTTGTTAGTCTGTTAGGGCTCCACAGTTTAATGTCTCCACACTTATGAATAATAATTTGTTAGTCTGTTAGGGCTCCACAGTTTAATGTCTCCACACTTATGAATAATAATTTGTTAGTCTGTTAGGGCTCCACAGTTTAATGTCTCCACACTTATGAATAATAATTTGTTAGTCTGTTGGGGCTCCACAGTTTAATGTCTCCACACTTATGAATAATAATTTGTTAGTCTGTTGGGGCTCCACAGTTTAATGTCTCCACACTTATGAATAATAATTTGTTAGTCTGTTGGGGCTCCACAGTTTAATGTCTCCACACTTATGAATAATAATTTGTTAGTCTGTTGGGGCTCCACAGTTTAATGTCTCCACACTTATGAATAATAATTTGTTAGTCTGTTGGGGCTCCACAGTTTAATGTCTCCACACTTATGAATAATAATTTGTTAGTCTGTTAGGGCTCCACAGTTTAATGTCTCCACACTTATGAATAATAATTTGTTAGTCTGTTGGGGCTCCACAGTTTAATGTCTCCACACTTATGAATAATAATTTGTTAGTCTGTTAGGGCTCCACAGTTTAATGTCTCCACACTTATGAATAATAATTTGTTAGTCTGTTGGGCTCCACAGTTTAATGTCTCCACACTTATGAATAATAATTTGTTAGTCTGTTAGGGCTCCACAGTTTAATGTCTCCACACTTATGAATAATAATTTGTTAGTCTGTTGGGGCTCCACAGTTTAATGTCTCCACACTTATGAATAATAATTTGTTAGTCTGTTGGGGCTCCACAGTTTAATGTCTCCACACTTATGAATAATAATTTGTTAGTCTGTTGGGGCTCCACAGTTTAATGTCTCCACACTTATGAATAATAATTTGTTAGTCTGTTGGGGCTCCACAGTTTAATGTCTCCACACTTATGAATAATAATTTGTTAGTCTGTTGGGGCTCCACAGTTTAATGTCTCCACACTTATGAATAATAATTTGTTAGTCTGTTGGGGCTCCACAGTTTAATGTCTCCACACTTATGAATAATAATTTGTTAGTCTGTTGGGCTCCACAGTTTAATGTCTCCACACTTATGAATAATAATTTAGAAAATTAGAAAAGAAAAAAAAAGCATGTGTAGAAGTGAATAGGATTATGAAAGGGTTTCTTAAAGTTTTTTTTTTTAAACATTCTTTCTTTCAGGTGTTGAAAGCAGAAAGACCAGATGTAGATGAGAAGAGGTCTGATTTGTTGAAACTGCAAGGTAAATGATCTCCCCCATATTTTAGCTCCATCAAGATTGAGGGAGGTAAAATGAGTACTTAATTATTTGAAATGAATGACTGCTCACACTGAATTAATCAAAAGATGACAGGTGAGGGAGGGTATTTGCTTTACAGAGTAAAATTTGACAGGATAATCATTTATGTAGCTTGCCGTGTCTTAGTTTGTCAACATAACATCTGTCATTTTTAGTATATTTAGGTAATGATGAATTTTTTCATGTTGAACAGGTGAATTCCAACTTCGTCTGAGGCAACTTGAGAAATCCCTTTTGCAAGCCCTGAATGATGTGAAGGGTAAAATTCTGGATGATGATAGGTCAGTTGGCATGAAATAAGATGTCATTGTTCATAGAATTATTACAGGTAAATTAGGTAGTAAGGTTTAAGTACATCAATGCAATAGGTAATAGTAAGGTAGTATTACAGTAATAGTACAGTATTACTCATAGACAATTTCAGATAATTGGATAAGCATTGACTATTATAACAGGTTTTATATTTTACAAGATGTATTCATCGCCAATCAACCACTAATATCTTCAGTAATAAAGAAAAGACGATGGTCATATGTTGGACATGTGATGAGAAGAGATAATAACCGAATAGCAAAGCAAGCCCTCATGTGGAAAACAACAGGTAAGAGGAAAAGAGGAAGATCCAGAGAGACACTGAGAAGAACATTGATCAGAGGGGCAAGAGCTGCAGGAATCGGCTCCCTCAATGAGATAGAGCTGTTTGCATAGAACAGAGACAAATGGTGAGATTTGATAAAATATCTTTAAAAGAATTGGAAACTGCTAGAACAAAGAATTTGAATAAGAGAAGGAGTATCTTGGTCTACGCCCTATGGGCCGGCTACGGCTCGAAAGGTCAATAGATAGATAGATTCATCAGCAAGCAACTTTTGCTATACATCTACACCAGCAAGGATCATTGATTTCATGGTGCCCCTTGATGTCTTCATTGAGAGAAATAAGTTATTTATGAAAAGTTCATCCAGTTTAGCTGTAACTTTATTTATTAGTAGAAGTTACCTCATTTCAAATCAGACAATCCCAAAGTCATGAGCAGAAGGATACTGTAGCCTTGACAGCAAAGTCACCTTTTTAATTTGATTCCTGTTTTGGTTTATTACTTTCTAAAATGTTCTAAAAGTTCTTATAAAATTCATGTTAATATACCCCTACTTAATCTAATTTTTCTAAATATTTCAAATTTTTCTAAGTATTTGTTATTTTCTGCAAACGTGTAAAATATTCACATATTGTGTATAAAATAAATCACTTTTCTCATTCAAATTGCTATTTGTGATGCATAATTAACACTTTTTATCTTCAAAATTTAGTATCCTAAGCCACTTGGAGACCCTGAAAACTGAGGCTGCTGAAGTAGCCAAGAAGGTAGAAGAGACTGATGTGGTTATGGCTGAAGTGGAGACAGTTTCACAACAGTATGAGCCCTTGGCATCCAGCTGCTCTAGCATTTACTTCACGCTTGAAGCTTTGCAACAGGTGAAAGGTTACTTTCTTACATCAATTACTTTTTAAAGGTATCTTCGGTGGCGATCTTTCATATGCTTTAATCTTCATCATGGGATTAATGAAAATACCTTTTTAGATGTTTAGTGTTTGTAGGATGCAAAGAGTGAGTTGGGCAGAAACAAAAATAAAATGAACAACTACTTAAAGATATAGTAGCTCATAGACAAATATTGTATTTTACTGTATAAGTTCAGTTATGTCTGGGTTAGGTACATATCAACATGAATGCTTAATGCAGAGAATGTTTGACAAGCATCATGTCCTTGCCCATAAAAAATTTGATCCACACATTAAACACAATCCCTTTCAGTATTTCATACTCCCAGACTTTCATTATTTCTGTTTTATGTATGTTTTATTATTTTTTTATCAATGTTTTCCAGCTTTCATATTGGTGCATCTAACTGTTGGCAAGAGTCATAATTGTTGAATAACTGAGTTTGACTAAATTTGTTTTCTTCTATTCTCTGCGCCGAGCAAAGCAGTTGTTGGTCAGTTCAGCAACAAAATCTGACCATGCTTAGATCATTAGTGTTGTTGGTCATTCCAGCAACAAAATCTGACCATGCTCAGTTCATTAATGTTGTTGGTCCATTCAACAACAAAATCTGACCATGCTTAGTTCATTAATGTTGTTGGTCAGTTCAGCAACAAAATCTGACCATCTTAGATCATTAGTGTTGTTGGTCAGTTCAGCAACAAAATCTGACCATCTTAGGTCATTAGTGTTGTTGGTCAGTTCAGCAATATATATAAAATCTGATCATCTTAGATCATTAGTGTTGTTGGTCAGTTCAGCAATATATATAAAATCTGACCATCTTAGATCATTAGTGTTGTTGGTCAGTTCAGCAATATATATAAAATCTGATCATCTTAGATCATTAGTGTTGTTGGTCAGTTCAGCAATATATATAAAATCTGACCATCTTAGATCATTAGTGTTGTTGGTCAGTTCAGCAACAAAATCTGACCATCTTAGATCATTAGTGTTGTTGGTCCATTCAGCAACAAAATCTGACCATGCTTAGTTCATTAATGTTGTTGGTCAGTTCAGCAACAAAATCTGACCATCTTAGGTCATTAGTGTTGTTGGTCAGTTCAGCAATATATATAAAATCTGATCATCTTAGATCATTAGTGTTGTTGGTCAGTTCAGCAATATATATAAAATCTGATCATCTTAGATCATTAGTGTTGTTGGTCAGTTCAGCAATATATATAAAATCTGACCATCTTAGATCATTAGTGTTGTTGGTCAGTTCAGCAATATATATAAAATCTGATCATCTTAGATCATTAGTGTTGTTGGTCAGTTCAGCAACAAAATCTGACCATCTTAGATCATTAGTGTTGTTGGTCAGTACAACAACAAAATATGACCACACCTAGTTCATTAGTGTTGTTGGTCAGTTCAGCAACAAAATCTGACCATCTTAGATCATTAGTGTTGTTGGTCAGTACAGCAATATAATATGACTACACCTAGTTCATTAGTGTTGTTGATCAGTACAGCAATAAAATATGATCATGCCTAGTTCATTAGTGTTGTTGATCAGTACAGCAATAAAAATCTGACCATCTTAGATCATTAGTGTTGTTGGTCAGTTCAGCAACAAAATCTGACCATCTTAGATCATTAATGTTGTTGGTCAGTTCAGCAACAAAATCTGACCATCTTAGATCATTAGCGTTGTTGGTCAGTTCAGCAACAAAATCTGACCATCTTAGATCATTAGTGTTGTTGGTCAGTTCAGCAACAAAATATGACCACACCTAGTTCATTAGCGTTGTTGGTCAGTTCAGCAACAAAATCTGACCATCTTAGATCATTAATGTTGTTGGTCAGTTCAGCAACAAAATCTGACCATCTTAGATCATTAGTGTTGTTGGTCAGTTCAGCAACAAAATATGACCACACCTAGTTCATTAGTGTTGTTGGTCAGTTCAGAAACAAAATCTGACCATCTTAGATCATTAGTGTTGTTGGTCAGTACAGCAATATAATATGACTACACCTAGTTCATTAGTGTTGTTGATCAGTACAGCAATAAAATATGATCATGCCTAGTTCATTAGTGTTGTTGATCAGTACAGCAATAAAAATCTGACCATCTTAGATCATTAGTGTTGTTGGTCAGTTCAGCAACAAAATCTGACCATCTTAGATCATTAATGTTGTTGGTCAGTTCAGCAACAAAATCTGACCATCTTAGATCATTAGCGTTGTTGGTCAGTTCAGCAACAAAATCTGACCATCTTAGATCATTAGTGTTGTTGGTCAGTTCAGCAACAAAATATGACCACACCTAGTTCATTAGCGTTGTTGGTCAGTTCAGCAACAAAATCTGACCATCTTAGATCATTAATGTTGTTGGTCAGTTCAGCAACAAAATCTGACCATCTTAGATCATTAGTGTTGTTGGTCAGTTCAGCAACAAAATATGACCACACCTAGTTCATTAGTGTTGTTGGTCAGTTCAGCAACAAAATCTGACCATCTTAGATCATTAGTGTTGTTGGTCAGTACAGCAATAAAATATGATTATGCCTAGTTCATTAGTGTTGTTGATCAGTACAGCAATAAAAATCTGACCATCTTAGATCATTAGTGTTGTTGGTCAGTTCAGCAACAAAATATGACCATCTTAGATCATTAGTGTTGTTGGTCAGTACAGCAACAAAATCTGATCATCTTAGATCATTAGTGTTGTTGGTCAGTTCAGCAACAAAATATGACCATCTTAGATCATTAGTGTTGTTGGTCAGTTCAGCAACAAAATCTGACCATCTTAGGTCATTAGTGTTGTTGGTCAGTTCAGCAATATATATACAATCTGATCATCTTAGATCATTAGTGTTGTTGGTCAGTTCAGCAATATATAAAATCTGACCATCTTAGATCATTAGTGTTGTTGGTCAGTTCAGCAACAAAATCAGACCATCTTAGATCATTAGTGTTGTTGGTCAGTACAGCAACAAAATCTGATCATCTTAGATCATTAGTGTTGTTGGTCAGTACAGCAACAAAATCTGACCATGCTTAGTTCATTAGTGTTGTTCATCTAGTAAAGTTGGTTTCTCAAACCAAACGTCAGACTCATTTTTGGATGTACTTCACTTGACCCAGTTAACAGATATCTGATGTGCATAATCAAGAGTATATTTGGAAGTTTCAGTGGAGCTACATAGAACATGTTATACTATCTATTGTCCTTTCAAGCTGAAGACAGCACGTACGGTAGAAATTGTGCAATCACTGACTGCGTCCACTGATCTTTGCTATAAAGAATCAGACCTTGCACAGGACCTTCATTGTATCCTATCACATATTACACTGCTACAAGCAATTGTTTTTTGTTCATTTGTGTAAAGAGACCATGCTGAAATCTTTTCTCTGTTAGATAAGGCCTGGAGATAACTGAAAGGACTAATATGAACCCTGAGATGTTTGTTTCAGTAAAGGACTTATATGTGTAGGTTGTTAGCTAGCTGTCAAAGAAGTAGTGTTGCACTGAAGTATGATTTGTGGAGTGAATGGCATAGTTTTAAAGAAATTAAGCACCCTACATATGTGTATCATGTTTGTGAAGTTTTTTTGGCTTATTTTTTTACAATATGGGATAGCCAGTTCCATGCCAACCCTCCTTTCTCGCCTCTTACAAACATGCCTGGTAGGGTACAGCGCCACTATTCTTTACTCCCCTTTCGGGCCCCGGCAGTGCACAGGCGAATTTAAATTTCATTATATGGCTGTGAAACATGGAGAACAACAGAATTGACAATCATGAAGATACAGACTTTCATTAATGGATGCTTGCGCAGAATGAAAGGATAGAAATGACAGGACAAATTCACTAACATAGAATTATGGAAATGTACCAGTCAAATATCAGTGGATAAAGAGATACAGCGAAGACAATGGCGCTGAATAGGACACACACTGCGGAAGCCAACTGAGAATATTACACAACAGGCCCTTTTTTGTTATTCCCAGGGGAAAAGACAAAGAGGAAGGCCAAGGAATTCTTGGAGAAGACAGAAGCAGAGATGAAGATGATGGGGAAGACATGGAATTATCTTAAACGAATGGCAAAAAACAACAATTTGGGACCTATGCTCCACAGGCAGCTGAAAGGTAGAAGAAGAAGATATGTGTACCATGCACATATGAAGCAGTACATAACATAGTTTACATTTCATTTGTTGTAGGTGCACTTCCTCTACCAGTATTCACTGCAGTTCTTTTTGGAGATATTCCATGCTACCACAAGCAACAATCCTCATCTGACCAACATGAAGGATTACACTACCAGGCTTACTAGGATCACTACTGATCTCTTCATGGTAAGTTTCATCAATTTTTTTTTCTTCTCAGTAATTTTTGTAGTGGGAGACTTGACTGTAGAGAGAGATTCTTTCAGTAAGGCTGTGGTAAATGCAACATTCTGTAAAGGACGTGCCATCTGATGATGAGAGTTATTGATTTCTCTAGTATTTTTCTCAGTTTTCTGCTTCCAAAATGATTTCTCAGTATATCTTTCTATCTCTTTTTGAAGACAAAAAGGTGATTTAGATGTCAGCAGCGACCAAGGAAATTTCCCTGGTCACAGCAAAGTGAGGACGAGGGCACCAATTTCTTGAAAATTTAAGATTTTTTGGTCATGTTATGTGAGATAGTAATGGGGAGAGGGGACCCTACATCAATGAAAACAAAACCCAAACACTTTAGGGGTCACCAGAAGCAGTAATTAGGCAGGTACAAGGAGGAAGGAGAGGTGTGTTTCACCACATCAAAATGTTAAAGTTTGAAGAAGTTGTGTTTTAATACGGTAATTTTTACGACTGCATCATAATTTAGGGTTAATTGACAAAATTCATGTATGTAAAACTAGAGACATAGAGTTTAAGATATTAATGATTGTCTATGCCGTAGTGTCATAGTTTGTCTATTGATCACAAGATTTTGCTGTTTAGGTTTAATTCATAGATGTGGCCAATTTTCTTTTTCAGAACCATCATGACTTTAAGGTTCACCTGGTATCTGTAAATGGGTAGCATAGATATTATCTGGAATTGTAGGGCAGCCTTTGTGATACAGACTAATTTGCTAATAGTCATTTTAAATGTGAGCATTAACATCTCTTCTTCTTCTTCCTTTTTAGCTCCCAGTGGAGCATAGGTCTTCAACAAACACTTTCCAAGTCGTTCTGTTTTTTGCCATTCTTTTAAGATCTTTCAATGTCTTCCCCACCATCTTCATCTGTGCTTCTATCTGTCTTCTCCAAGAATTCCTTGGTCTTCCTCTTTGTCTTTTCCCCTGGGGATTCCAAAAAAGGGCCTGTTGTGTAATACTCTCAGATGGCTTCCGTAGTGTGTGTCCTATCCAACGCCATCGTCTTCGCTGTATCTCTTTATCCACTAGTGCATTAACATACTATCTATAAATACCACTAGACATAGTAGGAACCCTTAGTTACTAGTACTAACTGAGATAGTATATGTGATACTGATGGTTTAGTTGTTTATCTGACAACTAATGATATTTGGTCATTTCACTGTGGAACTAAATTGTTTATGAGGATATATTTTGTATGTTGTATTAAATTAACAATCCAAATTGACATATTTCAATCAGGAGACCTACAGTCGTGTTGGCAGAGGCATGTTACATCAAGACAGAATCACATTTGCCATCCAACTTTGCAGAATTCACTTGCAGGGCCAGCCAAAGTAAGCACCTTTAAGATTTAACAATTCATTTAATAGAGCCACATTGGTTTTCCTCAAATTCTGGAACCTAATTGTTACTGTTGGTGGCATTAACAATTTCCTCAAGTTCTAGAACCTAATTGTTGCTGTTGGTGGCATTAACAATTTCCTCAAGTTCTAGAACCTAATTGTTGCTGTTGGTGGCATTAACAATTTCCTCAAGTTCTAGAACCTAATTGTTGCTGTTGGTGGCATTAACAATTTCCTCAAGTTCTGGAACCTAATTGTTGCTGTTGGTGGCATTAACAATTTCCTCAAGTTCTAGAACCTAATTGTTGCTGTTGGTGGCATTAACAATTTCCTCAAGTTCTGGAACCTAATTGTTGCTGTTGGTGGCATTAACAATTTCCTCAAGTTCTAGAACCTAATTGTTGCTGTTGGTGGCATTAACAATTTCCTCAAGTTCTAGAACCTAATTGTTGCTGTTGGTCTCATTAACAATTTTTTCAAGTTGTAGAAACTAATTGTTGGTGTTGGTCTCATTAACAATTTCCTCAAGTTCTAGAACCTAATTGTTGCTGTTGGTGGCATTAACAATTTCCTCAAGTTCTAGAACCTAATTGTTGCTGTTGGTGGCATTAACAATTTCCTCAAGTTCTAGAACCTAATTGTTGCTGTTGGTGGCATTAACAATTTCCTCAAGTTCTAGAACCTAATTGTTGCTGTTGGTGGCATTAACAATTTCCTCAAGTTCTGGAACCTAATTGTTGCTGTTGGTGGCATTAACAATTTTTTTAAGTTGTAGAAACTAATTGTTGGTGTTGGTCTCATTAACAATTTCCTCAAGTTCTGGAACCTGATTGTTGCTGTTGGTCTCATTAACAATTTCCTCAAGTTCTGGAGCCTAATTATTGCTGTTGGTCTCATTAACAATTTCCGCAAGTTCTGGAACCTAATTGTTATGTTGGTCTCATTAACAATTTCCGCAAGCCTGTTATCTCACATGTCATGAAATCTTTCCTTATTTGTGTCTTTAATAAGAATCTTGTTTGACATTGATAGTGAAGAAATGGCAGGAATATACTATTTATCACTCTGTTACCACTTTAATTGTATGCATTTTTCATATTGCAACATTTATTTTAATATTATCATTAGCTTTTAGTTATAGAAATTTTAAACTATTTAAGGTTTGTACCATTGGCGTTAATATTAAATGTGTAGGTGATTAATATTGTCTTCCTAAATTTTGCCCTGCATGTGATTTCTTTCTTTCTGCATTCTTCCAATGACTGCACCTATAATCCACCCGTAAATGAATGTTAGGTGGGTGTAGATGTGTTGTGATTTGTGTTGTTATACAAATAACACACATGTTGTGTTATCTGTATAATTCAGCCCAATACATCCAACTTCAGCATGAGATGTGATCATTTTCAAATTATGTCTGTCACAGCTGGTTTTTTATACAATGACTCAATATGTTGCAGTTTTCGTGACCTTTCGTTCATTAAGCTCTTTCAAAATGCTCAACATATAGTGAGTAGTGGATTCAGGATCTCATGAGTTGACTTCACATAATGAAATTACTTTTTTCTTCATGATTTACTTTTTTTGTTATTCTGTCCATTTATATATATATATATATACCTAAATGGCAGTTAAAGTTATATATATTCATATATCTAAATGGCAGTATCAACCCTTACGTATGCGTGTAAAAGCTGGAAAACAACAAGAGATATAGAAACAAAGTTGAATGCATTCGAAAATAAATGTCTAAGGAAAATACTTGGTATAGCGTGGAACGAATTCAAAACAAACGAGGAAATTAGAGAAATCACCAATCAACCACTAATATCTTCAGTAATAAAGAAAAGATGATTGTCATATGTTGGACATGTGATGAGAAGACATAATAACTGAATAACAAAGCAAGCCCTCATATGGGAAACAACAGGTAAGAGGAAAATAGAAAGACCCAGAGAGACACTGAGAAGAACATTGATGAGAGAGGCAAGAGCAGCAGGAATCAGCTCCCTCAGTGAGATAGAGCTGCTTGCACAGAACAGAGACAAATGGCGAGATTTGATAAAATATCTTTAAAGGAAAACTGCTAGAACAAAAATTCAGATAAGAGAGGGAGTATCTTGGTCTATCTCTTTTTTCCAGATCTAAAAATGATTTGGGTTGTTTATTATATATTGGTGTTTTTTTTTTTTTTTTTTTTTTTTAAATCGCTTGAAGTGGATAGGGATCAATACAGCTCCCTTTTTCTCTCAAAGAAAAATGTTTCTTTCAGTTGTAGTCATGTAACAGTCATGTTGTTTTAACTGTGCCATGATTATTTCAGTGAGTCCACCTATGAGACAGAGTTTGAACACTTCATGCGTAGCCAGGAAGGTCTTCTTGTTGATAAGTCTGCACCAACTGTCCCAGGTCTGACCAGCCAACAGGTGAGATATTAAAAAAATAATAATAAATAATCCAAATATAGCATAAGAATTGTGTGATCAAATGGAATAAAAAAAAAGCTATTTACTAGTAAGTTAAGTGTTGGTTTGATTCTCAGTATGGGTTTCTCTAGGGATATGAAGTTTTTTTTTCTCTTCAGCAATCAGCTTTTGGATTTAAATGTCTAGACTGACATGGCTCATGAACCATAAGTGCATTTGAGAGCTTCATTGAATCCCTATAGTTTGTTATGCAGGGTTATCTATGGGCTATGTTTACATTCCTTTTATTGTTGAGATCAGTACAGTCGAGGTGTGAAGTTAAATCTTGTTGACTACTTAATGATTGTGAGATTGTACATGTCTGTTGTCTTTTTTGAGCTGAAGATGGCACATGGGCAGGAATTGTAGATTCTTTGTACCAGGCGATGCTTGTTATCAAGCATTGGACCTTGCATGGGATCTGCATTGTATCTCCGCCATATGACTCTGTTCTGGGCAAGTTGTTCAATCTCAGCAAAGGAGCTGGTGCCTGCTGCAGTTGTTGCTCTCACCTCAGTGTACTTTTTAGTGGTTTTTTATGTTGGTCTCTTTTTCTTTTACTTTCTGGTGCCCATTTGAGGGGCTACTGTT
Organism: Megaustenia siamemsis; assembly: GCA_032433765.1. Taxonomy (NCBI): domain Eukaryota; kingdom Metazoa; phylum Mollusca; class Gastropoda; order Stylommatophora; family Ariophantidae; genus Megaustenia; species Megaustenia siamemsis. The sequence continues at coordinate 57,131,429 of JAVIAB010000050.1, read as the reverse complement.
CAGTTGTTATTAAATGAGATCGATTATATGTCTGTGCACCGTACGGTAGACAAATCGATCAGTTCGATGATATCGGTGAAGTTGTCATTAAGCAACTAAAATACTCACATTTGTGTTGCACCCCTCTCACAGAATAGAATATCATCATATCTGTACCACATTTGTCCAACTTGAGCTGTTGACAGCTTGACAACTGCTTGACAGCACCTTTTCATCGAGCCAATTACATGTTGAACACGATGCTGGAGCTTGTTATTTCTTTCATCTTCCAATGCTTGGGTCAGCTAATGGTGATTTTCAAAAGAATCCATCCTCTTCGCATCCTTCAATCCAGTTTGTCCTATGTGTGCTCAATGGGAGACAGGTCTGGGAAAACAGCTGGCCTTGGTAAGACATCGATCTGATGTTGTTGAAAGTGATCCCTGACTATACGTGCCACATATACTTAATGGGAGACAGGTCTGGGAAAACAGCTGGCCATGACAAGACATCGATCTGATGTTGTTGAAAGTGATCCCTGACTATACATGCCACATATGCTCAATGGGAGACAGGTCTGGGAAAACAGCTGGCCATGACAAGACATCGATCTGATGTTGTTGAAAGTGATCCCTGACTATACGTGCCACATATGCTCAATGGGAGACAGGTCTGGGAAAACAGCTGGCCATGGTAAGACATCGATCTGATGTTGTTGAAAGTGATCCCTGACTATACGTGCCACATATACTCAATGGTAGACAGGTCTGGGAAAACAGCTGGCCATGGTAAGACATCGATCTGATGTTGTTGAAAGTGATCCCTGACTATACGTGCCACATATACTCAATGGTAGACAGGTCTGGGAAAACAGCTGGCCATGGTAAGACATCGATCTGATGTTGTTGAAAGTGATCCCTGACTATACGTGCCACATATACTCAATGGTAGACAGGTCTGGGAAAACAGCTGGCCATGGTAAGACATCAATCTGATGTTGTTGAAAGTGATCCCTGACTATACGTGCCACATATGCTCAATGGGAGACAGGTCTGGGAAAACAGCTGGCCATGGTAAGACATCGATCTGATGTTGTTGAAAGTGATCCCTGACCATACTTGCCACATGTGGACAAACGTCTTGCTGTAGCGTCATGCCTGGTCCATTTTCATTAAAGAAAGGCTGTACATGGGGTGTTATGATTTCATCTCTGTAGTGTAGACCTGTCATGACGACGATTGATGACGACGAGATTCGTTCTGGTAGTATATGAAAGTTCACCCCAGTGACCATCACAGTGCCTCCTGTCTCGCTGTAAAACACAATCATTAGGGTAACGTTCTCCTCGATTCCAGAACACCAAACGACGGCTATCATTGCCTTGCAAACAGAATCTGAGCTCATCAGAGAACAGATTCCGTCTCCATTTGTGTTGGAGCCATCTTGTGCTATCTGGCCCGAGCATAGCGACTGTGTCTACCTCTCTGAGCATGATCCAGACTGTCCTGCCTGACAAATGTCTTCAACCGGGAATGTTCCTGGCAGTTCATGTTGCTAGAGAAACCTGTTACGAAGATGCATGAGATAAATGTAGTGGTCTTGTGCAGGTGTGATATCTCGTGGTCGACCTCTTCTCTGGCAATCAGCAGTGAATACATTGTGGTTAAAATTGGCGAAAATACATGTTATAGATAATGTTCCTGTGAATATTAAAGTGACGAGATACCGCTAATACCATCGATCCAGAAGCTAACATCCCTGTAGCAAGTACTCGCTGTTATTGGGTCAGCCTTGGCATTGTGGATAAAATATGTTTGTGCCAGATTTGTATGGCTCTTTCTATCAACAATTACGTTTTTAGATGTCTGTGATTAAATCTGTGTGATTTCCTTCCTGTTCTCTGAGCTCAGTTCTTCCCAATGGGTCTGGGCACGTGATTTCTCTTGAAATCCTCCTTTATTTTTAAACATAGAAAAACAGTAAAAAATAGAAACATAATAATAAAATGGTTATCTGAAAAACAATGGCTATATTAAGTGGTTGGTTTTAACTTGTACTTTATTGTTATAATATTTTATGTGTCTCTTTATGGTTATCTTAAAACATTTTGTTGTTGCTTTTAATATCTAAACAGCATTCTGCCCTGGTCAGACTGAGTAAACTTCCAGCCTTCAGAAACATCATGAGTGAAGTCACAGGCAACCCTGTAAGTAGCTGTCTCTATTTGTTTCATACATTTATGTGAAGGTGAATCCCATAGCTACTGAATTCATTATTTCCTGTTGTTCAATATTGGCCAAGTCAGTTCTTTCACTTTCTATAAGTGACATGTCATCGATAGCCTTGAAAAATGTAACAATATTTACATTTGAAGATACCCTACTTCCACATTATTTTGCCTATCATTGGGCAGCATCAGTAGTTTAATTTAACTGTTTGGCTACTTTTATTTATCAGGTCCTCCACCATCTCACTCGACAATATGAAAGATATTCTTATACACTCTTTAGTTTTAAAACTGGTATTTTCTGCTGGAGAGTTTCTGTTTTTCTATATCTTGGAAAAATGTTAATGTAACTTTGATAACTTGGTTATTATTCTATTAATGTTTTTGTAAATTACCACTAGTGAGATTGGGGTGCTGTAGTGTTGAGGTAAAGTGCTTACCTCACAACCAAAAGACACAGGTTCAAACACATTCAGAACAACCTGAATTTTTTTCAAGTGACCCCTGACCTCAAGAAAGTTGAGCCGAGTACCTAACCCAGTAAGAGACAGACAATAAAAGGAGCATCCTTGTTCAAGTTGAGCATGAAAAATTACCATTGACAGTTGACAATTGAAAAATTAGTAGGCTGTATGTTGCTCTGGCTAATAAAAAAAAAATAAGAAAGGCAAAATTCCTACCAGCTTTCATAGTAACTAACTTTGTTAACAAACATTTATGTGCCATAAATGAAATCTCATGCAATTTATATCTTATGTTTCTGATATGAGTGACACAACAGAACAACTAAAACAATCAGCTGCCAGACTTAACATATGAAGCTGTCTCTTATAACATTAGTTTTCATTTTATGAATTTCTTCTGCACTGTCGTTGTCTTAGAGGTTTTTTAAAACTCAGTCTCAAATGCTTATTGGTGCAAAGTGTTTAATGTATTAAATATTCAACTTATATATTCTATATTAGACTATATTCCATATTAATTCCATTCATATTAAATTGAAAAACAAAATTTGATCAAATTATTTGTTAAACTTCCATAATTGTGATGTAAAAGTTGTGTTCTATTTGTGCATTAGATTTTTAGAGTGTAAATGACATTTTGAAAATAAATAATTGCTCCATTTACTAAAGTATGACAAAAATATGTCACAAGTAGCAGATCATGGTAACAAATTCACTTTTATCAGAGAACACAACTGACCTTTTCAACAGTGGTTGGTAATTAAAGCTTAGAGTTTTTGGTGCTAGCCACCAAGTTAAGGGTTTACAAAATTAAAGACAAAGGTGAAATAAATAACTAATTAGATTTTTTATTTCAGGAATTCAATGCTTGGCTTGAAAGCTCTGTTCCAGAGCAGGATTTGCCCCAGCTGTGGGTGGAGGATAAGAATCTGAGTATGTTTTAATATTGTTGAAACACTTGACAGAAAGAGAGGGACACTATAGAATCTTAGGCTTGTAAAATTGTCTTCACCTTTATACCACCATGACTGAACTCTAACTGGTCTCTTTATATCTTAATAAAAAAAACACACTGATTATAATTCATGATATATGAGCCTTAATGTATGTAGAATACTCTCTCAACTGTTGGTAATTTGTGTTCTTTACATGCGTGTTGAGCATATTTAGTAAATATAGTTGATTTCAGACTGTGGCTATACTTTGCTAATATATTTCATAACCAAATGAAAAAAAAATAATACTCGGTTTATGGGATGCATTGTCTAATTTTGTGGTTGTGTAAGGGTTAAAACTGCTTGAAAGTACCCCTCCCCCCACCTCTCTCTCTCTCTCTCTCTCTCTCTCTCTCTCTCTCTCTCTCTCTCTCTCTCTCTCTCACACGCACGCACGCACACACACACACTTTTTCAAAAAATGTATTCTGTAGTTCATTTATGAGGCTAAATTGTTTTGTGAAGCATGTTCTAATTTAGTGTAATAATGCAAATAATTATTTTTGTCTTAATCTGAATGACTGTTGTCTTTTATAAATTGTATTTGTCCACTGAATTTATCAAGTCCTAAAATATTATGTCTTGTTTATTTATTATTTTAATATCTCCGATAGGCAACATTGGAAAGTCAGTGTATGGGTTGTTGGTGATCCACTCCTTGAGACCTGACAGGTTGACAGCCATGGCAAGGATCTTTGTAGAGAAAGTCCTGGGAAGTGAATTTGTGCATGTCGCTGCCAGAGAGCTAAACTTGGCAACCATATGTGAAAATGAGGTACATATACAATATATCATCTAACTCAACATTCATTTTAAAACTCACTCAACGCTCAGTTGAAAAATAGGTCTTGGCTCAATGTTTGTTTTACTTATTTCACTTTAACTCTAGTGCAATGAGTGAAGCCGTTGTTTTATTATTTTTTTAATCAGATTTTATTAAAGTTTTATTTTTATTTTATTAAATGATAGATTAGCAGAACAACAAAACAAATAACAGCAGGGCTGAAACTAAGAATAGCAAAATGTTACATCTTCTCAATATTCCTGTATGGTGCAGAAACATGGACATTAGACAAGAAAACAGAACAGAAAATTGAAGCCTTTGAAATGTGGATTTATAGAAGAATAGGTAGAATTGGATGGAAACAAAAGAAAACAAACGATAAAGTTTTAAAACAACTAAAAATAAAAAGAAAACTACTAAATACAATTAGAACAAGACAAATGAAATTTTTGGGGAATGTTGAAAGACACAACAGCCTACTAAAAGTAATATTGGAAGGGAAAATACATATACATAAGGTAAACGAGGCAGAGGCAGACCAAGACTAACATGGACGAGTAACATCAAAAGATGGACAAGTCAATCTATGACAACCTGCACCATCAAAGCAAGAAGCAGAGTAGAATGGCGATCCATAGTAGCCAACCTTCGTTGCGGAGACGGCACCCGATGATGTTGATAATGAGATTAGCAGTCATTTGAAATTATTTTAATATCACCATTACAGAATTTTGTAACAATTACATATATCTTTTTATATTTGCGGTACAGAATGTAGATCTCTGTAGTGTTTAATTAAATTTTCTACATTATTATTTTGTGCCACATCTTCACATTGAAGGTTGGTTGCCGTGGAGTATTGTTTACCACTGTCTGAAAGATACATCTTGATGCAGACATGAGTCTAATATGTACATTGGACAACAGTGATAGAGAAGAATGGACTGTATTCTATCTCAAAACACATTCATCTATGCTCAGAGCAAGTCTTTAAAAACATCATGGAAATGCCATGTTTAACACATTCTGCGCTAGGAGCCACAAAATAGCAGGCTTACTAAATTTAATTTATTGATGTTTTCACATTTATTTCCATTAAAACCTTGTCATTCTCTTATTAACCACTTTTCCTACTTTGTGAACAAATTGCCCCAACAAAATGCATAGGATATGAATAATGAGGTTTTGAAACAGCTGAAAATTTTAAGGGCACTTAGACATACACTAATATACTAAAAAATCTTCTTGGAAGGGAAAATGCAAGGTAAATGAGGCAGAGACAGACTAATACTAAGGTGGACGGAGATTATCAAAAGATGACTAGCATTAGAACCTATAATGTACATCATCAAGGCAAGAACAAGGTATAATGATGCTTCGTGGTAGTCAATCTTTGAAGTGAAGATGGCACATGATTATGATGATGAAAGAAAAAAAATACCTAATGCTTGTTGAAGCAAGTAATGATGAGTTCCAAATAATCACAATTCTAAAGCATGTAAGCTAATTTTTCCCAAATAACATTGATGCATTATGAAAAAAAAATAATCTTTGTATAATCTCGAACTTGTCACTTTCAGATCAAGGGAGCCACTCCAGTACTGATGTGCTCAGTCCCAGGATATGATGCCAGCTCAAGAGTTGATGACCTAGCCGCAGAACTCAACAAACCAATTACATCTATTGCTATTGGTGAGCTTCCACAAATGTAACTGCTGTTATGGATACACTGAATATTGCACTCTTCTGCAGACTAGATGGTTGGGATTCAGTTCCAAATTGTGACAGATTTCTTTTCTAGCCAACAAGGCTTTGGGACTCATCTAGTCTCTGTAAAATGATATCAGAGGTTTTATTTATGGAAAGTTATGTGATTTGACACTAACCTTATCACCCAAAAATATGCCAATGGTTATATAAAAATATGGAAGCTAACACCATATTCCTCATTGTCAGATGCCCTTTACTTTTATTATTATGATTACAGTTCTGTCAAAGAGTAACATAGTAGTTCACAATTTGAATGATATTGGTTCATTTCTTTCTAGTAGTCACCTCAACCGTAAAAATTGATTCCTGGTTGACAGTTAGAAAATGTAGCAAAGTGAGGAATAGTCAAGTGCTGTGGATTTGTAAAGTACAATCACAAGGATTCACACCTCAATGATGGGATGATGTGCTATAAAATTGTTTTTGTAATTTTCATTACCAAACTCTACAATGAACATTTCCTTATTTTCCATCTATGGTAGCTTTCCAAATATGCAGAGAAAAGATATTTCCTGCTTTACCAATATTTTTCAACCTAATTGAGTGATTGTAAATCTTGTAGAGGCTCATATAGTCTTCTTGAACTTAGCGTACAGTGATAGTTTCTCAGTGAATTAGCATAAATAGTGAATTTGTATATTGATATAATCTGGTTGACTTATTTTTATTTATTTCTATGCTCCTGTCAGGTAATTTAAAAAGTCACTTGCACAAATTAATAACATGAAACTGTTTTTGATGGTGTGCACTAGAAATTCACCAGATTATTCTGAATTCTTTTACTTCAGAACTGATTATGCAAACATGTGAGTGGTACAAAAAGGTAATAATCAGCATCAGGCTACAAGAAGTAATATGGGATACTCTTTTATGACTTTCTGCAATTACTAGATTTATGGAAGCATTTCATCTCACAATAATCTGCTGAGCTTAGGGAACTGAAAGAGGAAGTAGAATAATCCATTTATACTATGAAGTGATTTAGTTACTAATTTTTATGGAAAGAGATATTTTTTTAGATTATTTGTTAGACTTGTGTGTCTGAAGTATTTTTCTTCCTGTCTAGGCTCTGCTGAAGGTTTCACACAAGCGGACAAAGTGATCAACTCCTCCAGCAAGTCAGGGCGCTGGGTGATGTTAAAGAATGTTCATCTGGCTCCTCAATGGCTTATTCAGTTAGAGAAGAAACTACATAGCCTGCAGGTCCATCCTAGCTTCAGGCTGTTCTTGACCATGGAGATTAACCCGAAGGTGACTGAAAATAAATAACTCAATAGCAGAATGTTTCTTTTCAGTGGTGGAAATTGTACAGTTTTATCATCATCATCATCGTGTGCCGTCTCCGCAACGAAGGTTGGCTACCATGGATCGCCATTCTACTCTGTTTCTTGCTTTGATGGTGCAGGCTGTCATAGATTGACTTGTCCATCTTTTGATGTTACTCGTCCATGTTAGTCTTGGTCTGCCTCTGCCTCTTTTGCCTTGTATTTTTCCTTCCAATATTACTTTTAGTAGGCTGTTGTGTCTTTTAACATGCCCCAAAAATTTCATTTGTCTTGTCTTAATTGTGTTCAGCAGTTCTCTTTTTATTTTCAGTTGTTTTAAAAGTTCATCGTTTGTTATCTTTTCCTTCCATCCAATTCTACCTATTCTTCTATAAATCCACATTTCAAAGGCTTGAATTTTCTGTTCTGTTTTCTTGTCTAATGTCCATGTTTCTGCACCATACAGGAATATTGAGAAGATGTAACAGTTTTATAAAGTATACAAATATAGAAAGTTGGTCTTTATATATCTTTATTATAATGTATATTCAAATTCCTTAATCTTGTTACAAATAGCCATCTTTGAGTCTTATCTAATAACTCAAAGCAGTATACTTTTCACCAATAACCAATTCTGTCCCTACTCTTTCTAAGATATGTTCACAAGTACACAAACCTTTAGCCTGTAAACCTTTAATGTTTGATAGACTTATCCTACATTGTTAATAACCTGTTTTCATGAGATAGTCTGGACATACTCAAGTTGTTGTTAGTCATTAACAGTGAATTCACAGGGAAATAAATAATAAAACTATTTGAACAAATTGGTTGCTCAAACTAAAACTACAGAAATTGTAAGAGATGAAATATTAAATTAATAAAACTTATTGAAGAGCTGTCTTGAAACTATCCTATTGTTTATTGTTAGTAGTATAGCAACCTATGGAACTTTTGCTGTTTTTTTTTACAATACATTATATTGCTGGGGAGTCAGGATTTCTCTACCCACCTAGGTTTCTTTCCTTATCACATATGGTATACATCTAATTCACTACAAGAATTATGATTTATTTTTTATATTTTGCTTTGGAAGTTTGTAGTCTGCTCATTTTGATTTTCAGCTGCCAAGAGTTTTTTGCATTCTCAATTTTAATGTGGAAACAATGTTAACATCTGTGTCTGATAGGACTAGACACTTGACCTCATCTATCTTAGGTTAGGAATAACTAAAATAAACTCAGATTTTCATACAGGATTGAAACCAAACTTTTGTGTAAGATGTGAGCCTCGCTACAATGTACCGGAACACCCTAAATAAACCAATAGAGAACTAACTAGAGATGCTGAGCGTGACATTTTCTTTATGTATTGAAATGCAGTCAGTGATAACAGACAGATTCTGGAATAGGATTGTTTGCTCAAAAGAGATCCAGAAAAATATCCCAAGAACTACTAGGACTGTATGTTACATCCCACGAATGCAAAAAATGAGAGAGACTAGTGACAACATAATGAAGAAAATGAAAATATAGGTGGACAGTATTTTTACATTTCAAAGAGAGGTTAGGCATTAATTGCTTTTGGTAATTTATTTCTTGGTCTAAAACTGTGTATACAGGGTTATTTCTTGGTCTGAAACTGTGTATTCCTGATTATTTCTTGGTCTAAAACTGTGTATACAGGGTTATTTCTTGGTCTAAAACTGTGTATACAGGGTTATTTCTTGTCTGAAACTGTGTATACAGGGTTATTTCTTGGTCTGAAACTGTGTATACAGGGTTATTTCTTGGTCTGAAACTGTGTATACAGGGTTATTTCTTGGTCTGAAACTGTGTATTCCTGATTATTTCTTGGTCTAAAACTGTGTATACAGGGTTATTTCTTGGTCTAAAACTGTGTATACAGGGTTATTTCTTGGTCTGAAACTGTGTATACAGGGTTATTTCTTGGTCTGAAACTGTGTATACAGGGTTATTTCTTGGTCTGAAACTGTGTATACAGGGTTATTTCTTGGTCTGAAACTGTGTATACAGGGTTATTTCTTGGTCTGAAACTGTGTATACAGGGTTATTTCTTGGTCTGAAACTGTGTATACAGGGTTATTTCTTGGTCTAAACTGTGTATACAGGGTTATTTCTTGGTCTGAAACTGTGTATACAGGTTATTTCTTGGTCTGAAACTGTGTATTCCTGATTATTTCTTGGTCTAAAACTGTGTATACCTGCTTATTTCTTGGTCTAAAACTGTGTATACCTGCTTATTTCTTGGTCTAAAACTGTGTATACCTGCTTATTTCTTGGTCTAAAACTGTGTATTCCTGGTTATTTCTTGGTCTAAAACTGTGTATTCCTGGTTATTTCTTGGTCTAAAACTGTGTATTCCTGGTTATTTCTTGGTCTAAAACTGTGTATACCTGCTTGTTTCTTGGTCTAAAACTGTGTATTCCTGGTTATTTCTTGGTCTAAAACTGTGTATACCTGCTTATTTCTTGGTCTAAAACTGTGTATGTAGAAGCGGAGGGATGGAGAGAGTAGAGGAGGAAACAAAGACGAGAGAACAATCCAGAACTGAGGGGGCAGATAGGCGAGACGAGAGAATGAGGTCAAGGAGGAAAAAGGAAAAACACATTAAAACGAGGTCATGAGAAAAATAAGTAGAGGATGTGTCAAATTCACGTGCAAGATGTGGAAGGCCATCTCCAGAAGTGAGTGGGCAGACAAACGTGTAGGTGTAGAAGGGGGAGGAATGGAGAGAATAGAGGAATAAACAGACAAGAGGACAAGGTCAAGGAAAAAAGACATTAAGACAAAGTCAGTTGAAAAATGAGACTATAGGTCGAAATTCATGTGCAAAACATGGAAGGCCATCTCCAGAAGTGAGTGGGCGGACAGACGCGTGGGAAGCCAATTTTGATAGGCTGACAAGATCCAAATTTAAGAGGTAAACACAAAAGATTGAGAGGACTTGGGAGAAGCACTTGAGCAGACACTTGGAGAAATGTAGTCAGCAAGAGCACACGTGCTCGTTAGGAGCCGGGCGACCAGGTGGTCGGCCCATAGGGGGCTAACCTTAGCCTAATAGAATTAGACGCAATGTAGATTAGTTCGTGAGTTAGAATAATAGTCGAAGTACATGAGAGCAGACACTATTAAGAGACAGTTAGCAGCGGTGGCCAGGATACCGACGGACCGGTAAAAACTAGATAATATAGGTGGGGCCGCCAATGGGGGCGGTCCACAAGTAGTTTAGATGCAAGTATGAATGCGTTAGAGCCCAGAGACAAGTGTTAGGGCAATAGACTGAAGAAATTGTAGGTGCGCTGTAAGTGTCTGACCTGTCATATCCATTGTGGAACGAGAGTCCGATGTGACAGGAATAAAAGCCAGAACAAATTATTATATCCAAGCGTTGTTGTGTGTTACACATTTACAATTATCTAGCCTAGCGTCAACCCTCGGGGACGAATCAGAACAGCAGTAAAGTTGTTGCGGAAACACAACATGAAACAGTCATCATAACAAATCAGAAGTACTATGGGATGGAAGACAAGGTCAAGGCTGAGACGAGTGTCCAGTTAACACAGAACATGTTGGCCTGATTGTAAACACGAGCAGCACATTCCAGCAGAGGTCAATCAAGCCAGAGACTGACCGGGCAGGTGAAGGCCACCAGTAAGTAAACAAAGTAACGATCAATATATAGCAACACAGCTGACATCTGCCCATTGCCCTGCACGTCACAACAAACAAAGAAAGAAACTTTGGCCGGATACATGTATTCCTGGTTATTTCTTGGTCTAAAACTGTGTATACCTGCTTGTTTCTTGGTCTAAAACTGTGTATTCCTGGTTATTTCTTGGTCTAAAACTGTGTATACCTGATTATTTCTTGGTCTAAAACTGTGTATTCCTGGTTATTTCTTGGTCTAAAACTGTGTATTCCTGGTTATTTCTTGGTCTAAAACTTTGTATACCTGCTTGTTTCTTGGTCTAAAACTGTGTATACCTGCTTGTTTATTTATTGACTGAAACATTTGTTTTTGACAGATACCAACCAATCTGCTGCGCGCTGGACGGTGCTTTGTCTTTGAGCCTCCACCTGGTGTGCCAGCAAATTTGATGAGAACATTCACCACTGTACCTGCTGCTCGAATGTGCAAGGTAATGCTTCATTTTTAAAAGTATTCTTTGTGTGGAGTTAATCATAGAGTAGCAGCTTTATCATTGAAAATTAACTTTTATAAGTAAAGGTAAAGGTAAAGTACAAGACTTGAATCGGCATATAAGCGCGCGAGTTATCAACCTGATGTACTCGGCCACCTATCCAGAAGTGTTAGGAGATTTCTAGATAGTGTCACTTCAAGCATTGAAACATATGATTAGAGGCGGCATTCCTCACCTTTCGAGAGTACTACCCTGGTACCCATTTCTGCCAACGGCTGGGTCAGCCGCAGAGTTATTTTTTTTACAACCACAAGTACAATTCACACTGCTTCCAGCGGAAATCGAACACAGGTTGTCCAAACGTCGGTAGCCGAGTCTGGTGGTTTTCCCAACTAGACTACCGAGGCCCCATGTGACTTTTATAATTGGACTACAGTGAAGAATAGATCCCTCAGTCCTCGTTAATATGCTCTGACTAATGTAATTTGCCCCTGTTCTTATTTTAATTCTTTGTAACTTCAGGACTAGTGAAGCCCTGCTGTGGTCCCACCTCCCCTTCCCCTGAAGGTCATAATCCAGTAGTAATAAATTGTTTTTGAGCAACACAAATGAACATTTTTTATTCTGCAGAATACTGGATTTTATTCTGTGTTTATCTTATTTTTTTTTTTTTAAGAATAATATTTTATATCATAACTGAACATTAAAGAGCGAGATATTCAGAAATTGTATTTATTTTGTAATAAGACTGTTTTTCCATTTTTAAATTATTTCCGTTATTCATTTGATATGTCTCGGTAAAATGTGGCATATTGTTATTTGAAAGAGACATCAAAATTTTCATTTCATATAAAATTCTACAGAAGAATTCTTTTTAGAATATTTTAACTAAACAAGATTCTTCCTTTCCCATAATCCTGTAAGTCATTGGGGTCACAATGTATGTTTCCTCCCTGCTACTTTGTTTGCAGCTGCCTGTTATGAGCTGGCAAATTCAAGACGTGTCAGTTCATTGATCTCATCTCCCTATCATTTCTTTGTCTTCTAAATTTTCTCCTCTGTACATTCACTGTTCCCTGTGTGATAATTTTTGCAGGAACAGGGATCTATGTGCTTCCTGATCAAGTTTGGAAACCTTTTCTTTTATAACATCTCCCAAACAGGTTAGCAGCCAAGAATTGGTCAGTTGGTGCAATCAAGAGGAAGTGAGACTGCTAGATAAATCATGTGCTCAGACAATATTTAGATATAATAACAAACATTAGCGTGCAGTTGACTCCAGGGGAAGATGATAAAGAGTAGATCAAAGACATTCTGGCAAAGAACTATAGAGGCAGTGATTCACAGCATGGGTCAGATGTTCACCAAGAACGACCACAGACAAAACAAGATGAGTGTATTTTGCTGCTGATGTACAAAACTAACTTGTAATTTCTAAATTGTGTCCTTTCTCAGACTATGTCAGATGAGTCATCACAATCCCTTGATTAGATATTGTAAGGTAACTCACTTTTTAAAATATATTTGTTTTTAAAAGGCACCAAATGAAAGAGCTCGCCTATACTTCCTCCTGGCCTGGCTTCATGCGATTCTCCAAGAGCGCATGCGATACACCCCACTGGGCTGGTCCAAGAAGTATGAGTTCACAGAGTCAGACTTGCGTGTTGCCTGTGATATGCTGGATGTTTGGGTAGATTCTGTAGCAATGGTGAGAAATTGTTTTAAAGTTTTTGTTTGATGTTGATCTCTTGTGGTTTCTAAAGAAATATCTTTATTAACCCTAGATTATGATACCTATCTGTGACTCACATGTTTACGAAACCATGGTAAAAATTACTACCACTGAATTGTAACATTAGGAGCTCTAAAATAGTATTTTCTTTGAGCTTTTAGCACACAGCTGTGTGTTTACACAAGGAGAGACACAGGGATTTGAATTTCCTGTCTCAGGATGATTTATGACCTGGATTTGACAGCTTGGACTGGATGTGATACAATGGCTATCAATACGGACGCTGTAAGTCCATTAGTTTGTCCAGCTATCTTATAGCATTATTCACTACGTTTCCAAAGTTACAAAGGGTTGCTTGATGTCAGTCAATGACTGAGGAAATTTCCCTGGTCACAGCAAAAAGAAAAGAAAAACAACTGATTTCTTTAAAATTGGCGATTATATTTTCACATTAGGTGAGATGTCTCACGAAATTCGGTTTGAGGGAGGAAGTAGTAATTTGGAAGTTACATAGGAGGAAGAAATGTCTGACCACAGCAAATTGTCAAATTTTGAAGAATTTGTATTTTGATGATGTAATCTTTACTGCCCTATCGTAATCTAGGGTTGAGTCCATTGATTTATAAAGAAAATTATTAAATGTTGGCCAGTTTAGCTAATGTTAACAATTTAATGTTCTTATTTTTTTTTTTTTTCATATGCTATAATTTATTTTTATAATTTTCAGGGACGCACTAACTTGCCACCAGAGAAAGTCCCTTGGGATGCAATCAGAACCCTTCTGTCAGACTGCATCTATGGAGGAAAAATTGATAACAGTTTTGATCAGGTATACATTCTATCTATGTAGATACTAATTATTGGAAATCAATTGTGAATGTTTCAACAATTAAACATGGTGTTAGGCAAGGTTGTGTACTGTCACTAGATTTATTTGATATGTTTAGTGAGATTATTTTAAAATCCAAAAGGGGCATGCCTGGAATAACAATTGGAAGTCATAATATAAATAACCTCAAGTATGCTGATGATACAGTCTTAATTGCTAAGAGTTAAAATGAATTACAAGAAGCGTTAGACATTATACTGAAGGAAAGCAAAATTAGAGTACACAGCCACAATAGCAATAAGGCAGAGGTAATGGTAGCAACAAAGAAAAAGACTTTACCACAATGCACAATAAAGACATGTGGAACAATATTAAAAGAAGTAAATGAATTTACGTGCCTGGCAACAATGTTAACCTCAGATGATAGATGTATAACATAGATGAAATGCAGAATCATCATCATATGCCATACCGGTTGGTGTAGGCGATCATGTCCTTCCACAATCTTCTATCTACAGTGCATCGTATCAGTTCTTTTATTGATTGTTTTCCATGCCATGACACCAAGCTATCATGTACAATAGAACAACAGATAAGAAAATCACAGGTGGCTGTAGAATTGTGGTTTTACAGAAGAATATTAAGAATACTAAGAACAACTAAGAGTAATGAAAATGTTTTGAAAGAGGCCAAAGCAAAAAGAGAGATAATTACCAATATTAGGAAGAAACAATCATCTTTTTTTAGTCTTGTAATGATAAGGAAACAGCTCAATTATGTTGTGAGAACTTGGAAAATCGAGGGACGAAGAGATAGAAGGAAGCAAATTGAGGGACAAAGAGATTGAGGAAGCAGAGAGAAAAGGTACCTAACAGCTTAAGTGAATGGCTTGGTAGAAGGTCAACAACAGAAATGATAAATGTTGCGATTGAGAGTTGTGGATAGACATGATCACATTATGCCAGTAGGCATGGTAATTGATGA
The DNA here is from genome assembly GCA_032433765.1 of Megaustenia siamemsis. Taxonomy (NCBI): domain Eukaryota; kingdom Metazoa; phylum Mollusca; class Gastropoda; order Stylommatophora; family Ariophantidae; genus Megaustenia; species Megaustenia siamemsis. The sequence goes on along the minus strand of JAVIAB010000050.1, from coordinate 57,116,238 downwards.
TGGTGATGAGTTACTAACATTTATTTAGTCATTATGAACGAGAAAAGTGCTTGGAGTTCTTTCATTTACGTTCACACCTAAAATAAAGGATCACACCTCTTCATCATCCACCCTTAAAAGGACCTTATGTGCATCATGTTGGGGTTTGAAGTAAAATTGTGATATTTGTGTCTTTTGGCCCAACACATCTGACTTCAGCATGACAATTTTTAGTCCAGGGTTGTCTTCCCTCCTCCATCCCTACTCTCTTGGCCAGACTAGACAGGTTATTCTGTTTCTGGATGCACCATGTAGATGTGGAGCAGGGCTGGATGGTTCTGGTTCACTGATCCTGGCACAAGCCATCAGTTGTGGGTCGTTGACAACATCCAACTCTGCTGCTGTGAAGAGCGTTTGCCTCCAGTGCTTGGAGCCACCTGTGCAACATTTATGTCATATTGTCCGGCCACACATATGGAGAATATTCTTGTTGGCACTATATCCTTCAGTCATTATCTGTTCTAAATAAGTTTCATCATCAGATCGCATGTCCTTTGCAGAAGGTTGCATTCACAGACTGTCTGAAAGAATCTCTGCCTCTAGCCAGATCTCCCACTTCTTCTGTTGTTATGTTTGTCTCCTTGATGTAAACAAGTTCAGATGCTTTACATTTCCAGAATTACTGTGAAACTGGTTCTTATTATCATACCTAATCAATCACTCAACATTTGAGGTCATTTCATTGATCTAACATTAGAATTTGGGAGTTAGTAATGTCTATTTTCTTAATAATGTTTGGTATTGATTGGAACTGTTATTTGTCGATTCTCCAGCGTTTATTGAATACCTTTGTAAACAAGCTGTTCACACCTAAAAGCTTCGAGGCAGACTTTGTCCTTGTCCATGACATTGATGGCATCAAAGGAAAGCATATCTTGATGCCTGACGGCGTTAGGTAAGCTAGAATGTTCTAAATAATTTTAACATGTCCAAATGTATCTTGCAATGTATTATTTTGTCATGTAAAGTTCATGAAATTATCAAACATTTCTGATTTTTATAATCAAACTTCTGATGCAATAATAATTTGGTTTCTGGATCCTGTATGTTACTTTTTATTCCCCCCACTAACAATTTCTACTTGTCTGTTCTGTATCATATGTTATTAGAAAAGATTTCATAATCAAATGCGTATATATGTGCTGTCATAATCATGTGTGAAGTTGGAAAGGTTCCTGCTTTAATCCTAAATTACGATAGTGTAGTAAAAATTACGTCAAGTTACAAATTCTTCAAAATGTGACAGTTCGCCAGGGTCAAACATGTCCCCCTACGTGTACCTTTCTAATTACTACTTCCCACAGTGACCCCTGAGTGTTGGATTTGTTTCCATTTATAAACATAATGCTTGTTATTTTCTTCAGTAAAAGTAAAGTGCCCCGTCACGGCAAGTGGCGCATAGGGAACATGGTGTTAGTGACCATAAATTTTACAGACCTACGGCACATGATTTTTGGGGTAATGTGGTCGGTATTACGCCCGTGCCGCTTTACTTTACCAGAAAAAAATCCGGTACCCACTAAAGGCTGGGTGAACCCGGAAGCCGCCAGTTGGGATCGAACCCTACCTCTTGTCTTTTGTAGTCCAGTTCACTAATCACTGAGCTATCATGGCTCCCATTATTTTCTTCAATGTTTGAGTAGTATGTTTAAGTATGTGGAGAATGAAGCACACAAGTAACTTGTTTCTCAATAAAAATTTTGCTCTGGCTGATGAACTCATGCTAGAAGAACAACAACTACCCTAAATGAATATTAGTGTTGAAACTATTGTACAACAACCCTCGATTCCTTTAGGTTGATGCCAGATAGGTGTCTCTGCTTGAAGTTTAAAAAATGTTTCTAGAAGAGAGATGATATTCAATTTGAGATGAACATATTTTCATAATGAATAGAAAATGTTTAAAATACTGAAAAACATATTCAGAAATATTTAATTTTCATGTGTTTGTGCAGTTCAAAATAAAAATGTTTAGTCTACGTTCTAAATGAGTAACCCTCAGTTGATTTAAATCTAGATTATAACATCGTTGTCAAAATGACGAAGGCAAAATAAACATTCTTGAAATTTGACAGTTTGCCGCATGCAGAAAATTTGTTTCTTCCAAATACCTTTCCAATTATTCCCCTTGTGACCCCTGACATGTCATTGCTGACGGATTTTTGTTTTTTTACATACAATATTCAAGCTTAGTAAAAACTTCTAATGCAGTTTACATGTGCTGCTTTATATATATATAAATTTGGCCATAAGTACAATAATTTTGTTGGTTTTTTTTAAAAACTTCTGACTGAAATCTCTTCTGCTGTTGATGAGACATAAAAAAAACCTTTCTATAAACGGGATAGGCAATGAACAATACTAAGGTAAAAGCTGGACTGGCAGCCGAGTGTCAATAAGCAAAGTATCGTTCGATAGCGCTATGCATTCAAATTCTGAGCTTTAAATAGGGCCTATACTGGCAAATGATCACTACATCATCCTATAGTTATTAGGTAAATGCAAAGCTTTGTAGCAGCAAACGACGCTGAAATGGTCGATGTGTCAATAAACAAAGCAGCACCCAATAGCGTTAGATGTTCAAATTCTGAGCCATAATTAGGGCCTGTGCCGACAAATGATCACTGCATCATTCCCACAGTTCTTAGGTAAATGCAAAGCTTTGTAGCAGCAAACAACTCTCAGATGGTCGATGTGTCAATACACAAAGCAGCACCAATAGCGCTAGGGGTTCAAATTCTGAGCCATAAATAGGGCCTGTGCCGGCAAATGATCACTGCATCATTCCCACAGTTCTTGGGTAAATGCAAAGCTTTGTAGCAACAAACAGTGCTGAGATGGTTGACTGTCAATAGACAAAGCTGCACCCTATAGCGTTAGACATTCAAATTCTGGGCCATAAATCAGATCTAAGCCAGCAAATGATTACTGTATCCTATTCCAGTACTCTTCTTAAGTAAATGCAAATTTATTTTACAAAAAGTTCAAAGAAATTATTATTTCTCCAAACTACAATGAGCATTCAACATTATCACGAACATATTGTAAACATGTGACTCACAGATAGGTATCGTAGTGTAGGATTAAAATAAAAAGGTTCAATTGTATTTCGGGATGAATCATATATGCTAGACTTAACAATTGTTTTGTGATGTGTATAAACATATATTAATTCTTTTCAGCTGACAATGATTTCTTGTCTGTAATCTTAGGCGTGAACAATTTGTCCAGTTTGTGGAAAACATGGAAGGTTCTCAAACTCCTTCATGGTTGGGTCTGCCAAACAATGCAGAGAAAGTGCTGCTCACAACACAGGGTGAGATTTAGCAAATGAATCAATTATCTGGTTAAAGTATAGCTTCATTGTCACTGGGCAATAAAAACATTAGAGATATCATTTAAAGAGTAAAAAGAAAGGCATAAAATCCATGTGGAGCCATGGAAAGCTCGAATAATCGCAATAAAATAACACCAAATGGCGTTTAACAGCTTTGTGAAAAAGAGAAGACAAAATCAGCTTTTGGCTTCATGTCTTCAATGGAAACAGACAATAAATCAGAAAACAGTTTTTCATGGAGATTACTATGTGGATGTTTTATTTTCTCTGTGTAGTCAGATGTGGGCTGGGTGGTTTAGAGGTAGGATGTCTGCCTTTAGACTAGAAGGGAGGGTCCTGAGTTTGAATCTACCTCAGGAATTTTGATCTTCAAATCTGTGGTTTCTTCATGGTATTACTATCCCCAGGTATCTGGGCAGTGAGATCTGATGTCGTGACCTGTCAAATAACTGCAAAAAAAAACAGGAGTTTCTTTGTACCCTTTGCACATAGATTATATTGTCAATCTGTGACTGACTTGTTTATGATACTATAGAAAAAATTGCTTCCACTTAATTGTATCATTAGGAGCTAAAAAAAATAGTGTTTTCTTTGAACTTTTAGACACACAGCTTTGTGTTTACACTAGGATGAATATAGATAAATCAGAGGTCATATTTTAAATAATCTTAAAGTATGCTGTACTAAATACAATTAAGACAAGACAAATGAAATTTTTGGGGCATGTTAAAAGACACAACAGCTTACTAAAAGTAATATTGGAAGGAAAAATACAAGGTAGAAGAGACAGAGGCAGACCAAGACTAACATGGACGAGTAACATTAAAAGATGGTCAAGTCAATCTATGACAGCCTGCACCATCAAAGCAAGAAACAGAGTAGAATGGCGATCCATGGTAGCCAACCTTCGTTGCGGAGAAGGCACACGATGACGATGATGAAAGTATGCTGATGATAACAGTCTTAATCGCTAAGAGTGAAAATAAGTTACAAGAAGTGTCAGACATTGTAAGGCAAAAGAAAGCAAAAATAAGGGATGCAGCCTTAATAGCAAAACAGAAGTAATGGTAACAAGAAAGAAAAAGACATCACCGCAGTGCACAATAAAACAAGTGGAACAATATTAAAACAGGTAAATGAATTTAAATATCTGGGAACATTGTTAACCTCATATAAAAAAAAAAAAAGTAAAGTACCCCCGTCACGCCAAGTGGCGTGTAGGGAATATGGTGTTAGTGACCATAAATTTTACATACCTTCTGCACATGATTTTTGGGGTAATGTGGTCGGTATTACGCCCGTGCCACTTTACTTTCCCAGAAAAAAATCCGGTACCCATTAAAAGCTGGGTGAACCAGAAGCTGTCGGTTGGAATCGAACCCTACCTCTTGTCCTTTGTAGTCCAGTTCAGTTAACGTCATATGATATATGTATTTTTTACAATAGGAACAAGAAAAAGAGTTTTTAAATGATATGCACATCTAGTCTTAACGTATGGATGTGAATCATGGACAACAAACAAGAAAATCAATGGAGGCTAGAAATGTGGTTTTACAAAAGAATATTGAGAATACCATTGACAGCTAAGAAGAATAATGAAAACGTTCTGAAATAGGCCAACGCAAAAGAAGAGCACTAGAGTTTGAACACTACAAAATGTAAAATTTTGAAGAATTTGTGTTTTGAAGCTGTAATTTTTACCATGTTATCATAATCTAGGGTTAAAAGTTGTTGGCAGTTAATGGTTCAACAAACATACCGTAATGACCTCTATCTATCTATTCCTTTCGAGCCGTAACCGGCCCATAGGGCGTAGACCAAGATACACCTTCTCCTACATGAATTTTTTTTTGTTCTAGCAGTTTTCTTTTAAAGATATTTTATCAAATCTCGCCATCTGTCTCTGTTCTGTGCAAGCAGTTCTATCTCATTGAGGGAGCCGACTCCTGCTGCTCTTGCCTCTCTCATCAATGTTCTTCTCAGTGTCTCCCTGGGTCTTCCTCTTTTTCTTTTACCTGTTGTTTCCCATATGAGGGCTTGCTTTGCTATTCGATTATTATCTCTTCTCATCACATGTCCAACGTATGACCATCGTCTTTTCTTTATTACTGAAGATATTAGTGGTTGATTGGCGATTTCTCTAATTTCCTCGTTTGTTTTGAATTCGTTCCATGCTATACCAAGTATTTTCCTTAGACATTTATTTTCGAATGCGTTCAACTTTGTTTCTATATCGCTTGTTGTTTTCCAGCTTTCACACGCATACGTAAGGGTTGATAGTACATTTGATTTGAATAGCCTAAGTTTTGTGTTTGTGCTAATGAGTTTTGATTTCCACAACTTTTCAAGGCTTCTGAAAGACATTGCTGCTTTAGCTATTCTGATTCTAATTTCTTTGCTCGTATCCCCTTCTCGATCAATGTGACTTCCAAGATAGATAAAGTGATTGATCTCTTCTACTGGTTTGTTTTCCATGTATATTTTGTCACTTGTTGGAATTAAACTTTTCATGACTTTAGTCTTTTCATGATTGACCTCAAGCCCAATTTTGCTGGCTATTGATGATAGTTCATTTGTGTTTTCCTGCATCGTTTTTATCTGACTGCTGATGAGAACTATGTCATCAGCAAAGTCGAGGTCCTCCAAATGGTCTCCTTGTATCCATTCGATGCCTTTATTACCAGTGCAGCATTTCTTCATTATGAAGTCCATAACAATTCCAAATAACAAGGGCGATAAAATACATCCTTGTTTAACCCCAGAATGACCTCTGCTTGGACAATATTGCAACTAACAATTACCTATGTCAAAGACAAATGTTTCAGGCCAAAAGATGCAAATATTGCGGTTTGCCATAAACTATTGACACAGCACATCTATGCTTACTTACATAGGTGAACGCTGAAGAAAAAAGAACACATGTTTTTACTTATCAAACCACAACACAACACAAACACGTTCACTTAACATCCTTTTAAGGACGAATGACGAAGAGGAATTCTTCAGTCTATGAATACTCTAGAATACTTTAGTCATCGGGTGAATGCAAGCAACTTATCTCTGATTTGTTATTGGCAGTCTTCTGTTTCATTGACTTTTCAGATTTTGATCTGTTTTGTTTGGCTTCGCATCTTGTTTAAGTCTTTGAATTGAAATGTTGGACCATTTTGTCTTGTCATTTCTGCGAAGCTTTTAAATCCTATTGTGTGTTTTTTTTTTTATTGTAGTGAAAGATTAACCCTGGATTACAATACCTTTGTAAAAATGACAACCCCAATATAAATATTTTTGGAATTTGATAGTTTGTGGTAGACAAACATTTCCCCACTCCCAATACTCTCATAATTATTACTACAGGTGACCCCGGAGTGTTGGATCAAACACCAATGTGCATTTCAGAAAAATTATGATGCTTCTTAATAATGGGGCTACTGTTCATATATATATATGTTTATTATTTTTATTATAAAATAATATTGCATGTGTAATACAACAGTAAATGAATTGTCTATATATGACCAAGGTCCTTTAATCTATCTATCTTTCTATTGACCTTTCGAGCTGTAACCAGCCCATAGGGCATAGACCCAGATACTCTTTCTCTTATCTAAGTTTTTATTCTAGCAGTTTTCAATCTTTCTAAAGATATTTTATCAAATCTCGCCATTTGTCTCTGTTCTGTGCAAGCAGCTCTATCTCACTTAGTGAGCCGATTCCTGCTTCCTTTGCCTCTCTGATCAATATTCTTCTCAGTGTCTCTCTGGGTTGGCCACTTTTTCTCTTACCTGTTGTTTCCCACATGAGGGCTTGTTTTGTTTTTTGGGTCCTTTAATCAGTTAACAATAAATAACATAGATGGCCACAAATACTAACTCAAGCATGGAGAGTATAAAGAAATATAAATCTCTTGATTTTCCATATAAAAAAAGAAAAATGTAATTTTATCACAGTTTTTTACAGGGTGAAGGAGAAATGTTTATGTTTGCCCAATAATGAAACAAACACTTTATGTTGAAGTTTCTGTCTGTTCTCGTGACCAGGAAGTAGTATGATTGCTCATCTCCTGCGTATGCAACTCTTGGAGGAAGAAGTCACTGCTTCCCCTGATGAACAAAAGAGAATGGCAGATGGTAGACCAGCTTGGATGCGAACTCTACACACTTCAGTCAGTGCTTGGCTTCTGTTGGTTCCACAGGTACAGATAACTGTAATTTTCTTATTTACCACTGTTAGTGTTGAATAAATGTGCCATGTCATTGTATGCATGCTTGCTTTATTTAGTAATTGAACCAAATGTTTATATGAATGACACTGATTACTAACTTACTTCAACATGTGAGAGATATTCATCTGATAGATAAATATTATTATTGGTTGTCTTTCTTGTGTAATTTATCGCTTGTAACACTTTATATAATGTAATACAAGCTTACCTCAGTCAGAATTCGCAATAATTTCTTACAGATGTGAGTACTAAATATTTATTTATGACTATTCTAATGTAACACTTCTTGTGTAAAAATAATATTTAAGGTGTTTCTTTGCTTCATCTATACACTACACAGTAATGTCTCAAACTACTTATATTAACATTCTTCTTTCTTTTCTTTATTGTCAGATATTTTGTGGTCTCAGATCATATTTTTATAACGTTTTATTTAAAATTGGACAGATCACGTCTTTGTTGCATGAAAGAGTCAGTAGTATAATGAGTTAGTCTTAAACTACAGGGACAACAAATAAATAGTTTGCCTCCTTGAAAGAATGGTTTGTGATTCATTCCATGAAAAGCATATATAAGAAGAAAAGAAGTGCACAGAGTTCAATGCATACGCTTTGAGTACAAATGGACTTACAATATTTAAAAAAACCTGATGACCAAATTGGCTGCCAGAAGTGCAAAAGCTAGAATTTTGCATCACACTAACACTCAAAAGAGCCCATAAAAATTGAGAAAGAAGTGCTGAGAAATGAAAATTTGAACATGTTAACTGTAGGAGCTATACATCTATGGACTGTGTGTTAGTTACAGGTCTTAGCCTTCTTTTAAGGTTTGTGTTTAGTTGAAACAGGTAAATACAACCTTTGGGTGTAACAAGACTGGCAATCATATATACTTTTAGTGGAAAAACATGCCTTGTGCACAGATGGGCACAACAGCCATTTGTAGTGGTGGTTGTAGTTATAAAGCAGATAAGGTATCTAATTTTATTTAAATCTTGCTGTATTGTAACATTAATTGGTGACAAAATAAAATTAATAAAATATCTTGCATGTAATAATTAAGTGAATGGATACAAGGAGACCATTTGGAGGACCTCGACTTTGCCAATGACATAGTTCTCATCAGCAGTTAGATAAAAAAGATGCAGGAAAACACAAATGAACTATCATCAATAGCCAGCAAAATTGGGCTTGAGATCAATCATGAAAATACTAAAGTCATGAAAAGCTTAATTCCAACAGACGACATACATGGAAAACAAACCAGTGGAAGAGATCGATCACTTTATCTATCTTGGAAGTCACATTGATCGAGAAGGGGATACAAGTAAAGAAATTAGAATCAGAATAGCTAAAGTAGCAATGTCTTTCAGAAGCCTTGAAAAGTTGTGGAAATCAAAACTCATCAGCACAAACACAAAACTTAGACTATTCAAATCAGATGTACTATTAACCCTTACGTATGCGTGTGAAAGCTGGAAAACAACAAGAGATATAGAAACAAAGTTGAATGCATTCGAGAATAAATGTCTAAGGAAAATACTTGGTATAGCGTAGAACGAATTCAAAACAAACGAGGAAATTAGAAAAATTGCCAATCAACAAACTAATATCTTCAGTAATAAAGAAAAAAGATGGTCTTATGTTGGACATGTGATGAGAAGAGATAATAACCGAATAGCAAAGCAAGCCCTCATGTGGGAAACAACAGGTAAGAGGAAAAGTGGAAGACCCAGAGAAACACTGAGAAGAACATTGCTGAGAGAGGCAAGAGCAGCAGAAATTGGCTCCCTCAATGAGATAGAGCTGCTTGCACAGAACAGAGACAAATGGCGAGATTTGATAAGATATCTTTAAAAGAATTGAAAACTGCTAGAACAAAAATTCAGATAAGAGAGGGAGTATCTTGGTCTATGCCCTATGGGCCATCTACGGCTCGAAAGGTCAATAGATAGATAGAATATTTAAGACATGTCTCTTCAATATGTACAGTTAGGATCATTATTGCAAAAACGATTTTCTCTGTTTCAATGTGGTATCTGCTTATTCTTTAGATATATGCTTCTCTGTTCAATTATATATTTCACATATGCTCTAATTTGATTCTCTAATTTATAAATTGACCAGGAAAATGTTTTGGAGGTAATATGCCTACAGTTAGATCTCAACATATCGCCCCTCCCATTTTTTTTGTGCTGATCGCTTCCCATTTTTGTTACATCAGAAACATGCCATCAAAACAAGTTTTAAATTGTCTCTTTATTTCTTCTTATATCATCTCTATTTCTTCAGTCATCTCTCTATCTCATCTGTCATCTCTCTATCTCTTCTCTGTCCTTGTGTCAAACAACTCAGCTACCACGTGTAAACCCTCCTTTAATTTTTGTTGGTTTAATTTAAATATTCACTTCACCAAATTGTGGATTGATTTTAAGCTCTCCCCATAATTCACTATTCAAATTATTTCATATATCATTTTGTCAATGTTAGAAATATACTTCACCATGGTCCACAGTATCTAAAAAAAAAAAACCGCAATTTTGCTTTTAATAACCATCTCAGAAGGCCATAATATGTTTCATGCTGAGCTGTATAGGCTGCATAACTGGGAAATATGTTTGTGTTTTCTGGGAGATTTACTTCAGATAAAAAAAGATTATCTTCAATCTAAATCTCTTTAACATGTGCTAAGTCTATTGTGTCTGGGTCTCAGTCTGATTATAATGAAACTTTTCTACAAATGTTGGACATCCAGTGATATTGTGCTACCTTGTAATGTCTTTCTCTTCATTGCCAACATTTAGCTTTTATAATACAGAAACTTTCTGTTTGCTCTGCACTTCATTTCACGTTAGCAGATCTTGTGCCAACCATTAATATTTTATTCTCTTTTATATATTTTTCTTGCAATCATTATTCATCTGGTCAACTGGCTGTTATCTAATGTTATACCCATTAGCTTTGTCAGCAGCTCTATAGATTCCCCCCCCCCCCCCCCCAAATAATTTTATTAAAAATAATTGTGTTCAGTACTATAAGCTGCAGATTTCTCAATGAATCTTTTCATACTAATTTAGATCTGTTTAATTTGTAGTTTTTTTTTGTTTCTTTTCTCAGCCATCTACTTCATTGTCATTATTTTTGTCTGATTTTCCCATTTTTTCAAGAGACCTTTCATTTTGTTTGCATTTTCATTATTTTTGTTATAGACAGTATTTATTGGTTTTTAAAATTACCTTTCTATGATTTAAAAAAAAAATATCACCATAGCCATTGATATATGAATCATAAGTAGTAATAAATGGACAAAAGTACTGAATTAGGATTGAGAAAAAAATCAGTCAATTTGTTGACAAGGCTTTAATACCTTAGTACTTCAATTGAGTATGTGAGACATAGTTATACTGCTTTGAGGATTACTTTTTGGGAAGCACATGGCTGGAGAGTATCAGTCCGGTCATTTTCCAGTCAAGTGGACACTAGTTTCTCTTAATTGGGAAGAAATTAAAAAGAAACCCTGACTTGAGAATCACTTGATGACTGCACTCAGACATTTGACAATATTGTAGCACACCTCTAAAAATAAACTTTTGGTTTGATATATGTTTTTTCACAGTGCTAATTCAGTGACCCCTATTGTTTAATTTTAATACTTGTCTGGCCTCTGGGTTTCCCTATGATTTATTGATGTGAGGAATAGTTAAAAACATGTTTTTTTTTATCACAATCGGTGGTGCACTTGCAGTAAGTGAAGGCACTCTATGTGCTTTTTTAAATAACACATTTCTTAGTACCTTATTCATATTTGACAATCTAGTAATATTCCATTGTACTTTATTCATATTTGACTTTGTTCACAATATTGGTCACAATTATTATTACTATTGCTAACTCTGAAGCTGAAATCAAAATAGAAACAAAATTTGTCAGAATTTTCATTTAAAATAACTTGATCACTGTGACAAGAACTTTTTCAGGGACTTTTGCTTAGCAAGTAACTATTTGCTACACAAATCAGATTTACTATGCGTGCATTCCATTAATATTATAGAAATATATAGCAAAATTGAAAAAAAAAAACTCTTTGTTTAAGAGATTGTTAGTGAACTACACAAGCTTTTATTTCACATTTGACCGAAAGTGTTCACAAGGGAAATTACTCCCTAATGTGTTGATAGGTTATACTAAATGCAGAATCTCAAATTAACAGAAACATAGCTATTTTACATGCAATAGTGTAATTTTGCTTTTTTATTCTATATATTATATATTATATTTTATATATTTTAATTTTTAAAACATAATTTCTCCATCATTGTGCTGCTTACAACAAAAGTCCTGAGAGTGTTGGTTTAGGAGAGTTCATATAGAAGCACATTGTTTGATATCATGTTTCTATTAGCATTCATGAGAAACTGCTAGGTTTACAAGCTGCATCACCAAGCGTAGGTATTTGCTCATAGAATCACCCATCACACCTGCCCATGTTTATTTGAAAAGCATTGCCTCACCAAAGAAGCTTTTTGTTGCAAATCTACTTAATATATTTGAGGAGAAACAGCTGATAGTGGACATCCTTGTGTCCAATTTTTGTTCTCCCCCCTTTTGTTTGAAACAATATTTTACCATATGATGTAAAAGTTTTATATTAACACTGAATAGCACGGTTGTGACTGTATCATCACAAATATAGAAAAGCCTGATGGTAATATACATATATACATAATATACATATTACATAGTTCATACACAATGGCATAATATCATGTCAATATAAAAGTTGTATTATGAACTTCAGAAAATTGTAATATAAATATAAGAAATGATTATTGTTCTTTGCAAAAATGCCATTTTTTCTATATATCATTGATCATGCCATGGTAGAGGGTGGCCAGGTGGATTAAAATCGATCATTTTGGAATCAGATGGACATCGATCCGTTCCAAGGTAGGATCAAGGGTTTTTTTTTGTCGCGGGTGAAATACCTGGCCTGTATACCATGTGGAAACTGCACTGGGTGTGCAGCTTTATCCCCCCCCCCTTTCCAACCTTACAAAAGATCTCACATATGGGATAATCACCTTAATGATAGATTGTTTTTTTTATTTTTGGACACACCATGCAGCAAGTTGGTATTGTACCATACAGTTTTTCATTCTTCTTGCTTCATATGACACTTGAGGGTTTGTCTTATTATTCAGTTGAGTGATCATTCACTTCTAGTATACTTAGCAATTAAACTGTTCAGGCACTGACCGTCTACTCCTTCCATTAACCACATTTACTAACCTTGATTATTTGTTCAATACATTGACAGTGATATTTTTTAAATGTACAATTTACCATTGACATATATATCACTGGGGAGAGATGGAATAATATAATGGTAAAGCAAAAAACTGAAATTAAATTACATTTTGTCTGCTGTAAACAGTTTATCTTGTTAGTAGTTGTTGCTCCTTGTATTTCTCGCAATCTCAGTACAATGAACTGGAGAATCAGATGAATTTTTTTTTTTTAAATAAGTGCTTTTTAACATTATTTAACAGATAAGGTATTTAAGTGGATGTAATAGACATGTCATAAGAGGTGACTAAGGAGGTTGATCGATGGCTTGACAAGCTGTCATTGTAAAAAGTATTTTTATGGAAACAGAGCCATAGATTTTAGAAGCAGGGATGTAATGTGTGCCTATATATATATATATATATATATATATATTGAATATTTGTATATATATATTGAATATTTTTATATTTCAAAAACTAGTTGCACAGAACAGCTAATTTTTATTGTTGATTTGTCATTTCTCATTGCTGATTGGTTGTAGGAACTAATTCTTACCCATGACCTACAGTAGAATTATAATAATGTGAATAATTCACATTTTTGCATTAGTTTTATCTCTTTCAACTGTGATAGATTGTTTTTTTTTTAATTTTACAGTGTTATTATTTTCATTTAACTGTTGTGGTCTGTTTTAAAAGTATTAATTCTGTAAATTCTGCAATCAATATAGAGGTATATCTCTTCTCAGCCATGTAGGAAAGCTATACGCCAAAATCTTGGAAAAAAGGCTGAGACCAATAATAGAACTACAGTTAAGCGATTCTCAAATGGGGTTCCGAAAAAACAGAGGATGTACCGACGCACTATTCACACTGAAACAGCTTGCAGAAAAAACGACAGAACACAATCAAAACTTTTACATAGCATTCATTGACCAGGAAAAAGCATTCGACAGAGTAAACAGAGAACAACTGTGGGAGATACTAACAACATATGGAGTAAGCCAACATCTAACCAACATTATTAAAAGCCTCTGCATCAACAGCAGCTGCAGGGTCAGAACAGCAGCAGGCTACACAGACCACTTTGAAGTTAGATCAGGCGTAAGATAGGGGTGCGTACTATCCTCCCTACTGTTTATTACATACATGGACCATATATGCAAGCTAGCCAACCCATCAGAGACAGAGGAGATCAACGAGCTTCTATTTGCAGACGATCAAGCACTAATACATGAAACAATAGAAGACATACAAGAACACTTAAACAAACTCAACATCTCAGGCACGAAATACAACATGAAAATCAACATCAACAAAACAGAAGTCATGAACGTCTCCAAAAATAAACAGAACATCAACATAACTATAGAAGGCAGACAACTAAAACAAGTAGAGGAATTCAAATACCTAGGAAGTCTAATGACAAACGATAATTCTCAAACGGCAGAGATAGAATCAAGATGCAACAAAGCTTGTTGAATCATCAGACAGTTATCACCACTATTGTCTAACAAGGAAATAACTCTGGAGGCAAAACGAGCACTATACAATACAATCTTCATCCCAACGTTGTGCTACCAATGCCATACCTGGACTCTAGATGCAAGAACAATAAGAAAAATAACCTCTACAGAGATGAAATGTGTTAGACGAATGACAGGAAACAGTCTAAGAGATAAGATCAGAAATGAAGAACTGAGAAAAAAGCTAGGAATAGCCCCCGCCATAGAATATATAAGGAAACAACAGATAAAATGGTTTGGCCACGTGACAAGGCAGAAAGAATAAAACACAACGAGCTTTCAACAAACGTTGTGAGAACACCAGACCCAAGGGTCGACCACAAAAAGATGGGTCGATGGAATATTAGAAACACTAGGAAACATAACAGCAGCAGAGGCGAACAGAAGAGCAAAAGACCGCAAATTATATCTCCCCTCGATGCTGAAAGGCAAATGAGGAAGGAAAGAAGAAGAAGAATTCTGTAAAACTCCTATATAATAGAATCTTGGGATTTTGTCATGACTTTTGGTGCTAATTATTTTAAGGTTATGAATAAAAGAGTTATGGCAGAGTTATAAAGGTCATCACCAATTCTTGTGTATGAGGTAATTAGTTTGAACCATTTAGTCATTCTGAATGTTAAATGCTAGTTCTTCAAGCTCAATCACTTTATTTAGAATGTTCCAAAAACTGTCCTTGATAATATTAGAATTTTCCAACTTTAAAGCACAACTTGCTAAAATAAATTCCTCTAATGTAAACTCTATATAATGTGTTATACCAAGACTTAATAAAACCCACATTAATTTAATAAGAAAAGCTCTCCTAAAAATGAAATAATTAATTGAATGAAGATAAACCAAACCTTGCTTTGCATTGATATTCCCATCTGCATTTCTTCATAATAGAAGATTCCTATATTTGTGAATAAAAGTATGCCTTATATCACTCAATACAACACTTAAGGTATAGATGTGGCATGAGAAGCTAGCTCACACATATGCCACAACAACAGAAAGATAAACTCTTGATTATAAACTCACAAAATTCCACAACAGCCTAGTTTGGGAATATTTGCTTTGTTGTATTGCTATTATCACATAGCCAGCACATTTTTATTGAATAGGTTTATTTATTCTCTCATCTAATATTGTTTTTATTTACACGAGTGGAGTTATAAAAATTGCTGCTTCACAAACAAATTATGTAAGTTATTGTATTTTTGAATTTATGTTTTAAAAAAAAAATTACTTTTACTATCACTAACTATAATTGAACCTGTTTTCACTTTATTTGTTTGAAGTATCAGGTAACATCTTAATTCATTATAACTTTCATACCATCCAAAATAAAGATTAGAATCATAAACTTATATTTATATGACTTATCAGTACTGTTATAACTTAGAAACATCAACTAAATGTAAAATATGTTGGATGTCCTGTAACATGTCCTGTCATATAGGAGCAAACTATTTAACTTCACTGTAAATAGGCTGCAGGATGTGAGGGGGCCAGTTGTTTTCTTCTTTGTTAATACCATCTTCAACTCCAGTGAGCTCGGCTTCCATGTTTTTCTCAGGTGGATCAACAAAAGTCTCCAGCTGTCATTGATCCACTTAGAAACACTGAGAACAATACAAATTATCAACAACATAATAATAAAATAAAGATTAATAAATGGGTGCTTGCATGGAGTAGATGGTTGTTGTGGTTTGATAAAACCGCAAGTGCACGCTACTTGCCTATGTTCACCTGACGTCTAAAGAAATACACCTCTTTGTCATCTCCCCTAAAAGGACATTAAGTAGGTGTGCATTCATTGTGTTGTGATTTGCAGTAGAACTGTGATATTTGCGCCTTTCGAGCCAACACATCCAACTTCAGCACAACATTTTTGAGTGTTGGGTTGCCTTCCCTCTCGACCCCCAATCACTTGGCCAAACTCGACTGGTTAGCCTGTTACTAGTAGTAGGGTGTATTACTGCACGTAAAGAACATATGCAAAGAACAAAACAAACTCTAATTTCGAAAGCATTTAATTTAAAATGATGGCACTGGTTGGGTCATATATTCAGAAAACTAGTTGAATTTTTAAATTCTAGGATAATTTTTGTTCTGGAATACACAAAGATATTGAAAAAACAGGAGACAGTGAAAGGTGGAAATAAATCTAAGAACAACCAGAAGGACATCGATATAAAAGTTAGCCCAAGATTGAAATAAGTGGGAAAATTGTGTTCAAGAATTGAGGTCATTAGGAGCACATGTTGAAAGGTTAATAATAATTATGACATCTTGCAACATAAACACAAGCCAGAATCTTATAGCATAAATATCTTCATAAGCTACTGTTGTGCACTTGCATGATGTAGCATAAATGATAAATTATTGCAGGCAACATGTTGTTTCATTAACTAAAAAGAAACATATCCACAACAGAAACAGCACCACATTACATGTTATAATATAAAACAATTTGTATTAACTTTTTTTCCCAACAGTCTCTGATTAGCATGAAGAGAACAGTAGAGAACATTAAAGATCCACTGTTCAGATTCTTTGAACGTGAAGTCAATGCTGGTGCCAAGTTGCTGGGTGATGTTCGCAGGGATCTTCAAGACATGATGAAGGTGTGTGACGGAGAGAAGAAACCAACCAATCACCACCGCTCAATGATGGCTGATCTCGTCAAAGGTAGGACTTAATTCATTTGGTACTGAGAGCTGTATCATGACTAAGAAGACATGCAACTCTTCTCTATTATTATTTTCTTTTGCTAATCTTCATCACCCTTTCATTGACCATGTATGGACAAAGCTGAACACTTTGTAGTGGAAAGAACAGTTTCTTTGTTTTTCATGATCTGCTCCAAGTCTTTCACATACTATTAGTTTCTGTTTTCAGTCTTCTTTGCCAGATGTTGTTTTAGGTGCTGCAATTTGTAGGGGAAAAAAAACTGTCTTGTATTATTTTATCCGAATATATATATATATATATATATATATATATATATATATATATATATATATATATATATATATATATACATACATGGTGTTTGTAAAGTTGCTGTGCAATGACTTGAAAATTATTTTTGAATTTATGTCACAGATTGATGAAATTTACATGATATTTTGTGTTCACAATCTGTCTGCAGCATAACACAACAAGCCGTTGTTATACTCACGGTTTCATTGCAGAAAGGAAATGGTGTTAGACATTGAAAACAGGGTATTTGTGGTTGAACATGTCTTCCATAATGGTGGCAAATATACTGAAGAAGTAATTCAACAATTTGTGCTGAAATTTCCAGACTCTAAAGTCCTAATTCCGCCTGACTATTATCTGTGGGGTGTGCTGAAAGAAAATGTTATCTAAATAATCCACAGAAATTAATGACCCGAAGGCTATATGAAATATGCCTGAAGAAAATATGAAGAGGCAATTCAACAAATGTCTTGAGATCCGTGGTGAACACTTTGAACACATGCTGTAGACACAACTTCATCGTGTGAACAGCTACTTTACCCAATACGAGCCAGCCAAGAGCAGTAGTGTCTAGATGAATAATAAAAAATTTACATTACAATATATTATATATATATATATCTATCTATCTATCTATCTATCTATCTATCTATCTATCTATCTATCTATCTATCTATCTATCTATCTATCTATCTATCTATCTATTGACCTTTCGAGCCGTAGCCGGCCCATAGGGCGTAGACCAAGATACACCTTCTCCTCTGTATCAGGTCTACGTTTCATTAACAACATCGTTTTTACGATAGCAGCTTGTTAAACCTCTGATCAACGGTTCTATACCAAGCCGGAGAAAAATAATTCTTGCATTTTGGAAACAACCGGAAAAGGATAAAATATAAGAAACTCTCTATACAGAACTTTGCAGCAGGATACAATCTGATCATCAGTATAAACCCCTTCAAGCAAGTGTTTTCGCCCTTTCGTTTTTTTACACTCATTGGGGGCAGGTCCAACTAGGTCATAACTTTCTGACGTTGACCTCTTGTTGCATTTGAATTTGAAAAATCAAACTATGTTAGACATATTACTAAATTTGTTCTGCGCAACAATTCTGATTGAATCTACTATCCATACCTAGTCACCAAATTCCTGTCACAACTCTAAACCAGAGCAATGGGAGATGCACTTTTGTGAAAAGGGCAGTCTTAAATGGTTTGCTTCCATGTGTCATTTTTATATACTCATGACCTCGTGGCTACCCTCAATCTGAAAATAACCCACTTATCAGGTCATAACTCAACACAGTGAAACATATTGGCTGCTAGTATCAGTTGACAATGATATGTCTGTCTGGCCACTTCATTTCCTTTGTTGGCATATGTAAATATGATTGTTTGATGTTGTAATCGATGGTACTTTTATCACCTTATCATCCAGACCTTGGATTATTCAAGAATTGTTGATATGTCTCAACTTCTTCAAAGCCACCATGGCTTTCTGCTTTTATCTAGCATCTGGTGTTTTGAGGATTTTCCTGAAAATTGGAACTGGTCATTGTTAGTGCAAACCAATGCAAGATTTCTACAAAGTTGTATTTGTATTGATCATTTGTTAAAATTCATGAACAATTAGCCTATCTATAGCTTCGTTGACTATGCATTAAGTCATCTGATATAAGGAGTTGTAATTTATGCTCAACAAACCAGTAGAAGAGATCAATCACTTTATCTATCTTGGAAGTCACATTGATCGAGAAGGAGATACGAGCAAAGAAATTAGAATCAGAATAGCTAAAGCAGCAATGTCTTTCAGAAGCCTTGAAAAGTTGTGGAAATCAAAACTCATTAGCACAAACACAAAACTTAGGCTATTCAAATCAAATGTACTATCAACCCTTACGTATGCGTGTGAAAGCTGGAAAACAACAAGAGATATAGAAACAAAGTTGAACGCATTCGAAAATAAATGTCTAAGGAAAATACTCGGTATAGCATGGAACGAATTCAAAACAAACGAGGAAATTAGAGAAATCGCCAATCAACCACTAATATCTTCAGTAATAAAGAAAAGACGATGGTCATACGTTGGACATGTGATGAGAAGAGATAATAATCGAATAGCAAAGCAAGCCCTCATATGGGAAACAACAGGTAAAAGAAAAAGAGGAAGACCCTGGGAGACACTGAGAAGAACATTGATGAGAGAGGCAAGAGCAGCAGGAGTCGGCTCCCTCAATGAGATAGAACTGCTTGCACAGAACAGAGACAGATGGCGAGATTTGATAAAATATCTTTAAAAGAAAACTGCTAGAACAAAAATTCATATAGGAGAAGGTGTATCTTGGTCTACGCCCTATGGGCCGGTTACGGCTCGAAAGGTCAATAGATAGAATTTATGCTCAAGTGTCATCTTGGGCCCAAGAAGAGATAACAAAATAACAGCTTCATCTTTATGCTTATGAAGCTTGATATTGTGCTTATTAAGCTTGAAGGAGGATATATTGTTTTTGTCTCCTTTAACATTTATTATTTAGTGAATTAATACTTCCTGTCACTCGATGTTGGTTGCCTTCTCTATAACTTTAAAATGTTGTCTTTAATGGAAGCTTTTTTCACTCTTGGTTACAGCTCTTTCGTGACTTTCACTATGTTTTAGGGTGTGAATGTTAAGGCATTAGCCCATGTTATATAAATCATTGGGCAGGCTTTTTAAAAAAATTATATTATATTGTTCCAGAGATATTAAAGAGCTCAAACTTTTTGAACCTGTGACCCATGAGTACAATTTTATTTTTAAAAATTTGTATTTATTAATTTTTTTTGTTACTTATTTTTTTTTTAGTTGTCAACTTTCAGAATGTGCCAGTTAGATATATGTCTTCATTTCATCTTTACATAGTTCTAAAAAATCAAAGAAGGGAAGGTTTATGCAAGCATGTAGGGGTTGGGGGTGGGGTGTAAAAAGGATATTGAGAAAACCATTTGAAAGACAGTATTTATCCTTCTTCTTCTTTCCTTCCTCTTTTATCTTTCAGTGTGTTGGGGAAATATAGTTTGTTGTCTTTTGCTCTTCTGTTGGCCTTTGCTGCTTTTATATTTCCTAGTGTTTCTAACATTCCTTCAATCCATCTTTTTCTTGGTCAACCTTTGAATCTTGTGTTTTTGCACCATTTATTAAGTGCTTGTTGTGTTTATTTTGGTATTTCTTTCTTATCACCTAGCCAAACCATCTTGTCTGTTGGTTCTTTATCTATTTGATGGTGGGAATTATTCCTAGCTTTTTGTCTCAGTTCTTCATTTCTTATCTTATCTCTCAGGCTGGTTCCTGTTATTCATCTAACACATTTCATATCAATAGTGGCAATTTTTATTTTTGTTCTTGAGTCCTAGGGTCCAAGCCTGGCATCTGTAGCACAACATTGGAATGAAGATTGTATTGTAGAGTGTCCATTTCCCATTTTGCCTTTAGAGTTGTTTCCTTGTTGAGCAATAGTGGTACTAGTTACTAATGATTTGACAAGCTTTGCTGCATCATGAGTCTATTTCTGCTGCTTGTGAATTGTCATTTGTTACTAAACTTCATAGATATTTAAATTCCTCTAATTGTTAAAATTTTCTGCCATCTGTGTTTGTGTTCTGTTTCTCTTTTGCCATATTCATGACTTCTGTTTTGTTAATGTTGTTTTCCTGGTTATATTGTTGTCAGGTTGCCTGTGCTAAGTCTATTTAAGTGATCTTGCAGGTCTTCTATTTTGTCATGCATTGATTATATACATTACAAATTTATCCTACATACTATGATGCTCCTCTAAATTTGGAAGTGCTGTGGATTTACTGTCATTATGTCAAAATTGTGATCTTTCTATTCTATTCAATTCTCCTATTAACAGCTTGCTCATAATACACTTCAATTTTCTCTACTGCCAGCTTACTAATAATACATCTATTTCAATTCTTCCTACTACCAACTTACTTATAATACATTTATTTCCATACTTCCTACTACCAAATTACTTAATACATTAATTTCTATTATTTCTACTACCAACCTACTAATAATGCATACCAACTTACTTATACTATGATTTCAATTCTTCTTACTACCAAATTACTTACAGTACATTTATTACGTTTCATCTGTTCCAACTACCACTTTTTTCAAATTCACTTAATGCAAACCCATTCTTCAGGCATCATCCCATCATCTTGGAGACGTTACAGTGTACCAGCAGGTCTGACTGTCATACAGTGGATCACTGACTTCAGCATGCGCATCAAGCAGTTGCAGGTCATTGCCTTGGCAACCCAGTCTGGTGGAGCTAGGGAGCTCAAGGTATCGCAGTGAATAATAATTATTATCAAATATATATAACAACTGACAATCCTTTCTATATCTATCATCATCTCTAGTCTGTTTCTTACACTTTTTTTATATACACACGGACCTGTTTTTGGAAACTTCTGTTACTGCGTGCTGTGTACACGCATCCCATGCGCACTTCCATTCTTTCCATGTCAGAACATACAGGGAAGACTTTATTCTTATTTTTCATTTCATTTCTCCTTCTAGTTCGATTTTTTTATTATTAATTTAAAAAAAAAAATACATATTTGTGAGTGTGTTGTGTGTTTGTACCTGTTGAAGGCATGTTGTGTCGTAACGTCATCCTGGTTTGTGTTGTCCATTTGTTACACAAAGCTTTAACCATACTGTTTTTTTAAATACTTTTTTTCTATGTGTATATTTTTTATTTTTCCTTTGACATCAACAAGAGATAGTTTAAATGAAATACATTTTTTTTTTTTGGTGGTAAGTTTGAAGCATAAATTATGTGCAAGAACTCCCAAATTCTATTGGCTAGTTTTATATACTCATATAGTGTAGCAACACAGGTTATTGCACCTTCTGTTAACCAGGTGATCTAGTTCACTGTTATCTCATTGACACAACTCTGGGGTTCACCTAGCTTCTGAAGATAGATACCGGAGATTTACTGTAGGAAAGTAAGGTGGTCTGGTTTGATGCTCACAAGATTGCCCCATAAATGTACCATTGGCTCAAGAAAAATTTGGGCGCCAATGCCATTTGCCATAAAGGTGTGATGAGTACCTTCTAGTAAAAAAGTAAAGTACCCCCGTCACGCCAAGTGGCGTATAGGGAATATGGCGTTAGTGACCATAATTTTTACAGACCTTCGGCACATGATTTTGGGATAATGTGGTTGGTATTACGCCCGTGCCGCTTTACTTTCCTAGAAAAAAAATCCGGTACCCATTAAAGGCTGGGTGAACCGGAAGCTGTCGGTTGGGATCGAACCCTACCTCTTGTCCTTTGTAGTCCACTTCACTAAACCACTGAGCTATCGTGGCTCCTTGAGTACCTTCTACTAAATTTGATATAAATATTTTTTTAGCTATTTACTAGCTATCTAGCTAGCTATATATTTAGCTATATACAACTTAATTGGTAATTTATTATTTGTGCTGTTGAATTGTTAGGTTGTTATGGCTTGAATATAGTTTTCTTTTAATGGAAGTTATGTTATCTAAGAAAAGCAAATTATTTGTTATATAAATTTATGTTGCAAAATATACAATTTTGCCACACTCTTATATTTATGTACAAAATACAGGTTATGTACATATGTTTTATTGAAAAATTGCTTTTACAAAAGATTTCAGTCAAATTTAATAATTCTTTTATTACCAGAATCTACAAGTTTGGCTTGGAGGATTGTTCATACCAGAGGCTTATATCACAGCTACTCGCCAGTTTGTGGCTCAGGCAAATCATTGGTCACTGGAGGAACTTCACTTGGATGTAAGTACAATCACCGCAACTGTGGTTGTTGTTATATATTGTTGTTAGAGATTTTTCTCAGTGATATATGACAGCCTGTAGTTGGTGGCTTTCATTCACATGGAACCATTCTTTTGATTTTGTGTTTTCTGTTTCTATCCTTGTCTGTTGTATCACTTGAATACTTTGTTTATTCTAAAGAACTGTGAAAGTCCTGCTTTTCATGATCCTTCTTTGTCTGATTTTTGTTTAGTTTGTAATTTGCTGTTGTACTTTGTGTATAGTGAAGGTCTTTAGATTGTAATATGAGCTGTACTTGATTGAGTTATCTTATTTCGATGAAACAAGTGTGAAAGAGAAAGGGAGACTTGAGGGAGATATTCTTTGCCTGGATTGTTAGTTTAACAGCTGAAATATGTTGCTTGTAGTTGGGTGTGTATAGACATAAACACATTGCTGAGACATAATAGTTGTGATTTCTATTAGTTCTACTGATGAGGTTCAGGAGTCTGTGAATATATTTCAAGCTGACGAATTGAGCTGTGAATTGTTTGTTCACCCAGCAAAATTCACTTGTGTATGTAGTCAGTTTACAGCTACCAGTCAATATTTGCACCTTTTGTTCTGAAAACATCAGACTTTATCACATTTTTTGGGACATCTTTATTCCCAATTCACTTGCTTGGCCATGCTTACTCAATAGCCTGTTTCCATGCTCATCACATGAAGGTGGAATGGGGTCTTAACCAACTATGGTTCATTGACTGTGACAGCAGCTATGAATCCTTGATTGTTAGCTACTCTTATGCAGCTTATCTCTCATCCCTCATTTCTAACAATTAGAATCGATTCATTACTGATAAAACTGTTTGTTATTTCTTATTGAGAATCTCAATTTCATGTTTGGAGCACCTTTCTTGGCATAAACATTACACTTAATCTTGATCAGTCTTTTTTTTTCTCTCTTCTTCCTATCTGTCTTTATCATTCTTGTTTAAGTATAATTTTTGTTAGTCTTCCATACTCTTGTTTTGTAGTCTAGACAAATTAAATCACGTAATTACAGAATGATTTCACACATAATGATAATTAATTTTAATGTCTACCCTAGATTGGTATCATGTTATTAAAATAATGACTTAAAAATTCAGTTTAACATGTTTAGTTGCTTTTTCCCCACCATGTATTTTCCTAATTGTTCACGCATCAGTGACATGTGATGTGCCTTTGCAACCAGACTTTTTTATGTACAACACAATTGTCATATAAAATATTATAGTATGTACTAGTAAGTTGAAGAGGTTTTACTTTTATTGTTTGTGTATTGTGTGTTGAAAAAGAGAGTATTGAGTTTTTTTTTTTTTTTTTTTTTTTTGTCTTTCTCAAAAACTTTCTGCTCTGTGTTCAACAAATGCAAAAAAAAATTACTGTAATTTTTTTTTTTTTTTTTTTTTTCAACGCTTAAATTTGGGCTGTTTTCCATAATTGTTTCGGTTATTTTTTTTAAAACTAATTCTCCAAAGTGTATTTGTTCCAAAGATTTGAACATAAGGGTCAATAAAATATTATTTCTCCAAATTACAGATAATTTTCTTTAAGAAGTAAATTTTACAACAATTTGGTAAAAAAAAACATAATTTACAGAGAGGTGTCATAATCTAGGCTCAAAGACAACTTCCCTCAACACAAATGGATACCTTCTTGTTTTTATTTTTTATTTTATTCATTTAGTTTGCTCTGTTTATGTTTGTTCTGTCATGTTAAGAACTCTATGATGAGAACAGCTGTTGCTGTGTCTAGACACAGTAATCAGTTTAGTGTATTTATATCAAATCATCATACACAATTTAATATAACCTTCTATTTCTTGTGATTAAATACTTGAAGATATAAATTAGTGAACCCAGATATGCTGGCATTCTTGATGACTAGTTTTAAATGTGTTTGTTATAACAGGTACAAGTACACACTGGTAAAACAGCCACACTGGATGACTGCAGTTTCTCTATTACTGGTAATTTGCTCTTTATTCTGGTAATCCTATCACACAACTTCAGAAGTGGGGGGGAAAACAATTAACTAACATATGTTTTTAAATTTGGTACTGAAGGCAGAAAGTAAATTAAAATTGTTACAGTGATATGACTAGAACTAAAATAAGAGAAGTAAACGGTTTCATCAGTTCTTAGCTAAGCAAAAAGGAAAGCCTCAAATTGTGGCTGTGGCACAGAAGGTTGACACTTCAAGTCTTGACAACACTCTTCCTGCCTCCAATAAAGTATAAGGAGGCATAATGGGCTGAAAAATTCTGCACAGTGGGACTTCTTATCTAAATTATGTCTTTTATTGCAAAGCAAACAAATGATGAAGTTTTAAAATAACTAAAAATAAAAAGAGAACTACTAAATATAATTAAGACAAGACAAATGAAATTTTTGGGGCACGTTAAAAGACACAACAGCCTACTAAAAGTAATATTGGAAGGGAAAATACAAGGTACCAGAGGCAGACCAAGACTAACATCAAAAGATGGACAAGTCAATCTATGACAAGCTGCACCATCAAAGCAAGAAATTGAGTGGAATTGCGATCCATGGTAGCCAACCTTCGATGCGGGGACGGCACTCAATGATGATGATGATGATTGCAAAGCTCAAACGTTTTCTATGATTATATTTTGTTTATCTTCGCCTAGCAACTGTGTTATGATGTAACCAAAGCTGATGCTGTTTTCCAGGTCTGAAACTACAAGGAGCTGCCTGTAAGGATAATAAGCTTCAGCTCTCAACCACCATCTCAACAGAGCTGCCACTAACTATTCTGCGATGGGTCAGGTAATGAACACATGGTGGGAAAGTTCAACTGAAAACTTGAACAACTGTTTTCTTATGTCATGGTTATCACGCCTTCACAGAGTGCTATCTTTTTAATGTTATGTTGTAATTACAATTTGTTGAAAAGTTTTCAGTTAATCAGAACCTTTCAGGCCCATTTTGGGATAGGTCATGGGCAAGTACTCTTCATTTCTTCTAATTCCTGAACAACCCTCTACTCTTGAAAGTTTTGATCGTTTCTTTTAAGTCTGTAACAGTTATGAAGCAGAAATAACAGCTATTGAAACCGTAATTTATCATTTAAATACGATTTTCGATACCACACCATCAAAGAAAACAAACACAGTTATATTCACAGATTCCAAATCGGCTCTGCAAGCACTGGAAAACAACACGAACAAAACAGAACTCACACAGCTTATCATAGACACAGACAAACTCATTGAAGCACATAACATAAGATTGGTAATGCAATGGATCCCAGGACACTCAAATATACCAGGAAATGATAAGGCAGATACATTAGCTAAGAGAGGATGCAAACAGACACAGATACATACATCCGTCACACTAGACACAGCCAAACAAGTCATAAACTCCAACTGTAGGGAGGAGTGGCTGAATGGATGGGCCTTAGGGAAAACAGGGAGAGAGCTTTTTAAATATATGGCAAGACCAAATCCACAAGACAACATCAACAACCTAACAAGAAGAGACCAAACCACCATCTTCAGACTGAGAACAGAACATGTTATGCTAAATAACCACATTAATAGAATACAACAAAACCATACCCCAGTATGTCCACTCTGTAATCACCCACAAGAAACTGTAGAACATCACCTGTTTCAATGTCCTGAGCTCACTGACATCAGAACAACACTATTTCCTCAAAGACCCTCCAAATGGAACACTCTGTACGGAACAACAGCAGAACTTAAAAATACCTGCAGATACTACTACATGGCATTGGGCCGAAGGGCATCAGCTTAAAGGTCACTGGATCCATAACAACAACAACAATCGTTTCTTTTCACCGTGCATTTCTGGGCTTTCCCAGTTTCATCTTTCCCTGTGAGTTCCATGGCAAAGTCTGTTTTGCTTTGCTGACATCAAGTTTTTTTTTTTTAACTGGGTGGCCTGTCTATTTTCTTTTGAATGAAGGCAGAAAATATATAAAATCATGTGAGGACGCTCCTATGATTTTATATGAATTTGGAGAGGGTTGGGGGGAAGGCCAAGGCACCTGAGCTCAGGGACTGCAGCAAATGAACAACAGCTGATCATGACCCTGCTGCTCTTCCCAGAGATGCCCCTGGAAACAGACCATCCAGTCTGAGCAAACGGGAGGGATCAATGAGAGAAGGTAACTCGGTACTCAAAAATGTCATGCTGAAGTCAGATGTGTTAGGCCGAATGGTGAAAATATGAGAACATAGCTGTAAAGTACAACAAAGCACTTCCCCTGCCCACTTAACACTATTTTATGGGCAGCTGATAAAGAGGACTGCTCATTCCTTTAGTAATTGTTGGGTGAATGCCAGATAGAAGGAAAGACTTGATAGTGAAATACCATACTAGAACATGTAGGAAATGACAAACTTCCCCTTTCTTTAAATAAAATATTAATGCACCAATGCTGTAGAAGGTTCATTGGAAAAAAATATTGTGAAAACTCTCCCGACTAGTAGAGTTTTGTTTTAACTCTTTCTGTACATTTTGACAAACTGTGCGCCATGCTGATTTCGGCCACGTACATTTAGCCACAGAGTGCGTCTCTCTCTCAATTTGATTAGTATGAGCCGTCAAACTTCTTTCTTTTAAAGTGTCTTGTATCATCTTGGTATTGGTGAAATCTAATTCCTTGTTCGCTTGAAGCGACACTATCCAGAAATCTCAGAACACTTCTGGATCAGTGGCTGAGCACATATGGGTGAAAAACTCACGTGCTAAGACGCCGATTCAGGTCTCGTACTTTACTTATTTCCTTGTTCAGTTGTCTAAAAATTCATATATAATATGTTATGTGTTAAATAAATATAAACGTGTAGATTTATATTTAAAACCTTGATAAAATTTTGTCTCTGAAATCTCTTCCGTTGCATTGATAAAAACCTTCCTTACTGAAACAGTTTAGGAACTTTTTAGATGCTGACTTAGCATTCAATTGCTGCATGTAACTTATTATTTTTTGTTCACTTTTCCATTAATCTGTGCTGAACTTGTCTAAACGCTTTAAATCCTACACTCCACAGTGTGTGGATGACAGAAATAAAGTGCGCTTAGATGTATGTGTTTGTGTAATCTGGGCCGTACTGTTTGGTAGTGGCTTGAAATACCTCAGCTGTCTCTTTCACTACCATAAAGGAGTTACATAAGATTTGAACACTGTCAGTGAATTCCTTTACTGGAGGTTATCTAGTAATGTAATAAGAAATTGGAGTCATTACTTCACGTAACTCAAATGTATCACGTTGTGAGTTTTCTGATGTCTATTCACACATTTTCCAATGTGACCTACAGATAGATCATTAGCTTGGGTAAATAAATACAACAGTACAGGCAAGACTATATGGGCTCTGCAAGAACTACAAAAAACAATAAAAATATATATTAGAAACAACATTACACATATAGACAATATTTCACTTGATAGATTTGCTTGGGTCAAGGATTTCTATTTCTTCTCACCACCACTCCCAATTTTTAATAACTCCTTTATATGCACCTTACTGATTTAAAAATAATCTTGGGTTCAAAGAATATTAAAATAGTTTTAGTGATGTTGGAATTGTTATGGCTGATGAGTCATGATCACATTGACATATATTTATGTGTATTGTAACTCTTGCTTACACTCTCTTGTTCATCAGACTTGACAAGGGTTCAGATCCTTCAAAGGGAAAGGTCACTCTGCCAGTGTACCTGAACGCCACCAGAGCCCAGCTGCTGTTCACCTTAGACTTTATCCCAGCTGACCAGCCAGAGGGCAAGGACCACAGCTTCTATGAAAGAGGTGTTGCCCTTATCTCTTCAGATCTCAGTTAAACAATTGAGAGAAACTGAACATTTTTCTAATGGATTGGTTAAATTGAAAATACCATTAGAAAACATTTATATTTTGAGTTATTATTCTTGTGTGTGTGGTGTGTTTTCTCATTTATAGATCGTTTTGCTTCAATATTAAAGCATGTAAATCTTAAAATAAAATATTTTTAATGACAGAGATCCACTTGTCATCATGTTTCGTAATGTCTACTACCTAATATCAGTCTCCTTATTTGTTTTAATTGTTGCTTAGATGGAATTGCTGTAATTTTTTTTTACAGTATTTATATTTGTTTGCTCATTTTTGTTCTTTAAGTCCCCACTAATACAGCACTTCAAGGTTTCTTACATCAAGACATTCAATCATTGAGCCAGGCAAAGATATTAAAGCCCCAAATGGAAAATAAGATGTATTTTTTTGCATCTGTCATCATCATCAATATGATTAGTGCCATGTCTTTTGACATGAACTATCTGTCTTGTGACCATTTCACTTTCTCATCATTTTCCTAATCATTTTGTCATTTTCACCCAGATTATTCCTTTCTGACTTTCTCAACTTCTCTTGTCCTCAACATATCCTTACATCCCTAAAATTGTCCCTGATACTTTATATAGGGGGAGTTATTTAGTTTACATTTTGTTGCTGTTGTTGTTAAATATTTTGCAATGTTTCTTTAATTTCTGAGCTGTCCATGATAGGCTTGGCACTCTCTTAGAAATAACTTGTCTGTTTTTATTTTTGTGAGACTAGTTGGACCCCCACAAAAGTCTTATATAACAAAATATAAATATATGTTTTTGTTGTGTGTAGTTCCTTTCTATAATATATACTACCATTACATAGGTCTGCAATATTTTAGTATTGATTAGATTAAAGAGAACAGCTTTAAAATATAAAAATATGGGAATATCAATCAGTTATTTATAAATATTAGTCATTGGTGAAATTGGAAATCATGTTATGTTGTTTAAATATACAAAAAATATCTGTGGGACATTTATTGGTAACTTTCACTTAATTTTATATCACATCTGAGATTATTAAATAATATAATGCAATATGTGCTATTAATTATTTAGACAAGGTTCACACTTTATATCACTTGTTATTATTTTTGCACAAGTCTTATATCCCTATTTTTTTTTTAAACTTAAATACACATTTCCTGTGATACTATTGTGTTGACATTATCAGTCTATGAGGTGTAATCAATCTTGAGCTGCCGAACACTTTCTTCAAATTGATTAATATTGACCTTTCAAGATGTGCCTAGAAGAAAAGGAAACCACTATTACGTTTAAGATTTATACTTGTAAGAACAAGGAATGGCTTGGTGGTTAGCATGCTGGCTTATCATTCACAGTTGTACAGGGTTAACCTCATGCTTTAGTCAACTCAGTTTTAAATGAGTGCCTAGCTCACAAAGATCATTACATGTACTTGTAGATGACAGGATGTTGTGTTTAAATTTTATAAAACATTTCATGTCGCATACTTTTTTTATACGTTCATGGATTAATCTTTTTGTCCTGCTTTATTCGCTAAAAATGTGGGATAGATTTCCAATGTCTATTGATATCTTGTGTTATTGGCTTTATTTTACTTTCAATCTACATGTAAGTCACTATCATTTCTGAAGTTTGTATATGTAGATCAGCTGGTTTAAAGAGTTCTATCCAATCAAATGTTCCAGTTTGGTCACAGGTCCAATATGCGGAGAAGTCTCTCCAATTGACTTCCTACAGTAGAACTTCTGTTTAAGTTGCAGCTAGAAAGAAAAATATATGGATAATTGCTAATAATAGCT
The DNA here is from genome assembly GCA_032433765.1 of Megaustenia siamemsis. NCBI lineage: Eukaryota > Metazoa > Mollusca > Gastropoda > Stylommatophora > Ariophantidae > Megaustenia > Megaustenia siamemsis. The sequence goes on along the minus strand of JAVIAB010000050.1, from coordinate 57,085,362 downwards.
TTCTTGTATACTGATAATATTTAAAATAATTTTTTTAATGATTGCCACTTATGCCTATTTATAGTTTTTTGGTGCAAGCATATTTCCCCATATATAATATAAGACTACTACACAAACACACTTATCCATATATGACATTCATATGACAAGATATTAGTTGTAGGATTAATTATATTTTAGTTTTAGTAGTGTATTTATTTGTGATCTTATTGTATGTTTATGTGTCATATCATATTTTGTATATGATCCTACTGTGTTTGCTATAGACCCACATACTAAACCTTATGTACTACATGTTTCCTTGACTCCATCATCTATTTTAGTTTTAAGCTTGCCACTCATGTGTTCTGGGTGTTGGAGCTTCCTGTAACAGCATGTTGTCATTTCTAGTTACTTATTTATGAACGTTTTTATTCATTACTTACCAATACACTTTTCTCTGCTCATCACTTATAAAAATAACATTTAGAAGTTAGTTGCCTTGGAACATTGACTTTGTTATTGTTTTTTTCTTTATTGTTGAACATTTTATTTTGTAGCAATTTTGAATACCAGTCATTGACATTATTTAGTGAGCAGGTAAAGAGTGATCAAGTTGTGGTTTGTTGGAGTCATACAGGTAACTGAGACAATTAGTGTAGAAAGATGTGAATGCGAATGTTGAAATCCTACAGGTAACTGAGAGGATTACTGTAGAAAGATGTGTCTGCCAGTGTTGAAATCCTACAGGTAACTGAGAGAATTACTGTAGAAAGATGTGTCTGCCAATGTTGAAATCCTACAGGTAACTGAGAGGATTACTGTAGAAAGATGTGTCTGCCAATGTTGAAATCCTACAGGTAACTGAGAGGATTACTGTAGAAAGATGTGTCTGCCAGTGTTGAAATCCTACAGGCAACTGAGAGGATTACTGTAGAAAGATGTGTCTGCCAATGTTGAAATCCTACAGGTAACTGAGAGGATTACTGTAGAAAGATGTGTCTGCCTGTGTTGAAATCCTACAGGTAACTGAGAGGATTACTGTAGAAAGATGTGTCTGCCAATGTTGAAATCCTACAGGTAACTGAGAGGATTACTGTAGAAAGATGTGTCTGCCAATGTTGAAATCCTACAGGTAACTGAGAGGATTACTGTAGAAAGATGTGTCTCTTGGATTCTGATTTGAAGACAGTTCTGAGCATCTGCCAACAAATTATCTGCTGGAAATATTTTCTTGTTGACTAGAGAGAAAAACTAAAATACAAAAATATTTCTTTGAGTGAGATAAGACACACAGCTGAAGTCAACAAAATGTATTATATGATAGGCTATTTGGAATCCTCATGGGAGGATCTAGAGAGACAATCAGAGAATGTGTTAAATAAGAGGTGAAAACAGACATGAAAACAATAGAATAGTCTCTACAAAATAGAAGTAAACAAGACAGCTTGGGAAATGTTTGATGAGGACCTGTGCTCCATAAGGAGTTGAAATAAGGAGAAATCTGTGAAAATATTGGTGTCATTAAAAGATTTAGAAATTCTTTACGCATATTACAAATCCTTTTTGGTCCTTTTTTTAAAAAAAATTATAAACAGCTTGCTATGGTTATGGATCACTTGTGAAATAAAATGTATTAGAGACAAATTGTCTGGTTTTATTCTATATGCATGTTCAGAAATGATATTATTAATGTCAGGTTCAACAAGTCATACTCAGTTTAACCAGATTGTCATTCGATGTTAGGCCATCGTTGTTGACTCCAATTTCGGACATATAAACACACAGTCGTCAGATTATCCCCGTCGCAGATAAAACAACAGACCGTAAGATTAGCGTAACGCCGGTCTAGGTATTTACGATGAGCCATTACGATGACGTAGCACACAAAAATGTCGTACACACAGCAATGACGTGCCCTTTAGATTCTTGATTACTCTAGTGAATGTAGCCCACGACGAACAGAACACGGTGCAAATTCCCCAAAGAGATAAAACTGCGGCTGACGAAGCATTTCACATTAAAGAATAACATGTAAATAACTTGCGTCAAGCAAATCCAACAACGGTCATGAACAGCACCAATGTGACGTAAAGCGCAGAACAAGCCTAGACGATGGAAGGTCGCATTCACAACACTTGATTTGTCGAACAAGGAATATTGCCGGCGTACGACATTGTTTTATCGACGCAGATGTAATAAATAGATCATCATCCTGACTTTAACGCATAGGAGTGCAATGGAGAACCGAAATTAATCAGACATCCAATGCACTTTTTGTAGCGATCGAGAGAACGTGGACTAGATCCGCCATCTCAGAAACGGAAGTCCAAGCAGAAATAAATTTGACGCTAAACTAGGACTTTGCCCATACCTGTTCACATAATACTGTTTATATCCAAAGATTTGATTCGGTGCAAAAGTTAAAATGACAATGTTAGACATCAGACCCATTAAGAACAACTGCAAAAAAGTAAGGTCTCTCCTCGTCTCGAGGACTATATGGTGCCCATATTTTTCAATGAACCATAGCACATTTCATGGGTGATGTGATCAGAATCACTCCCGGTCGCTCTACTTTCCCAAAAAATCCGGTACCCATTTTAGGTTGGGTAAACCTAGAAGCCTCGGTGGTTAATGTGTTCACTTCCTGATCAGAAGATCCGGGTTCGATCCCCATAAGTGGCCGATTTGTTTTCCGACGGGGCTTCGGGGTTTACCCAGCCTCTACAAAAGTGGGTAAAAAAAAAAAAAAAAAAAAAGTAAAGTAGCCCCGTCACGCCAAGTGGCGTATAGGGAATATGGTGTTAGTGACCATAAATTTTACAGACCTTCAGCACATGATTTTTGGGGTAATGTGGTCGGTATTACGCCCGTGCCGCTTCACTTTCCCTGAAAATAATCAGGTACCCATTAAAGGCTGGGTGAACCCGAAAGCCGTCGGCTGGGATCGAACCCTACCTCTTGTCCTTTGTAGTCCAGTTCACTAACCACTGATCTATCGCGGGCTCCATTTCTATGTTAATAGTTGTAGCAAAATGATGAAAGATTGACAAATATGTCCGTTTCGGAGGATGCAATATCATTTTTTTTAAAAATCACAATTAAAAAAAAATAAAAAATTTAGATAGCGATTCTTCTAATTATTTTGAATGTAAATAGAATAGGTGATTGAGGCCTTTGAAATGTGGATTTATAGAAGAATAGGTAGAATTGGATGGAAAGAAAAGAAAACAAACGAGGAAGTTTTAAAACAACTAAAAATGAAAAGAGAACTACTAAACACAATTAGAACAAGACAAATGAAATTTTTGGGGCATGTTAAAAGACACAACAGTCTAATAAAAGTAATATTAGAAGGGAAAATACAAGGTAAAAGAGGCAGAGGCAGACCAAGACTAACATGGACGAGTAACATCAAAAGATGGACAAGTCAGCCTATGGCAATCTACACCACCAAAGCAAGAGACAGAGTGGAATGGCGCTCCATGGTAGCCAACCTTCGATGCGGAGACGGCACTCAATGATGATGAAATAGAATAGGACTGTGCACTTTATCTTCATGTTAGTTCTAGTTCACCAGGTTCACTGACCTCACACACAATAACTGATCAACTAAAATATCATTGACAAACATCTGTGACTGATGATAAGATTCATTATATTTCTTTCCTTGTAGAGCATGTGCTTTATAATTATGTGCTACATCTATACTAAGTCAACGGTAAGTTTCATCTTCATAGATTTGTGTAGTTTTTACACACCGAATGTCGAGGAGAAATAACCAGATCTGAAGTCTGAGGTCTGCACTGGCGTTTGACTTGGCCAAGCCACTGTTGGAACAGACAGGGGCAGGAATGTTTTCTGTAAGATGCTCTTCTGGTTCATTTGATTTGCTTCCTTGTCACGTCTGTCTCTGGCTCTTCTGTTTTGAAACCAAATTTTTACCTGAAATATTATAAATGAATAATGAATCAAATGTAAATGTGAAACATGTAAATTACACCTGTTACAAGTAATTGAAATGTAGACCTGCTACAAGTTGTCGCTCCCAGGTCATTGTTGTTGATAACGACTTTATAAATATAATTACACCAGAGCTACAGAGACTTTGTCATCATCATGTGCCATACCGGTTGGCGTAGGCAATCATGTCCTTCCACAATATTCTATCTACAGTGCATCGTATCAGTTCTGTTGTTGACTGTTTTCCATGCCATGACACCAAGCTATCCAGTATATTTTGCCAGTTGTAACCAAGTATTCCAACTTTCCTCTTCTCATGATGTGCCTGAAAAATGTTGATTGTTTCTTTCTGATATTTTTTAGGAGCTCCCCTTTTGTGTTGACCTCTTTAAGAATTTCCTCATTGGTCTTTTTAGCTGTCCAGGGAACTTTCAATATTCTTCTGAGAAATCCCATCTCTGTGGCCTCTAATTATGTTTTAATTTGTTTGTATACCGTCTGTAATTCGCTTCCATATGTCATAATTTGCTCTATATAGCATCGATGAACTTTCTCTCTCTCTATCTCTCTCTCTCTCTATCTCTCTCTCTCTCTCTCTCTCTCTCTCTCTCTCTCTCTCACTACCATTGACAAAGATTTGTTAGCACAAGACGTTTTTCATTTTATGAAATTCTATTTTGACCTGATCTATTTTGCTTTTACTTCTGTGGTGCAAGTGACAACTAGCAAACCTGATTTTAATGGTGGTGATTACGAAAAAGAAAACCAGAAAAAAGGTCTCAGTCATGCCTTGATTGTAGTGTGTAAGGAATATGGTGGGTGCATCAATACTACTTTATTATTGTAGAGATTTTAGACAATATGGCCAGCATTAAATCAGGCCGTCTTTACCTGAAAAAAATCCCCGGTTCTCATTTAAATCTGAGTGAACCCAGACGCTGGTGGCTTTGAAAGATGAACTTGACTTCTTGTACACAACTGACCAGTTAACTAGCTGGGCATCCTGACCTTTCATCAACAACTGACCAGTTCACAAGCTAGGCCCCCTGATCTATAATCCAGAACTGACCAGTTCACACGCTAGGATCCTGACCTTTTATCCATTACTGACCAGTTCACAAGCTAGGATCCTGACCTTTTATCCATAACTGACCAGTTCACACAGCTAGGATCCTGACCTTTTATCCATTACTGACCAGTTCACAAGCTAGGATCCTGACCTTTTATCCATAACTGACCAGTTCACAAGCTAGGATCCTGACCTTTTATCCATAACTGACCAGTTCACATGCTAGGATCCTGACCTTTTATCAATACTGACCAGTTCACAAGCTAGGATCCTGACCTTTTATCCATACTGACCAGTTCACAAGCTAGGATCCTGACCTTTTATCCATAACTGACGAGTTCACAAGCTAGGATCCTGACCTTTTATCCATAACTGACCAGTTCACAAGCTAGGATCCTGACCTTTTATCCATAACTGACCAGTTCACAAGCTAGGATCCTGACCTTTTATCCATAACTGACGAGTTCACAAGCTAGGATCCTGACCTTTTATCCATAACTGACCAGTTCACAAGCTAGGCCCCAATAATTTTCGCCCAAACTGCTCAGTTCACAAGCTAGGCCCCAATAATTTTCGCCCAAACTGCTCAGTTCACAAGCTAGGCCCCCTGATCATTCGTTCAGAACTGACCAGTTTACTAGTCAGGCCTCCTGACCAAAGGCTTCAATTTTCTATTCTTTTTATTGTATAATGTCCATGTTTCTGCGCCATACAGGAATGATTAAAGATATAACATTTTGCTATTCTTAATTTTAGCCCTGGCGTTATTTGTTTTGATGTTAGTATATTTTTCAAGCCATCAATAGTACTTTTTGCCATTCCTATTCCTTTGTTTATTTCAGTTTTACACTTTCCATCACTGGTTATAGTATGTCCAAGGTTGTTGTAGCTCCAAACTGTCTCCAAGTCTATTCCTTCAACTTTGATATGAACTTGTAGGTTTCAAGTATTATCTTTACTTATGATCATAGTTTTTAGTCTTTTTTAGAAACTCTTATCTAATCCTAGTTTGTTGTTTGTCATGTTTATTCCATTAAGCAATTGTTGTAGATTTTCAACAGTTTCTAATAGTAATACAGTATCATCAACGTAAT